>CM073470.1:35758066-36258066 GCA_037074535.1 Gleditsia sinensis
CCTTTTAATGGTGACTCAATAAATTTGAGATTAGTTCCTACAAAAGTGGCACTGAGTAAAGATGAAGTTTAGGATTATTAGCTTGATAATGCTCCCATAAAGGATGAATCAGAAGATGATGATAATAATGGTGTTCACATCAACCACCAACACATGTGCCTTCCCCAAATCAATTAAGGAGAAGTAATAGAATAAGACAACTAGATATCCAAATGATGAGATACGAGAGAACCTAATAGTGTTAAAGATGTTATGAATGATGAGTACAAGTAGAAATGGGTAGAAGCCATGCAAAATAAGATAAATTCCTTACATGTTTGAGCTGGTGAAGCTGCCAAAAGGCAAAAAGAGCTTTAAAAAGATAAATGGTTATTCCAAATCAAGCTACATAGTCCCAATCCAAGATTCAAATTTAGATTGATTGTCAAAGGGTTCAACCAAAGAAAAGGTGTTGATTTCGACAAGATATTTTCACCAGTTGTGAAAATGATTTCTATTTGAATATTATTGGGTTTAACAGCAAGCTATAACTTAGAGGTTGAATAAATGGTGTGAAAACTACTTCTTTCATAGTTATTTAGAGGATGAGATATACATGGAGTAACCAAAGGTTTTCAAGCAGAAAGGAAAAGAGGATTATATTGAAGAAAAGTCTTTACGACTTGAAACAAGCACCAAGATAATGGTATAAACAGTTTGAGTATGTTATGGGGGATCAAGACTACTTCATTTTATCCAGAAATCCTTTAATGATGATTTTATTATTTTTTTGCTTTATATGGAGGATATGTTGATTATTGGCTAGAATATTTCTATAATTAATTGTTTAAAAACACAATTAAATAAGTCTTTGCCATGAAAGACTTGGGGCCAACAAAGTAAATTCTTGGCATAAAGATGATTAAAGATAAAGGTGCCAAGAAATTGTGGTTATCATAAGAGAAGTACATTAAGAAAGTAATTCAAAGGTTTCATATGGACAAGGCTAAAGTGATTAGTTGTCCTCTTACTAATCACTTTAGACTAAGTTTTAAATAGAGTCCCTCTATAAATGAGGAGAATGAAGAAATGGACAAGGTTCCATCTACTTCACAAGTTGGAAATTTACTATATGCCATGGTATGTACACAACTAGATATTACTTGCTCACTTGGTTAGAGTAGTAAGCTAGTTCCTTTCAAATCCTGGTAGAGAACATTAGGTTGCAGTAAAATGGATTTTTAAGTATCTTTATCGGCACTTCCAAAATATACTTATGTTTTGGAAATACCAAACCTATGTTAATTGCCTATATATATGCATATATGGCTAGTGATATAGAATCAAGAAAATATACTTCAAGTTATTTGATTGTATTTATAGGGAGAGCTATGTCATGGCAATCAAAGTTACAAAAATATGTTTCCCTTTCAACTACTAAGATAGAATTTATTGTACCAACAAAAGCATGCAAAGAGTTGCCATAGATGAAGTTTTTAAATGAACTTGGTTTTTAGCATAACTAATATAAACTATTTTGTGATAGTTAGAGTGCTATTCACATTGGAAAGAATTCATCCTTTCATTCAAGATCAAAATATACTGATATAAAATATCTTTAGATTAGAGATGTGTTGGAGAATCTGCTGTTATAGCTTGAGAAGATCCGTACTAATGAAAATAGATGAGACATGTTAACAAAAATTCTATCAAGGGAAAAGTTTAAGTTCTGTTGATTAGTTGCAAGAAAGGTAATAGGGAGAGATTAGTCAATGGATCCCTCCAACATAAGGGCCCAACATTGATGGATTAAAAAAATGGAGAAGAAGGAAAAGAGAAAACACAATAGAAGATAATTAAAGAGTAGAAGTGTAACATCTCTAATTTCGCTTCTTTTATTAATAAAGGTACAAAAATATTTAATTAAGGAAATAAAATTTATTAAACAACTTTTAGATATCTAAAAAAATATTAGCCTTAGAAATTCATCACCTTATGTGTATACGTAGAAAATGTTTCTAACATTAAGGGAATAGGTAAAGAGAGAAAACCTAAAAGAAAAAATTAGAAACAACATCCTAAAGAAAGGAAAAATTCTTGGGTAAGGAAAATAAATTTTTAAAAGTAAGTAAAGGTCTTAAAATTTTAAGAAGATTGGATTAGGGTAATTTTTCCTAATTCAAGAGCTAAAGTTCTTAAGTATAACATCTCCACCCAAATATTAGGCCTTCACCTATGGACATTTCATTTCCTCTTCACATGAGTTTCTAGCAAGCCAATTAGATAGCCCATGTAAGAAATATAACATAGACTTGGATAAGGATATATAAGTTAAACCAATAGCCCAAAAATCATAAACATGTGACCAAGCCCTCTATGAGAGGTACAATTTTAGTCAAAGCAAAGGAAATGGTCAAGAATGAGCCCTAATCCAAGAGGGAAAAATAAAAATCATGTGATGAAATAGTAGTGTTATAATAATCAAGATTAGGCCACATGGCGTTAGGACAAAACATCTATATCCTAAACTCATAATTTCAATAGGCCATGTGATGAAATAGTAGGTAATAATACATGGAATTATGACAAAACATCCCTATCCTACACAAATAAATTCAACCAAGCATGGGAGACTCAAGGGCCAAAAATTTTCTGCCTAGAAAGTCAAACCTATCATACTCGAGTAAGACAAAAGAAAAAGGAAATGAATCCCTAAATCAAAGGGACCTTATCCCTTGTCTTAAGAACATTTTATCGTGATTTCAAATACAAATCTCCTTTTGCTATGCATGTCTTGACTAAGGGAGAGAAAGACAAGAACATGAGTTGTCTTCCCTAAAATAGCAGCCAAGTGCATCCTAAATGTGATAAGGTCGACCCATAATTATGAGACGAGGACCACTTGATAATTTATTTAAGCAAAAACCACTCTTATAACATTAGAATTTCGTCCAAGTAAGGGAGGGAGAAAAATATAAGCAAGGTAGAGTTAGGAAAGGAGAGAAAGAGAGAAGTGAGGAAGGAAGAAGAAGGAGAAGTCTAGAGGACTAAGTACTCAAGGTAAGTTAGCTTAATCTCCACTTGAATCAATATTTTCTCTTCATCCTTAGGGTTCAAAAGTCACCCTCCTTCTCTTATTTAAGCTATTGAAAAAGCTAAAGGAAGGGAGGAATCTTGCCAATTTCTTCAAAAGAAAACAAGAAAAAGAATTCACTAAGTGAGTTAGGGAGATCTTTAGGTAGGTTTAACAATATCTCTTGTTGAAGAAAAGTTTTGAAATTTATAACATTTATATGGGATTTTTTTCCTAGAATTTTAATGAAAATTACAATATTTGCTACTTTGATGATTGGCCATGGATGTTGCTATATCATGTTACATGTTGATCTTGCATGTGATGTATGTTTGAATACTTAGATTGGTGTGGAAGGTTTTGCATAGGTATGGCTATGGGTGGAAAAATTTTAGGGTTTTGTGCTCTTGTTATGTATATTTAAATGTGGTAAAAAATTGATGGGATATGGTTAGATTCATAAAATCAATATGGTCTTAAACACATAGAAGAAGACCTTGAGAAATTTATATTGGGAACACCCTTAATAATACATAATTTGATTTTCTGTTTTCTTGAAAAGACGACGATGGAATATGTTAAATTAAGTGTAAGGAATCTAATTAAAATGTTGAAATGAGTAATCTTATGGTTAGATGTAAATTAGGAAGAAAATGGAAAATGACATAATAGAATGATGAACTAGAACCTTAGGAATGGTTTGGTTTCAAAACTAGATTTTGGAGAAACTAGGGAAGTTTCTATTTTTGAAATTTTGGGAAGAATCAGTTGGGAATGAAAAGCAATAGTTAAAATAATATATATATATATATATATATATATATATATATATCATAGACTTTTCAGCACTAAAATCACTCAGCTTGGATTCTATATGTGGGAGATATGGTTAGATTAGTAAGTAGTGGTCAGTAACTAGCTAACTAGGGAAGAATCTATTAAGTATGCGTTTGTATTTGAATTTCTGGGCAAAATCTGTAGGGAATTAAAGAAAATTGTTAACATCATATATATATATATATATATATATATATATATATATATATATATATATATATATATATATATATATATATATATATGTGTGTGTGTGTGTGTGTGTGTGTGTTTGTGTGTGTCTCATGGATCTATAGGCTCTAAAATCACTTAATTTGGTGTCTATATGAGGGAGATATGGTTGATTAATGAGTAGAGGTCAGAATCAGTCTAGAATCTAGGTTGGTAAATAAAAGCTTTTTTATGTTTTATTTTCTAGGAATAATTTGTAAGGAATCTGATGCAATGATAAACATGATATTGTAGATAATTGTCTTAGTTATTTATAGGCTTTGGAATCATGTAACAGCTCCATTTATGTAACAATTTTTTTTTATTTAACATCATGAAGTTATTACCTCAACTTAACTCACAATAACATTTATTTAATTATACAATACTAAGTTTACCCTCACATCATTAATACAAACATTTGTACAAGACATACATGTACATATAAGCCCTAATCTTCCACATAGACTATTTTCGGGGCCACTGGTTCGGGTGGTGGCACCTCCGCCAGAATCTCAGTCACTTCAACAACTGATATATCCGCAATAATAGGTATTTGCCCAAGATAGGGCACCTCAATCATACGTACGGCAATAATAAGTCTCATTGAAAACAACTGCATAGCTAATTTTATGAACATGATATGGAAATATAGTGAGAATTAAATCCCAGTATGTTCAACAATAATTCATTATCAATATAGTTCATCACCTCATGTTCAGCTGTATAAACTACAAAAAATATCTTTAGGTCACATGAATGCACTTTATCATGCACATGAAAATTATACAGTTCTGACATGTATGGCATGAATAACTATTTTTCGAATTTCATATGATGGCTATCAACTTATTCTTACTTCAAGCTACCCCGGTCAGGGTGAGTATTCTCTACTTTTCGGTACGGGCTTATCTCGCTCCGTCCGACATGGCACACTTTTTCTTTCTTTTCTCATGAATATAATCATAACCGTTGGTAGGGCGTCCCCTACTGGTGCACCACACGGATTGCCATGTGACCGTGCTCATTTCTTTTCTTTTCATATTAATAGCCGAAAATATGATTCCAATAACAAGTATGTTCATTACATTCTCATGCCATAATGTATCAAAACATAATCATTCTCAAAATTTATTGGTAAACTGAAATTATGCCATGAATATAATCATTTTCTAATTTTCACTTTATAAAATATTTCCATGTCAAAATTCCACACTAATACCTTGGTAACTGGATAGTAATTGTAGTCTGTAAACAGCGCACCAGGAAAGTTCCCAGAAAAGAGAGGTGGGTCACTAATGGACACACTTAAGTACCAAGTCTTTCCTTGCCAGAGCTTTCCTTAGACATGCACTTTTCACAAATCACAATTTTTTTTTCCAGTAACAAGAATAATTCTTTTCTGATGTGGAAATACTGCAACCACGGAGCATACTAAGATTTTTCAAATAAAACCGGCACTTTCAAAACTTCTTGGAAATTTATATGAGTACTAGGGTAAATTCTATGTTAAAAATTACACACTTAAAATGGTAGTAAGTTCATGCAATGGCAATAGCTAGGGCATACACTAGGCATTTATTATTTTCATTTATAAAATTCCTCTTCTTTCTTGAATATTATTTTCATCTTTTCATTTTCTTTATGTCTAGGCATTTAGTCATTTTATTTCTACTTATATCATTTCCAACACATGTTCTTACAAACTTTATAGAGTATTTTTCCTCAAATTGATTTCTACTATTACCTTAAAAATTCATCTAGGGTAGAAAAAAATAATGAAAATAGGTTTTACTAACTTTTAATACAGCCTTTGCTTACAAATCAGAGCATAAATCTCTCATTTTAACTCCGATTAAGATGATCTTAGTGTCTATGAAAAGCTAAGACAATTATCTAAAACTATTATGTTAATCATATCAACAAAATAGTATGATATCATGGGTTTATTACTCCTTTAAATTTTGTATTATTTCTTCTCGTGTAGGTTCTGACCTTTACTGACTAATTAAACCATATCTCTCAAATTTGAACTCCAAATTGAGTTATTCCAGTTGGTAAAATTCCATGAGCCATATATCTATAATTTTTATATTGGCGCACTATTTTAATTCCCTACAGAATATTCCCAGAAATTCAAAAACTAAAGCTTTAATAACATACTCTTCCCTGAATAAACATTTTCTGACCTTTGCTTACTAATCGGATCATATCTACCTCATATGAACTCCAAATTGAGTTATTCCAGTTGGTAAACTTCCATGAGCCATATATCTATAATTGTTATGTTGGCGCGCTATTTTAATTCCTTACAGATACTTCCCAAAAATTAAAATACCGAAGCTATCCTAACATATTTTTCCCTGATGACCCATTTTCTGACCTTTGTCTACTAATTGGCTCATATCTCCCTTATATGGACTCCAAATTGAATGATTCCAGTGCCTAAATATCCATGACACATATTTCTTTAATTCTTATGTTAACCATTTATTTTAATTCCTTATAGATTATTCCTAGAAATTAAAATACCAAAGTTTAAAATTCTGCCACCCATAGCCATAACCATGCAGAACTATCTACACCAACCTAAATATTCAAACATACATCACATGCAAGATCAATATGTAACATGATATAGCAACATCATGACCAATCATAAAAGTTCTAAGATCAAAATCTCATATAAATATTATAAGTTTCAAAAGTTTTCTTCAAAAAGAAATATTGTTAAACTTACCTGGAGCACTTAGTCCCCTAGACTTCTCCTTCCTCTTTCTTCCTTTCTTCCTCTCCTTTCCTCACTCTACCTTGCTTCTATTTTTCCTCTCCCTCACTTGGACGAAATTCTAATGTTGTAAGGGTGAGTTTTCTTATATAGACCACCAAATAATTCACCTTTCATGATCATGGGTCTACCTTATCACAATTAAGATACACTTTGTTGAATTTTTGGAAAACAAACAACTTATGTTCTTGTCTTCCTCTTCCTTAGTCAAGATATGCATAGGAAAAGAAGATTTGTATTTTGAAAATTATGATGATATGTTCTTAAGATAAGGGACAAGGTCCCTTTGATTTAGGGATTTATTTCCATTTTCTTTTGTCTTAAACAAGTATGATAGGTTTGCCTTTTTAGGTGGAAAATTTCTAGCCCTTGAATCTCCATTATTTGGTTGATATTATTTGTGTGGGCTATGAATGTTTTATCCTAATACCATGTATTATCATACCACTTGCTAAAATTATGAGTGTAGGATATAGATGTTTTTGTCCTAAAGCCTTGTATTATCATGCCACTTGCCTAAATGATGAATGTAGAATCACACCACTTGCTAAATTTTTGTCTTAATGCCATGTAACCTAATCTTTATTCTTATTATTATATCATCATCTAATTTATTTTATTTTATTTTTCCTCTTGGATTTGGGCTTATTCCTACCCATTATGGGCTTGTCCTACCCATTTTCTTTGCTTTGGATAAAATTCTTCCTTTCTTGGTGGGCTTGATCACATTTTCATAATTTTTGGGCTATTGGTGCATTTACTATATCCTAGTCCAAGTCTATGTTTTATTTCTTGTTTAGGTTATCCAATGGGCTTGTTAGAAACTTATGTGAAGTGGAAAAACTCTATATGAAGTGTCCATAGGTAAAAGCCCAATGTATGGGTAAAGATTTTAAACTTAGTAACTATAGTTCTTGAATTAGGAAAAATTACCCTAATTCAATGTTCTTGAAATTTTAAGACCTTTACTTGTTTTTAAAAATTTATCTTCCTTATCCAAGAATTTTGCATCTCTTTAGTATGTTATTTCTAATTTCTTTCCTATTAGATTTTCCTTCTTTATTTGTTCTCTTAATGTTAGAAACATTTTCTATGCATATACATAAGGTGAAGAATTTCTAAGGACTATATTTCCTTAGATATCTAAAATATTTTCTAATAAATTTTATTTCCTTAATTAAATTTTTTATGTACCTTTATCAATCAAAGAAACGAAATTAAGGATGTTACAAATCACCTCAACTCGTATGAGACAGATATGGTTGAATAAGTGAAAAAATGTCACAAAACACGCCTAAGCCGTGTTCTGGGTTGCTTTAACATAGGTAGGCTGTGTTCAAGGATATTTTTTAGTATGTTTGAGGTATTTTTCAAGTATAGCTATGTCCTAGAACATAGCTAGGCTGTGTTTGGAGATAGAAAAGCTTATTTTCAACACTTTTCTACCCTAAATGAACCTCATTAACTATAGGGTAATAATAAAAACTAAGTTGGAGAAGAATGCCCTATAAAATTTGTGAGAACATGTGTTGAAAATGATATAAGTAGGAGAAAAGTAACTAGAGGCCAAGCATAAAGAAAATAAAAAGATGAAAATAATATTTAAGAAAGAAGAAGAATCTTATAAATAAAAATAATAAATGACTAGTGTATGCCCTAGCCATTGTCGTTGTATGAACTCTTTATCATATTAACTGTGTAATTTTGACATGGAAATATTTTATAAAATGATATTCGAAAATGATTATGATCATGGCATGATTGCATTTTACCAATGATTTATGGTAATGATTATTCTTTGTTGATAAATTATGGCATGTGAATATAATGAACACACTTATTATTGAAATCATATTTTTGGCTATTAATGTGAAAAAAAAGGAAAAAAACAAGAGATGTGCACGGTCACATGGCGGTTCGTGTGGTGCACCAGTATGGGACACCCTATTCACAGCTATGACTATGATAATGACAAAAGAAGGAGAAAGTGTGCAATATCAGACGGAGTGAGAAAAGCCCGTACCGAAAAGTAGAAAGTACTCACCTTGACTGAGGTAGCTTGATATGAAAATAAGTTGATAGTATTATATGATATTCTTAAAATAGTTATTTATACCATACATGTCATTATTGTATGATTTTCATGTTCATTCATGTGACCTAAGGTATTTGCTACAGCTTACATAGATGAACATGATATGATGAGCTATATTGATGATAATTATGATTTATTATTGAACCTATTGAATTTAATTCTCACTATATTTTCATATAATGTTCAGAAAACTAAATATGCAGATATTCTCTATGACTAGCCCAGCTTTTAGCATACGTTGGATCGAGTTGGCTAAGATCCCAGTGAAGGTGCAACCACCCACACCCGTATCCTCAAAACTGGTCAATATGGATGAATAAGATGTAGACATATATGTGTTTGATTTTTGTATGGACGTTTTTAATTAATGATGTGTATGTGAACCCAGAATTGTATCAGTATTAATGGTATACCATAAACCTTAATTATGATTGGTTAATTTAATTGAATGTTATTATGAGTTAAATAATTAGAAGTAAAGAGATAATGACTTCATGGGATTTTACATATATATATATATATATATATATATATATATATATATATATATATATATATATATATATATATATATATATGTAAAAAAATGGAGTTGTTACATAATTGGTATCAGAGCATGTCAATCCTAGATGGTCAGTGGGTGGATAGTTATTTAAATTGATCTTATAGTGTCTTGAGTATGTTTGTGGTTATGTTGTGTAGGGGATCAGTGATTTCATATAGATAAGAAATTACTAGTGTTTCCTATTTATATTCTGAGGTTGTGTTATGACTACTGTAAATATTTTTAAACTAACTATTGGGATTGATCACCTCAATAGCAGTATAACTCTGCTTTTGCCACAATAGGATATGGCACCACCATGGAGGAATCTTGCAAACAATTTAGAAGAAACCCTACATAACTTGGCTACAACAATTCAAGACCAAGTCACAGCCACCAATCAAATTCTGCAACATCTCCAAAATAAATAACAATTTGAATAGAGAAAATAATGCAAACAACCAAGTGGCTGAAATGATAATGGACTATTTGAGTTCTTGAGAACCAAACCACCTTCTTTCCAAGGTGGATATGACTCAACAGTAGCCAAAAGGTAGATAAGGGAATTGGAGAAGATCTTCGAGGTGATGGACTGCACTAATGAGCAGCAAGTTATCTTTGCTACATATATGTTGAAGGATAAAGCTGAGTGTTAGTGGCTAAGGGCCAGAGAGCTGCTAACTCACCAGAGGAGGCAAATCACCTGGCAAGTATTTAAGGATATTTTCCTAGAGAAGTATTGTGCGAGTCAAGAAGGAGATAGAATTTCTCTAACTCAGACAGGGTAACATGTCGGTAGAAAATACATCGCTAAGTTCAAGAAGTTGTCTAAGTTCTCCTCTTACCTGAAGTTTAACCTTGATAAAGCAAGGAAGGATGTTAAGTTTTAAGCAGGACTGAACCCACAAATTAGGAATGCAATGACAGCCTTAGAAATAAGGGAATTTGCGCCTTTGATAAATAAGTCTAGAATTTCGGAGAAGAGTTTAAGGGTAGTGGACGACGAGAAGCTGAGGCGAAACCTGTGGAAGAGGAAGAAAAGTTTCCCCAACCTTAGTAAAAACGTGAGGGGAAGAGGATATGGAGCTAGTAAGTGGCCATTGACTGCGGGTCCCCAACCTTTCCAACACCTCCCACAGTCAAATGAACTAAGTGCAGATGTATACATGGTAATCGGCCATGCTATATAGAACCAGATGTCTGCTTCAAATGTGGACAGAATGGTCATTTTACGAAGAACTTCCCACAGAATGTGCAGAAGCAGTCGAAACAGAGGCCTCAGTTGAAAGGAAGGGCTTTTATCCTGAGTGGCTAAGAGGCAACTTAATCCTCCAAAATGATTCAAGGTACATGTTACATTTATGGATTTGCTCTTTATGGTGTTGTTTGACTCTGGTGCTAGTCATTTATTTATATAAGAAGAATGTATTAAGGAGCTTCAGTATCCTATTTCTGAAACCAATTATGAGCTATCTGTAGTAACCCCTACAAGAGAAAGAGTCTTAACTTTCTCTGTATATAAAGATTGTTAGGTCACCATTCAGGAGAAAATTTTTTCTGTAGACCTCGTCTATCTACTTTTAAGAGGTATTGATGTCATTCTAGGGTTAGACTAAATATCAAGAAATAGGGCCTTGCTAAATTTTTGTACCAAGACCATTGAATTTTTACCTCCTACTCCACAAAAGGAGATGCAGTTATTGATGCTAAGTGCTAATCCAGTCAATTGGGAGTTGAAGAGTGGAGTACTTGGTAACATTCTCTTCTGTTTATCAAACCTAGAAGTCGAACTGAAGCTTAATGAAATTTTAATAGCTAATAACTTTCCTGAAATATTTGCACCAGATATTCTAGGTTTACCTCCCGAGAGAGAGATAGAGTTCTCCATTGATGTCTTACATGGGATAGGGCCTATCTCTATTACACCTTATAGAATGACATCGAAGGAACTACAGGAACTCAAGAAATAGTTTGAGGAATTGTTAGACAAGAAATTTATTAGACCGAGTGTATCACCTTGGGGAGCTCATGTATTGTTTGTTAAGAAAAAAGATGGGAACTTGAGACTATGTGGTGCGTACTGTCGCAGGTACACCCAAATTGATACCTTACCTCAAAACTAACCTGTAGTAGTGGGAGTAAGGGTCGATCCCACAGAGACTGGAATTACCTTATGTGATTGAGAAATGAGGGATTGATAGTTGCAAATAAAATCAAGTAAACAATAACGAAAGTAATTAAGAGAGAGAGATTAATGATAAAGACGTTGGTTTCGGTTGATATCCACCGTCAAGGGATTACATTGATCATTGACAACATAATCAATTTGTAATTGAATATCTATCATTGGGGTTCTAACCCTGTTTCTCCTTAAGTCTAGCAAATTAATGACAATCGCACTAATTAAACCCTAATTAACAAGCAATCCTTTAGCACATCAGTAAAACATAACTTGTTAACCGCATGAAGAACTAGAGAAACTGACAGAGCTAAACAAATATAGACACATCGGCTATATCTAATTTAGTTAATCATTCATCATAGGTTCAATGATTTATAATCCAAAATCCTCAAACCTATTTGCCTTATGAATCGCAGAATTGAAGACTTTGTTCAAAACACAATTTAGCGATAGATTAAGACAGACAATATACTAGTAGGCCTCCTAGCAATCATATGAATAATCATTAAGAAGTTGAACAGATGAATAATCAATACTCAATTCAAATTGAAACAATAAAAACAAATACAAATCTCAAAATGTATGAAAATCCCTTGAGGTTTTAATCCATGTCAACCAACTAAAAAGAACTAGTCACGCAGGGCTATAAGAAACTCTAAAGAAGAATTGAAGAACTTAGATGAAATATTGGATGACTTCTCTGCTTGCTTTCGTCCCTTTTATAGATTAACTCCTCCTAATCGAAGTAGGAGTGTATCTAGGTCAAATCCCAGCTCATTGGGCTTCAATTGGAGTAAAAAAACCCTAAAAATCGCGAATTTCACAAGCTGTACGAAGGTGGCACCGCGTCGCCCAGAAAACTCCAGAAGTTGACAAAGTACTAAACACAAAAGTTGTAGCTCTATGTCTCTTCTTTCCACAGCCTCTGGAATTATCTTAATTGGATCTAAATTGAAGGAGATATGAGAAAATGATTGATTAAAGGTTAGAATTCATCCTGTTGCACTGTGATTCTGATTTGCGAGCTCTGTAATGCTATTAAATGTCCCGAATTTGACCAAGTGTTCAACATAAAAGTTGTAGATAATTGTGTTATCTTTTCACCGCCACTTGAATCACTTTGAGTTGAATTGCATAAAACAGTGCGTAAAGGTCTAGAATTGCTGCAATGTAGCATTTTTCCATGAATTTCTTATCTTTTTCTTCTCTTTTCTTCTTTCTTTGTTCCTACAACACAAAACATAAAATTAAGCTAATTCCTAATTATATTTTACTTAAATCAAACAAAAGTAAGTTTAAAGGTATTAATATCATGCTTAATTAAGATCACATCTCTCCCTAGGATAGATGACTTATTGGATCAACTGAAGTGAGCCTTCATATTTTCTAAAATTGACATGTGATTGAGATACCATCAGATTAGGATTAAGGAGGAATATGTACCAAATACAGCCTTCAGGACTAGGTATGAGCACTATGAGTTTCTCGTAATACCCTTTGGGTTGACAAATGCACCTGTAATTTTCATGGGTTACATGAATCGCAATTTTCAACCCTAGCTAGATCAATTTGTGGTAGTGTTCATTGATGATATCTTGATATACCCTAAGAGTGAGAAAGAACATGAACAACATCTTTGAATCGTGCTGCAATTGCTGAAAGAGAAAAAGATGTATGCCAAATTGTTGAACTGTGCATTTTCGTTAACATAGGTGAAGTTTCTCGGACATGTCATCTCCAATAAAGGGGTAGCCATAGACCCTAGCAAGATGGAAGCAGTGATTCAGTGGGAAAGACCAAACACGATTAAAGAAGTCTGAAATTTTGCATAAACATTTTTATTTGGCCTCACATGTAACATGATGTCATTTCATTTTGTGTTAAGTGTGTGGCATGTAAACAAGCTAAGTCTAAGGTTATGCCACATGGTCTTATATACTCCATTACCTATACCTATACAGCCTTGGCATGATATTTCTATAAATTTTGTGATAGGGTTACCGAGGTCTCAAAGTAGTAAAGATAATATTTTTGTGGTTGTTGATAAGTTTAGCAAAAATAACTCATTTCATTGCATGTGCTAAAACTAATGATGCAACATACATAGCTAATTTTTTCTTTAAAGAAGTAGTGTGTTTGCATGGGTTACCTAGAACAATAGTAAGTGATAGAGAAGTTAAGTTCTTAAGTCATATTTGGCATACCTTATGGGGTAGATTAGGGACTAAACTTATATTTTCTACTATTGCACACCCTTAAAAAGATGGGCAAACTGAGGTAGTTAATAAGACACTTACTACACTTTTACGTGCTATTATGTCTAAAAACTTGAAACATTGAGAAAGAGCTTTGCCACATGTTGAGTTTGCTTACAATAGATCTGTGCATTCTACTATTGCTTATAGTCCTTTTAAGATTGTCTATGGCTTTAATCCTCTAACACCTTTGGATATTTTACCTTTGTCTACTAATGAGTTTGTTAACTTGAATGGTAAGAAAAAGGCTGAATATGTAAAGGATTTGCATGCTAATGTTTGAGCTAACATTGAGAGGAAGAATAAGAAATATGTAACACAAGCCAACAAGAACTAAACTAAAATTGTATTTGAACCTGGTGATTAGGTTTGGATACATATGCGCAAAGAGCGATTTTTGGCTCAGAGGAAGTCTAAGTTGTATCATAGGGGAGATGGACCTTTTCAAGTCTTAGCAAATCAATGACAATGCTTATAAGAATGATTTACCTAGTGAGTATGCCAATGTTAGTGCTACATTCAATGTTGCCGACTTATCTTTATTTGATGCATGTTATGCCTTTAATTTGAGGATGAATCCTTTCGAGGAAGGTAGGAATGATAGAGATCAAGGTGCTTACAAACCTATTCTAAACCGTTCTCAAGATCCTTTGCAAGGGATAGGCGGTCCAATGACTAGGAGCAAGGTAAAACGGGCCAAAGAAACTTTATTGGGCTTGATCTTAGATGTGCAAGCTAAAGAATAAGTTTTTGAACCAAGTCAAGACATCAAGTAGGTCACGCTTTGCAGCCTTGAGGATGTCATTAAAGAGGGTAGTTCGGAGGCCAAATAAAGCTTGTTGGATCTTGAAGACAACTAGCCCAAAATTTCATGGAATAAAGATATATTATGGGCTTTTTGTTATATGCTTTCTTTTGGACATTATTAGTATTTGGGCCTATTCTTTATGCTACCCAAATATTAGTTTAATTATGGGTTTATTTTCGTTAGTTAGTTGGGCCAAATAACTAGTGTTGTTTGGGCCATATTCTATTGAAAATTCAATTAGGTGTTTTAAATGTTTCCTACTAGTTTTAGGATTGTTTGCCTACATAAGGGTCCTTTATGTTCATGTAACTAAGAGATTATGATGAATGATAATTGAGTTTTCTCCTAAAGTGAGAGCTTCCCTGAGTTCTTCGACAAAGAACTAAATTCAATCTTATCAAGGCAACTCGTGGTGATTAAAACATCCATTGAATTTTTATTTAAGGAAACACATCATTAAATGATACAAGGGAAATTCTTTAGGGAGTAATCATCCCCAAAAGCCAGGCTATTAGGGTGAGAATGCCTAAGGTCTTATAAACCTCCACACCTAGTGGTATTCTAACCAATGTGGGACTTTATTGATAGTCACTCGATAATCACCCTCACTATTTCACAGTTCACATCATTCACTCACTTTTTTTTGCTTTCACGTCCTCGTGCAAGGTGTATGGGCTACCCCATGAGCTACCCCATGATACAGCTTTTTTTACAACCTACCTCAATTGGTGATCTGGCATTTTTTACGACCTGCCTCAGTCGGCGATCTGATCAAACCACACCAACCATACGAACTAAGGCTCTGATACCAAATGATACGAGGGAAATGCTTTAATGAGTAATCATCCCCAAAAGCTAAGCTATTAGAGTGAGGGTGCCTAAGGTCTTATATACCCCCCTCACCTAGTGGTATTCTAGTCGATGTGGGACTTTACTGATAGTCACTCGATAATCACCTTCACCATTGCACAATTCACATCATTGCAGTCCATGTGGTGCACCAATAGGGTATGCCCTACTCACAGCTATGACTATGATAGTGAGAAAAGAAAGAGAAAGTGTGCCATGTCAGACGGAGTAACAAAAGCCTATACCAGAGAGTAGAAAGTGCTCACCCTAATCGGGGTAGCGTGATATGAAAATAAGTTGATATCCATCATATGATATTCTAAAAATAGTTATTCATGACGTACATGTCATTACTATACAATTTTCATGTGCATTCATGTGACCTAAGGTATTTGCTGTAGCTTATACAAATGAACATGACATGATGAGTTATATTAATAATAATTATGATTTATTGTTAAACCTACTGGAATTTTGATTCTCACTATATTTCCATAACATGTTCAGAAGACTAAATATGCAGATATTTTCTATGACTGGCATTTAGGTACATTGGGTCGAGTTGGCTAAGATCATGGTGAAGGTGCAACCACCCACACTCGTATCCCTAAAACTGGTCAATATGGATGAATAAGATGTAGACACATATGTGTTTAATTTTTGAAAAACGTTTTTAATTAATGATGTACATGTATGTGAACCTAGAATTGTATTAGTGTTAATGGTATACCATAAACCTTAATTATGCTTGGTCAATTTATTTGAATGTTATTATGAGTTAAATAGTTAAAAGTAAAGAGGTAATGACTTCATGAGATTTAAAATATATATATATATATATATATATATATATATATATATATATATATATGTAAAATAAATGAAGTTGTTACAAGAAACAGAAATGTAGCAGAACAGGGGTTGAAGAACAGTGCTGAACAAAAAGCAAAGCAATCGTCAAAATCTTTTATCTACAATATGCTACTTTATGCTATTCTTCCCTTCACAAAATAATAGCTTGCAACCATCAAAACTTTACGACATTTTTCAAGAGATTTCAGGCTTTGAAGAGGAAGGTTAAAGAAGACGGTGAGGTGCATCAGAAGCCAAGGAGCAAATCAATCCTTGAAGAGGAAGGTTAGAGAAGAAATTTAGTTCTCTCAAGAGTGTAGGGAGAGAGAGAATATATATATATATATATATATATATATATATAGGAAAGGGTTGAATTTATTTTAGAAGAAAAATTCTTAAAAGGAGAGTGAAAAAATAATGTGAAAATAGTTTTGGGGTGCTTTTGAGAAACACATTGAGTACCACTATTTTGATGAGATCTTAGTTATAGCTTCT
This sequence comes from Gleditsia sinensis, assembly GCA_037074535.1. Taxonomy (NCBI): domain Eukaryota; kingdom Viridiplantae; phylum Streptophyta; class Magnoliopsida; order Fabales; family Fabaceae; genus Gleditsia; species Gleditsia sinensis. The sequence goes on from CM073470.1 coordinate 35,775,037, forward strand.
AGAATTTATTCAGGGAAGTCTCTCTTTGTACCAACTATGTTATTAGTGGAATATTATTCGAAATCTTTCTCGTGGACAAAGCCCAAAAACAAAGCAAACTTCCTATTGGTCTAGAATGTTTTGGTATTATTTTGTTGATAATTTTTATTCTGCAATTAAATGTTACTAACAATACTAGCTGCAACCAACAAAACCTAGTTTTTCATTCATTGTTTCCTATATTTTGTGCATGCATTTGAACTTTCTATTGGAAGAGAATTTTTCCTGGTTATATAACATAAAAGTCTGACCATTTCTTAAACTGCAATTAATTGTTATAGAAGAAACTAAGGTTATTATTTTGTGTCTTGATCAAATTTAAGCGGACATCATGAAAATAGAGCACCAAGACCAAATCTAGAATTGCCATGAAGAAAGCTGTTGGTAAGTCACACCACCTATTTGGAGTAGCTTTTCTTGCTTAACAATGAGGAGCATGTGTTTGACACATGAGAAGATTTTAGTTCAAAAAATAAAAGACATGAGAAACTTCAATAGTTCTACAACTTTCTCTCTTTATTATGGAATTGAGCTATATTCCTCTGTCGTGCAACATAACTCTGTTTCCATTTGCCATTTAGGCACGTGCATATCTCTCTAGCTATTTATTATATGGCATAAGCGATTTGTGTCGCTGACATGTTAGTATATAACCCCATGGAAAGTTGTACTGGAAATTGAAAATATGAGTATTGTTTTCTTTGACCCATGAAAAATAGGTTTTGTTTACAAACCAATAAGTAATGAAATTTTCCCAAACAACATGAAAAGAAAAATTTTCCATTATCAAGTATAAAGATAGGAAGAGAAAAATTATAGTTTGGAAAGTGAAAATATGATGCATAGTTGAAATATCACTATCTTTATTCAGCAAAGGAGAAAAAATATTCTTATTATTTTAATGGCCTACTAAATTTGTAAATATATTTGTGCTGGTATCGTCTTTCCTCTTTTTGTTTGTTTTACTAAAATATATTAATTTAATTGATTGAAGTTGTTATGATTTCATTATAATCCTACCATTTCTCGTGAGTTTGTCCTAGAAGGAGCAAATTTGGAGTTCAGTATCTTACTAAATGGTTGGGGGTACCATCTTTAACTATCCTTTTAAGCCATCCATCACATTTAAGAGCTATACATAGTAACAAAACAAAATTTAGGAAGGACACAAACTAAATCAGCGTCATTGCATTCCCGTCTACTTCCACTCGATCATTGCATTCTACAATTTTAGTTGGTGATTCATGTTGCAACTTGCAATTGAAATATGCAGCTTTCCCCTTTCGTTTCAATTCTAGGCATCCTTTCTTGTGGATCATAAGATAAAATGTTGTAATGGGTCAATCAGCGATGCAAAGAGGAAGAATTGGAAGCACTTGTAAATAAGATGATAGAAGGAGAGAAGAGGAAGGGTATGAGGAAAAAGACGTTGGACTAGAAGAAGAAATCAGAGATGATACAACGAGAGAGAAATGACGGGAGAAAAAGATAAGAGAAAGAGAAAGAAAAAGAAAAAACCAGGAGAAAAAAATTAAAAACAGAAAGAAGAGGAGGAAATGTCACTAAATGGTTAAATAGTGTCATATAGGCATATAAAATGTCTGTTGTGATGCCACATTAGCATTAACGACAATAGGATTTACAGAGTTACTTAAATTACTAAAATAATGAGATTTTAAAAAAATCAAGAGGTTTTTTATTTTTAAATATTAGGATACCAAAAAATAATTTAAAAATAAAATAAAGAACCCAAGAAGCAATTCGGCATATTTGATGATAGTTAAAAAGATGTGGAATTTATTTGAAAAAAGTAATATATTTTAGATATCAAAACAAAATTTTAAATAAACTTTGATGGTGTTTGACACACCACATAGAATAAGGCCTAATAGTGAAAAACAAGATAGAATTAAATTGCTTGAAACTTTTATACAAGTATGTGTTTGGTGTTTATGTGTACAAGATTGTATAGGATAAAAGAAAAATTTATTTTAACGAAACTATTCCTTTGAATTACTGATGGCCCAAAAAGGATTTTAGATAAGTGAGTTGGTTCTAATGTGTGTTTTTATAAGGTAGTGTTCTGTGCAAATCCTAAATGGCTGCATCAGTTGGCCTTGTGTTGCAGGAATAGATCTCAACCATGCAAATATCTAACTATTGTTAAACAACACTCTTTACTCAATGATATGTCCCTTCTTCACCTCAACATCAATAGATTTATAGGTACTATTCCTTATTCATTAATTCAAAGACCTTACATCTTGGAAGAGTTATATCTCAGCATATACCAAATTTTAGGTACCTTCCCCACAATTACTTTATACATGCCTAGTCTAGTTTGCTTGGTCCTCCTATTCAACTCCTCAAGACCCTTCTCTGAAAAACTTTTCAATAAAAATATGAATACAATATTTCTCAACAACAATAAATTTGAAGATAAAATTTCCAAAAATTTAAGCAATTCCCCTACGTCATTGATAAATCTAACTAACAAGAAATTAAGTGGAAACATCATAGCAAGTTTGGACTTTATGGGTTCTATACTAAAGGAAATTCTCTTACTCAATAACCACTTAACTAGTTGCACTCTTGAAGGAGTGTGGCTCTTAATAAAGGTGAAAGTTCTCGATTTGAGTTGGAATTCAATGATAGGTCATTTAGTAGAAGCACTATCTGTATAACATGGAAGATAATAAGGAAGACAATAATGTTGATCAAACAATTAAAGATGGTAAATATAAGGGAGAGAAAGAAAATATTAAGGTAAATAGTAAGCCACCTCTTAATATGATTGGTAGTACTATCGCAGCACCCAAAAATAAATATCCTCACCCTTAAAACTAACATATAATAGTGGGATTAAGGGTCGACTGAACATAGATTGCTCAATTAAATCTGTACCTTTGTGAATGTAAACAAGGATTAAAATCTATGATAGTCAGTGAAAGAATGAGAACAATTCCAATGCAGAAACATAGATAAATTAGTAGAAAGATTATTGGGGTCAGTTGATATCCACCATCAAGAGTTTACCATTAATCACCAATAATCAAATCATTTCTAGTTGAATATTTACCATTGGAATGAAATTTCTATCCCCTCCTTAAGTTTAGTTAATTGACAACACTTGCATTAACTAACCCTACTTGCAAAGTAATATTAGCCAATTGGTTAAGTTTAACTTAACAATTGCATTAAGCTATAGAGAGATTAGTAAAGCTAAACAACGCAAACACATTGGTTGTGTTTAATTTAGTTTATGGTTCCTCATAGATGTTAACAACTCATAATCCAACAACTCTTAACCTATTTGCCTCTTAAATCAAAGTGATCAAAAACATTGTTTGATAGATGATTCAGTAGTAGATCAAGACAAGTTATATACTAGTATACATCCTAGCAACTAAATAAAATAATCATGATATGAATAATAGAAGAACAAATAATACTTAACTAGAATTGAATAATTAAACATTAATCAAATCTCATAGCGTATAATTCTTGAGATTTCACTATTTCTCAACCAACTAAGGATAAATTAGCCACACAAGGCCAAAAGAAACTAAAAATAAAGATGAATGGAGAAGTATATGGTAGAATTGATGAATAGATTGATTCCCTTGATGCTTCCTTGGCCATCTATTTATACTTAGCAAACCTTATTAGACTCTTAGATGAAATCTGACTAAATTTTATCCCATAAGGTTCCTAACCCAACCCAATCAAAGCCAAATATTTTTGTTTTGAATTTCAAATTTTTTTTTCAACATTATCGCTATTTCAATATGATGGAAAAGTAATCTCATTACTTCCCTATAGCTTCTATTTTTCCAGAATAAAATCCTAGGTTTCCAGCATTGCGATGCTATATTCCAACATTATAATTGTAGGCATTTTGAAGAATCTATAGCAACTCAAAACACTCTTAGTTGTTATCCACCTCTTGAATCACTTCATTTGGTGTTCAAATGAGAAATTTATGCTTAGATTAGTGAAGCAAGGTCCAGGACATCTTGAATTTTCATATTTTGAACTTCTTTGATTCAATTTATCTTCGTTTTGAACCTAAAGCCTCTAATTGATTCTTAAATCAAAATATAAGATAATTGAATATAGTTAGGCATCAAATAGATATAAAATACAAAGTATGAAAGAATAAAACTATAGTATAATATAGACACATCAAATACCCCCACACTTAACCTTTTGCTTATCCTCGAGCAAATTTTATTTTCAAAACTATCAAGGTTTCAATTTCATTAGTAAGGAATAACCAAGATTTAAAAAAATACTCATAGCACATCATGAAGTAAACATTTTTGAATATTCCTTAAAAAGCAAATTCACTTGAAGATGATAATAAACTAAACATGTAGACTTTTATGGGAATAAGCTCTTAACTCTCATGTGTTTGAAAACTATGTGTTTCACTCAAATTCTTTGCAATGGAATTGCTCTACCATAAGCTTACATATTTTCTCATTCTCTATAACTAAGATTAAGTGCACAACATAAATCATAAGGACTTATTTTAGGTTGTAAAAGGTCTTAGGATCAAGGTGGGGAATATCTAGAACAGTAGATTAAAATCCATATGAAAACTTATAAAGCATTAACTATTCAATTCAAACTCTAATTATGAGACAAAAATAATTTACTCCATTCAAGTTGGCTTCAAAGTTTTGTACTTTGTATCACCTCTTCATAGATATATTTTACATTCATAGCACAACTACTTCAACTATTGCATATACTTTCTTTTCTTTCTCTTGCTTTCTATTCTTTTTACTTTTTATCACAAGGGATTTCACATATTTAAAACTGAAATTTAAACTCTTTATCCACTAATCACAATCATGGCACAACTTTAGACAACCCATCACTTATTTCTTTTGTACACTCAAACATATCATAAAGAACAATGCTCCTTCTATGGCTTAGGAAACGACAATATTTTTTTAAGGTTTTAGGCTTATATGAGGGTAACAAAACAAAGATAACAAAGCTAAAAGGGGGAGTTCACAAACTACAGTTAGTTTCAGGGTTGGCTATTTGGCTAATGGCTATTAACAATGAATACCTTAATCATGTTTATGCATGCATATGTCCATGTAACTTTGAAAAAAATTAATACAAGTTCTAGAGAATAAAACACTAGAAGAATATCTCTCATGAAAGAAAAAAATGAGACTGAAATATTTAATGCATTCTAAGCTTCAAAATCTCACAGCTTTTATTTACTGAGTTTAGTCATTATCATTCTCAAGGAAAGCTACTAATTAACTTGCAAAAAAAATTTCTTATTCACCAATGTCATGACTTATTTAGGCTTAATTGAACTTTGCATAAGGCATGACCAACCAATTTCTTTTAAATTCCATAAAAACAAAACAATTGAAATTTTTTAATTTTTCCTAAAACCCCTAAACTCTAAAAACTCATTAAAAACATAAATCTCTCCCCCATACTTAAAACTTACATTATCCTCAATGTAAAATAAAAATACAAAAAAAGGAATAATTAACTAAAATGTGAAATTTATCAATGTAAAAAATTAAATGAAAGGATTGACTCCCTTAGGTTGCCTCGCAAGCAGTGCCTTTGTTTAACGTCTTTGCCTCGACATATTACTCTCTTTAATATGGTTCATCCTTGATTTGAAATGCTTTGGAATGTGTTGGACATTAAAGTTCATCCACATCCTGATAACAAATATTAGTAATAATTGAAAGTTCAATCAAGTGAAAACTCAATTTATTTAGGAACAACTAATACTTTGAATAGTGTTTGGCATCACACTTAATTTCATCTTTTTGAATCTTATCCAATTTAAATGGTGGTTTCCTTTTTCTAAATAGGGCATGACGTATGGACAGGGATGGGTAAAGTCCTTTGATGTTTGTAATTGTTTAGCTTGTAGCTAGTTTTTTCTTTTTGAAAGTTTATGCCAGCTTCTCTGTTTGTTGTGCATTGGACTTGCTTGAGATGACCACTGGGGGTGGTTCTCCAACATCCATATACTTGAGGTGGCTAGGAAGAGATTTCAAATTTAAGTCAAGATCATAAAAAATGAAGGATACTGGTATCTAATTTGAAATTGGTAATAAAATAAGAGGATCCTTACTTATTTGTTGCACTTTTGAAGTTTCTTCCATTACTATAATTTTCTCTTGAAATTCAGTATTCAAGATTGTTTCTTTACTCTTTTCTCCATAAGCTCACTAGTGCCCAATTCCCCTATTTCCTTTCCATTAAGTGCATAATTTTTCTTCGCAAAGCAATCAATCACATTAATTGTATAAATTAAATGTTAATTAGTGCACTTACACTGAGTTATGTCATCGTTATTAGAAACGTCAATCCTCTCCTCTCTTTGGTTTATTGGCACAAATACCTCCTTTGTTTGAGTTCCAATTTTCTCACCATATTCTAGCGTGGTTTCATTTGAGTTTTCATTTTGATTGGCTATGCGTTGAGAAGGTAGTTTACTTGAGTTTTGATGTTCAAACTAGCTAATCACATTTGACATTTGTCCCATCTAGTTACTAAGCTTTGCATGCTGGGCTTTGCCTCTTGTTAAAATTGCTTTGATTCTTACTACATTTGTAAAGAAATTTTAGAAAGATATTTAACAATCCCCTTTAAAGACATGCTTGAGTTTCAATCTTTGGTTAATTATTGTGTAAAGAGATATTGTTATTAATATTGCTAGTAACACAGGTAGTTTTGAGCCTAATATTCCAAACGATTCCCATAGTTAAGGTAAGGGTGGTCCCTTCATCCTAAATTATATACTTTTGATTAGGGATCATTCCTTACTTTTAGTGGTCTTGAAAAACCATTTATCCAACTTACCTACTAAAATATCTCTTCTTCAAAAGTTGGGTACCTATCATTAGGATACCTTATTATTGAATAATTTTCTTAAGTTTTCCCCATTTGCATAGTCCCTACAACCCATTGATAGACTTCAATGATTACATTTGCAATTTTATGTGGCATACCTCACTAGCTTACCTTAGTGAAGGATAGAGCCTAATTCCAAATTGTTGGAATTGAGATTGCCATATTTATAGTTGAAAACAATAATAAATAGAAAAAAAAGGAAAACAAATTAAGAGACGTAAAAGCACAAATCAACTTAAACACTCCTTAGCAACAATGCCAAAATGTGGTAGTAGTGCCACAGGCACCCAAAAATAAATATCCTTACCCTTATAACTAACTTGTAGTAGTGAGAGTAAATGTTGATCCCAGAGAGAATACTGAATCAAATTCGTACCTTTGTGAAAGGGTTGACATTGTTAACACTAACTAAAAGAATGAAAACAATTAGAATGCAAAAACATAGATTAATTATTAGAAAGATTGTTCGGTTGATATCCACCATCAAGAGTTTATCATTGATCATCAATAATAAAATCGATTCAAATTGAATATTTACTATTGGAATGGAATTTTTATCCCTCCTTAAATTTAGTTAATTGACAATAAATGCCTCAATTAACCTTAATTGTTAAACAACCTTAGCCAATTCATAAAATTTAACTTAATAATTGCATCAGGTTATAAAGAGATTTTTAAAGCTGAACAACACAAACACATTGATTGTGTTTAATTTAGTTTATGGTTCCTCATAGATGTTAACAATTCATAAACCAGCAACTATTAACCTATTTGCCTATAAAATCAAAGTGATCAAAAACTTTGTTTGACAGATGATTCAACAGTAGATCAAGACAAGTAATATACTAGTATACATCCTAACAATTAAATGAAACAATCATGAGATGAATAATAGAAGAACAACTAATACTTAACTGGAATTGAATAATTAAAAATGAATTAAATCTCACAATGCATAATTCTTGAGATTTCAATATTTCTTAACTAACTAAGGATAAATTAGCCACACAAGGCCATAAGAAACTAAAAATAAAGAAGAATAGAGAAATAAAGGGTAGAATTGATGAATAGATTGATGCCCTCGATGCTTCCTTGGCTATCTATTTATACATAGCAAACCTTATTATAAACCTAGGTGAATTCTGACTAAATTTAGACCCACAGGGTTCCCAATCCAACACAATCGAAGCCCAATAATTTTGTTTTGAATTTTAAAATTGTAATCCCTTCATAATGAAAAGGTAGTCTCTTCGTGATGGAAAGTTAGTCCTAGCATGACCTTAGTGCTTCTAGTTTTTTAGAACATAATTTGGTTGGCATCAGATGCTGTGTCTCTACTATTGCTATGGTGAGCATTCTACCAAACCTATAGAAACTCAAGAAAACAAGGTTGTAGCCCTTTGTATTTTTTTTCTACAGCATCTTAAATCACCTCATTTGGAGCTTAGATGAGAGACTATGCTAAAATTAGTGAAGAAATATAAGGAAAATAAGAGAAAACCAACAAGGAAGTTAAGAAGAAACATCTTTAGGTATGTTTAAAAATCATCCATTATTGGAAATCCAAGTATTTTGTGATATGTAGATGTATTTCCATTCTTCTATTTCTATGTTTTATAGCTTGAAATATTTAAATTTATGCTTAGCTGTGAATGAAGGAAGGTATAGATGCATATGTGGTGTATGTAGTATATGTGATTGTGCTTAAAAATGGATAAGAATAAATGCTTGAAATATATGGCTATACAGTTGGTTTGGCTTGTGTAATAAATTATCTATGGTTGAGTAATAATGATGATGCATGAAGAACAAAGAAAATAATGTCAAAATGATGAAATATGGCTTGAAATAAAAAAAGGAAGCAACTTAATTCTTGATATTGGGAGATTAGGGTTTTGGCCAAAATCATGCATGTTGTATGTCCTAATAATGTTTTGATGTTCTTGGCCACTTAATAGAGTGATTGGAAAGGAAAGGAAAGGATTAGTAGGGCATGGAATGTGTTGGCCGAATTGGTGCATAAAGAGTAAGTTAAATGTTATTGAAAAGATTAACTTAGAATTAGGTAACAATTTAGTAGAGAATTAATGGGAAGAATTAATGGTTTTGTAATATATTATAATTAAAGTGTAAAGGTTTAAAAGGTAGAAACCAAGGGTTGGATGGTATCTTAATAAGCTTGGCCAAATAATAGAAGGAAAGAAAATAACTAAATGAATAGTAACCTTATCAAATGAATAGTACTTTCTTTATTTAGTAAATGATTAGGTAAAAAGATTAAAAAAAGAGAGCTAAATCCATTATTTAAAGAAGTCAGAATTAAATTAGATGTAATCCTAATCAATTGGGTAAAGAAAACAAATTATTAGGCAACAAATTAAAAAATGAACCCCATGTTATTCTTATGACCCATAAACTAAGAAATTAATGGTTCTGATAAAATAATAAGTTTAGTAGGATACTATACTCCAGGGAAAAATAACAATAGGTGGAAAAGTAAAATAAAATAACTAGATAAAGATTTTAGGCTGAAAAGAGGCAAGTAGAGATAAGTTATATTTTTTTAACTAAAAAGAAAAACATAATAATAATAAAGGCAAAGGTGGATGTATTCATTACACCTTGGGTCAAGACATGTACGCATTATGAAAAGAATTGAATTAATTAATTAATTAATTAATTAATTATATATATATATATATATATATATATATATATATATCAATTAAAAGTTATAATAATTTATTAGGTTAAAAATGTTAAACACATATCATATGGCTAATGTTGAAAAAGGAGAAATCTTAGTGAAGTTATGTGTATAGGGTTAAAAATGGAAAAGATATACCTTATCGGCATCTATTTCCCTAGCATTTATTCCTATTATTTTCTGCATTGTACAATAAGATGGCAGGAATGAAGTGTTATACTTTTTGTACTAGTATATGCAAGTTGAAAACCATGAGACAATGATTTTAATCTCTAATAATTTCATTATATTAGTGACAATGATTTTGAAATGGCTGTGAAAATGAGACTGTTTTTGGCTGTCCATGTAAAAAGAGAATGAGATATGGCATGAGACTATACATATGAAAAGATTGAGAATATTCCATGGTTTTTGTATTGGTACAAAATAGGATGTTTTATTCACAAATATTTTATAATATATAATTTTCCATGCTTGGACAAGGGCAAGGCCCGAGGAGAGTAGGGCCAACATGTTCAGGGGTAAGTAGCGAGGAGCGGAGATGGCTCACTGACATATAACAATAGAGTGTGTGTAGCAGGGGGGAATGCCTCATATCTCCCTACTAAGAGAGAATACAAAAAAAATATTTAGATAGACACTACATCTACTATGTTAAAATCTTAGAATGTGTGGTTTTACTTGCATAATAAACCTATATACGTTGTGTGTGCCATGCTCTCAATTTAAGGGAACACGATTGTCACAAGTAGCAGATAACTTTAACGTTATTCTATTGCATGCTTGCTTTAAGTATATCACATATCAGGATTAATAACATACATTTACTAGTTCTCCAATATAACCAAATATATAGGCCAAGTCTTTATACACATATTACAGCAAAAGCAGGGATCCTACCTATGGCGTTCATAGCATACTCTAGAATACAAGTACAAAATAATTTAAACATTGTGAGTCTTGGAATCAACGTAGACTCACTCAGAGTATGCTATGACACCTAGTTGATCACGTAGCTGTAAGACCAAACTCTGTATCCTTATATGAAAAAATGTAAGTATCATGTAATGAGTTTGACAACTCAATGAGCAGATAATACCTCCTATGACCTCTTAGTCAACATATGGATGCACTCATACTTTAAAATTTGCCACATAGAAAATAGAGTGGAAGTACATCTATATGGGACTCGCATTTCAAATATTTTCAAAATAAAAGATATTCAAATATCCAAAACCATATACTGTATTGTATGATTTTTTAAAAAAATTTATGCATCAAAATATTTCACATGAAAACATTAGAAGGATCTCATATCAGAGTTCAAACCCTTCCGTACTTTGGTGATGTAGGATTTGCTTATACTTAGCATCTCAGCTAAGGTTTTCCCTACCATCATTCAAGAGGACAAGCAAAAGGACTCTAATATGGCCAATTTCCTAAGCACACAGCAAGGGAGGCAAATCACATATCATATAGTCAACATCTCGCCTAGATATGAGGCATCCCGCTCTCCTTCATATGTCATATCCCATGTGTTAGCTATCACACGAGGCTAGCACTACCCCTGCTAGCTGAGGTATCAAGGTGCATTAGGGCTAACATCACCTACTGTTAGCAAATAGTGTTCAGAAATTATATTTGCACATATGCCATATCGTTCAAAATAGATGTTTCAGTATAATACAAAAATTTCAGTCTCAGTATATGTCCTCTGTCATAAACTTTCAAATTAGGGTTAACACATATACATGCTCTTTTCCAAGGCAATCTTATAATTTTACATATCAATGCCACATGCACAATATATATCCTTTACCATATGATGAGAAATACATTTAAAATCACATATTCAATGAGTTCAAAAATCTATTTTCAAAATCGTACTCTTCTTGAACTATATATCAGATTGTAAACAATTCAGATAATTTAATCATTTTCAGAGATATATAAAAGTATAAATAACTTGTAAACATAATCAAATTTAAAGTTCAAGAAGGGCATAGGGTAAGTCATAGAAAGAATTATCTACTCACAAGGTATGGCTCTAGGTTGGGCAACCCCAAAATATACTTTTTTAATTCCAATTTGACCAAATAAACTTCAAAATAAAGTTTAGAGAGTCCAAAAACCTAGAGAATAGCTCCAAAATCCTAGAGAATGGCTCCAAATTCACAAAATTTGGTCTCTAAGAGCTCGGTCAACACTTATCAACTGATGGAGACTATTCACAGTCGAAATTACTATTCACCGCTAGAAATTACTATTCATACCGACCGAATTTACTGTTCACGATGCACAAAAAGTTATCATATGGCCAAAAAAGTTTATATCTTAAGGTTTATCTATCTCCTGAATCCATCTACAGTGTCGGATTTTCAATTTGAGGTCTTTAAATAGAAGTTTCAGAACTTACCTTTTTCTAAGACTTTTTACTTCTGATCTACGGTGATTCTGCTGCTGATTTGAAAAATTATTCGGCTAATATCGTAGCACTCTTCATCCTGAATCAAGTGGTACCCTTAGTTATGAAATCAGAGCCTCAAAGGTACTCCAGATTTAGACAGAGAAAATGAGGAGAGAGAAACACTATTCACACTATTCATATACAAATATTTCGCATATTTTCCTCTTCTTCACGCTTCATCTCCCCTCCCCCTTTTTCTTTTTTTTACTTATTATTATTTAATAATTAAATATTTAAAATTTTATTTTTTTATTATATATATAATAATATTATTTTTCATCCGAAAGTATCCCACAAATTTCTAAAACTTTATGTTCTTGCAAAACTTTAGTTGAACTCTTAAATCATCATTTTCTTAACAAAAATTTTGATAAAACAAATCATAATATAAAATAACTTGATACATATTAAAAGAAAGAAATTTATTTAAAGCCAAAATATAATTATTTTAAGTAAAAAAAATCATTTTAATTAAAAGCATATTTACTTTTAGCAAAATATAATCATTTACAATAAAAATATATATTTTTTTATAGTAAAATATTATTATTTAAAAATTACGAGATATTACATTCTTTCCCTTAAGAAATTCGGTCCCCGAATTTCATTTCCATATTTACAATAAAAACTAACCTCGTGATTAAAAAAATGTGGATATTTGGCGCGCATGTCATCCTCTCTTTCTTAAATAGCCTCTTTAGAAGAGTGATTTTACCATATCACTTTCACTCTAGGTATTTCTTTTGAATGCAATTTCTTTACTTGTTTGTCCACTCACACTACTGGTTGTTCCTCATAAATTAAGTCTTCTTGTCATTGAATTTGTGGGCACTGTATAACATGTGTAGGATCCGGTAAGTACTTTCGTAGTATATACACATGAAAGACTGGATAGACATTACCTAATTCAGGTGGCAAAGTCAAACGATAACCTATAGGACTGATCATATCAAGAATTTCAAATGGTCCTATGTACCGTGGACTTAACTTTCCTTTCTTCCCAAATTTTACTACTCCTTTCATAGGAGATATCTTCAAGAAGAAATATTCATCTATGGCAAATTTCAATTGTCAACGTCTATTATAAACATAAGTAAATTCAGCTAGGGGCAAGAATCTTTCCCAACTACCTTGAAAATCTAGCATACATGCCCGAAGCATCTTTTCCAATATTTAAATGGTTCACTCAGACTGTCCATCTATTTGAGGATGGAAAGCAGTATTGAGATTTAACTTTGTGTCTAAAACATCTTGGAAGGCTCTTCAAAAACGAGTTGTGAACTGTGGTCCTCAATCAGAAATAATCGATATTGGCACTATGAAACCTCACTATCTCATTCAAATACAAATTTACATACCGAGCTACGTTGTATGTGGTTTTCACTGGTAGAAAATGTGTTGATTTAGTCAACCTATCAATGATCACCCATATTGAATCAAACCCTTTTGGTGTCCGTGGTAGCCATGTAATAAAATCCATAGTTATTCTTTCCCATTTCCATTCAGGTATCTCTATCTACTGATGTAATCCTGCAGGCCTTTGATGTTCTGCTTTTACCTGTTGGAAAGTTAAGCATCGAAAGACATAATCAACTATATCTTTCTTTATACTATCCCACCACTAATTTCTTTTAAATCTTTATACATTTTAGTTACCCCAGAATGAATAGTATATATGGATCTATGGGCTTTCTCTAAAATCTTTTTCTTAAGTTTTTCTTTATTAAGTACACACAATCACTTACCCAATCTCAAAATTTCTTTAGAGTCTATAGTAAATTCAACATCACTGCCATTTTTCACCTCTTTAATTTTCTTGGCATCCTCTTCTTGTGCCTTTTTCACCTGCTCAATCAAAGATGATTGAAACTGTATATGGGCCAATAGTATTCTAGGCTCCTTTACTTCCAATAGTACCCCATGACTTTCTAACTTATGTATTTCTTTAACTAACGACCTCTTTACCACTATGATATAAGCCAAACTACTCATAGACTTCCTACTTAATGTATCAGCCACTACATTGGCCTTAACTAGATGATATAGTATTGTGCAATCATAATCTCTAAGTAATTCCATCTATTGTCTTTGTCTCAAATTAGAATTTTTTGTTGAAAAATTTATTTGAGGCTTTTATGATCTCTATAGATTTTGCATGTCTCACTATATAGATAATGCCTCCAAATTTTGAAAGCAAAAACTACTGTTGCCATTTTTAAGTCACGAGTTGGATAATTTTGCTCATGTGGCTTAAGCTTTTTGGATGCATATGCAATGATTTGACCATGTTGCATCAACACACACCCTAATCCAATTCTCGATGCATCACAGTATACTGTGTATCCTTCGGTACCTGAAGGAATAGATAGTACTGGCGCCGTAGTCAAACAATCCTTGAGTTTTTAGAAACTTTTTTCACATTCATCTGACCAGTCAAACTTTATTCCTTTCCTGGTCAACTTTATCAAAGGAGCAGCTATTCTTGAAAAATATTTAACAAATCTATAGTAATAGCCTGCTAAATCAAGAAAACTATGAATCTCTACAATTGTGGTAGGGCGTGACTATTGCTGCACTACTTCTACCTTTTTAGGATCAACTTGAATACCATTCTTGGTAACCATATGCCCCAAGAAAGTAACACTACTAAGTCAAAATTCACATTTTGAAAACTTAGCATACAACTGGTGTTTTCTTAGGGTTTGCAAAGCTATCCTTAAATGTCGTTCATACTCCTCTGAACTTCTTAAATATACTAGGATATCATCTATGAAAACAATAACAAACTGATCTAAGAAAGGTTTCAATACTCTATTCATCAAATCCATAGATGCAATTGGGACATTTGTTAAACCAAATGGCATTATTAAGAACTCAGTGTGCCCATATCGAGTCCTAAAAGCAGTTTTTGGAATGTCCTCCTTCCTTATCCTCAATTGATGATATCTAGATCTCAAATCAATTTTTAAAAAATATTGGGCTCCCTGTAGCTGGCCAAATAAATCATCTCTACGAGGTAATGAATACTTATTATATACTGTCACCTTATTCAACTGTCTGTAATAAATACACAGCCGTAGCGATCTATCTTTCTTTTTCACAAATAGGGCTAAAGCACCCCAAGGAGAAGTACTAGGGCGAATAAATCCCTTGTCTAACAAATTTTGTAATTGATTTTTCAATTCTTTAAGTTCAGTCAGTGACATTCTATATGGAGGTATAGACACTGGTTGGGTTCCTAAAAGTAAATCAATACCGAACTTAATTTTTCATTCTGAGGGTAACCTTGGCAACTCCTTCGGAAACACATCAAAAAATTTTCTAACCACTGGAACCTGCTCTACATTGATATACTTTATATCAATATCTTTGACCACTGCTAAATACCCCTGGCATCCTTTTTGTAATAGCTTATGAGCTATTAGAGCAGAGATTAAATTACTAGATACCTCATTACGATCTCCTTGTATTAAGAAGGAAGATTCTCTGGGAATATTAAACTTAATCACCTTAAAATGACAGTCTAAAATGGCATAACATGATGACAACCAATACATTTCCAGTATCACATCAAAGTCTACCATATCTAGAACTATTAAATCTACAAGAGTTTTCTTATCTTCTATTGGAATCTCACATGATTTATACACATCATTTACCAATAAGAATTCTCCCATTAGAGTAGCAACCATAAAAGAATAATGTAAACTAGTAGGATCTCTACCTAATTTGTTAGAAAGTATGGTGATATATAAGATTGAGTAGAACCAGGATCAAACAGGACATATGCTTTATAGGAATATACTAATAATGTACCTATCATCACTGTATTTGAGGCCTGAGCATCTTGTCGTGTCAAGGCAAAAACTCAAGCTTGTTCTCAACCTTGACTTCCTGATCCTTTACCAGTACCATCACTACTTGCTTGAATTGAAGCTGTTATATTTGGTCATATTGGTACATATGCAGGGGGATGAAGCTGGCTGTATTGATACTTGACTCAAGTTTCGTAATTATGGACAATTTCTCATCAAATGACCTACTTGTCCACACTTAAAACATGCACCAGTTTCTATGCAACACTGTCCAGTATGAGGCCTACTACAAATGGGACATAATGGAATCGATCTTGAATCCTGCTGACTAGTAGGTCTCATATCTCTTTGAATCATTCTTTGCTTATTAATATTGACTAATGTCTAGCTAGAGCCACCAGATCCTACTTAAGTTAAATGCTGTGGATTTTGAAATCTTGGTCCTCTGATATTAGGATTATAACTAGCCTGGATATTACTATCTAAGTCTCTTTTTCTTCTTTTTAGACATTCCACATTTGTTGGGCCTCGTGTTTCGATCATTCTAGCACAATCCACAACTGCTGAATAAGTTGAAAAATAATTCATTTGAGGACCCACCGATTTAAACAATGGATGAATCAACCCTGAAACAAATCTCTTAATTCTATATTTTTCATTAGGAACTAGATATGGTGCATATCTAGACAATTGGGTAAAATGGATGTCATATTCAAAAATTGTCGTGTTCAGTGTCTATCTTAATTTTTCAAATTCCCTGGCCCTCTTGTCCCTTTCACTCATTGATAGGAAACAATTTATAAATGCTTCCTTAAATTCATCCTATTCCATTAGTAGTAAGGTAATTGCTCTTCCTTGTATCAGAGTCTCAAACCAAACTTGAGCCACATCTAATAGTTGAGACAGAAGATATAAATTTAGACTTGATGGTGGGACAAATTTCAGTAAGGATGCTGAGTCCCTAAATAGGGGGTAAGTTAAAACTTTAGACGAATCCCACATCGACAAATCATGTGAAAATTTTGAATTGTACAAAGGAAATAACTAAAGTATAAAACTATCAAAATATAAATAAAATAACAAGTCTCAATAACATAAAATGAATAAATATAATTCTTTTACTTTATCTATAATCTTAAATATAAAATCTTAAATAATAAATGTATACATGTATACAAATATATCAAAATATGTCTATATAGCACAAGGGCATAATGAGATAATGGCAATAATCATGGGAATATGATAATGTATGTCTAGCCTAATTGCCAAAGCGTATGCAAGGGTTTGGATTAGTGATGTTCAATAATGTTGTATAAGTTTTAAAATTTATTTATCAAAAGTATGGATTTGAAGTTTAAAGATAAAGATACTATTCATAACTTAATTCTAATGAAAATAAGTAATTAAAACTAGCAAGAATACCTCAAAATATTTATAACTTAAACAAATATAAGATAAAATCATAACCTAATAAGTAAGACAATTTTTTTGCATATTATAATTATGTTATTTACTCTATGAGTCACAAGGCTCATTCATTTCCTTATATGTTTTTTAATTAGTTGTAGAGAAGAACAGTGGAAGCATGAAAAGTTAAATTATCCCTATTGAGCTTAAATTGTTCTTGGGCCTTATTCTTTTATTTTGATTAATATGTTTAAAATATTCTAGAGTATGCTCCATGACCACAAGTAGGATCCCTATTTCCAATGCATAAGGAGAAAAGGTAAAAATCTCTATGTAATGCAAGAAATAAAAAATGAAATTGGTATCGTTTAATGAAGCTAGATCTTTATTTATGTTTTATATGTAGTTAAAGTATTAAAGTGTGGCTATGAGTTCACATGCTAAACCTGAGTGATTAATGAACTTTAGTTTCAGAATATGACGGTTAGGCTTACGAAGTGGGGAGAAATCCTCATTTCGTGATGGTCATAGACTCATATAAAATTTGAGACATGACTGTTACATATCTTTCTTTCTCATTTGTGACACGATCACTATCATTAAAGCCACACAAACTACTAACAAAGTGTTGAGTTATTCTCCTTTCAAAGACTCTAATTTTCTTAGCTTTTGTAGCAAATTTAAAGGAAGAAAGGTGACAAGGGAGGGAGAAAGAACACGAATAGGCGAGGGAGGAAAAAGAAACATGAATTGGGTGGGTGTATTTTATTAATAAAGTATAATTTTGACATTTTATTTATTTTAAATTTATTTCTTATACAATAGGTCAAGGATGGCCTCATTAATTTATATATTATGTATTATGAAGGATTGACTAGATAAGTTTATATTATACATTGTTTACACCAAACACTTGATAAATATAAATTGTATTATATAAGCTTAAACAATTAAGCCTTACACAGTGTACCAAACACGCCCTTAAAGAATCAAAATAGGATTTTGACCTATTATTTATATATAAAAAAATAGATAAAGTTTCTTAAGTGTTTGCTATATATGAGGTTCATTGATAATATCATAACAAATGGAAGAATATGCTTAATACAGTCAATTATCTAATATTGAATTATAGAAAGTATCTAAGTTTCATGCTTTTATTGTATAACTTGGTGATAACAGGCGGCACTTTTTGCAGTTAAATTTGTCCTAATTATAATAAACCAAATATTATAGTGCTATATAGTTAAGACATATACTCAAGAAAAAGTACCCTCGTTGAAAATATAATCAACATGTTCACACTCTTGATATATATATTAAAAAAATATAATAAAATCATACTTTAGTCTCTCTTATATCATTGTCTTCTCAATTTGGTTCTTCACAAATGTTCATTAACAATTTAGTTCTTGATAGATCAAATTATTATCAAAATAGTTCTTCTGTCAATGTTCCACTAATTAATTTAGGGGATTTGGTGATGTGGCCTATTCTGGTTGGTGAATTAAAGGTGTAAGTGGAAAATAATGGACCGCGTCACTAAATCTATTAAATTTTTTAGCAAAAAATTAATAGAGAAATCATTTTGATAATGATTTGATTTGTCTATGATAACGAGCATATGTGAATGAAAAAAATGAAAAAAATCATGATATGTGAAAGGACAAAGCATAATTTTACTTTTAAAAAATGCTATGAAAAAAGTAAAAATAACATAATAAATATATAATAACATGATAAAAAAAAAATTCAAACAGTCCTAATAAAATAATAAACTATAAATAGCAAATAACGGTTCCAAACTCACCCTTCTCTTGCGGCTCTTGCCACTTCTCTCAGCCCTTAAAATTTTCGCTTTCGTTGGCTAACCTGTACCAAAATCTATTACAGGCATATAAAGGTGATGCAAAATCGTCAGAACTATCTGTTCGTGATACTAACTTGAAATTGTGCCTCTATATAAAGGTCTCGTGGCGTTGCAACCAAATTGCCATTGAAATAAATTGAGTTTATCAATCAGCAATGGCGAAGGCCGGCTTTGCTATAACGGCCGTTTCCGTATTCAACTTTATCATCGTTCCTTCGTGCGCTTTTCCTGATATATTTCCGTTTCCAAAGGTATTTAATCCTTTCCCCTTTGGGGATTTGGGGTCGGAACAACCACTCCCAGTACCTGTTAGAGAACAACAACCTATAGATAAACCACAACCTGCTCCTGATCAACAGCGTTTGGTTCAACCACAAGCGCCTTCTATACCACAAACTTATCAATCACAATCTGTTGGACAGAAATCACTTGTAGATCTACCAAACGAGAGGAATGAACAAAAAAAGTCCCAAAAAAACAAACAACAAAATAAATTCAGTGATAAACTTGAGGAAGGATTTTACAGCGAGAGTTGCCCAAATGCGGAACAAATTGTGGCTAATGCAGTTGCCGAGATTTTCAAAACAAATCCAGACGCACCAGCTTCCCTCATTCGTCTTCAATTCCATGATTGCTTCGTTGGTGTAAGCTTAATTTAATTTCTTCCCAAACAAATATATTTGATTATACATACACACACCAACATTTTCAAATTACATTATTGTGATGAAATTCTAAAATGAACTTTGGCCATATGGAAAATTTACAAACAGGGATGCGATGCCTCCATTTTGTTAGACTCCGTGGCATCTGGGGATAAAGTAGAGAAAGCTTCTGCGATCAATGGTGAACTCCTCAAAGGTGCTGATCTCATTGACGATATCAAATATAAGCTGGAGGAAGAATGTCCAGGAAAAGTGTCATGTGCTGATGTCGTGGCATTTGCCGCCAGCGAATCTATGGTTATAGCCGGTTTACCGCTTCATCCAAAGCTGGGTGGTCGCAGGGATGCATTGGTTTCCCTTGCTACTAACGCAGAAGACAATAACATGCCTTTGCCAAACTGGTCGATGGATCAAGTGCTACAAGTCTTCAAAAATAAAGGGTTCAACGAAGAAGATACGGTGGTTCTAATAGGTGCACATTCGCTTGGGTCCGCTCACTGTGCTTCTTTCACTGACAGAATATACAACTATCATGGTAGTGGGAATCCAGACCCTGTTGTACCCCAAGACTTCCTCGCTGAACTCCAACAAAAATGCATGAAACCAGCCCCAGGGAATGGGGGACCAAGAACGAATGTACGTTTGAACTTCGATGAGACGCCAACAAAAATTGATAATCTGTTCTTCAAAAATCTCGTGGAAAAGAAAAGGGCATTGCTCGCTATAGATCAGGCATTGCTCACAGATCCGAGGACGGCTTCAACGGTGGAAAAGATAGCAGCGGATCCTAACTTCTTTACCGAGAGGTTTGTTGACGCAATGATGCGGATGAGTTCCTTAGGAGTGCTAACTGGGAGAAAAGGGCAGGTGAGGAAGACTTGCAGGTCAACTGATTAACGTGCCATACCTAAAATGTGTGGGAATTGACAGCTAGGGTTTTACTAAATTTATTGGTTCTTTTTGCCTTTTTTTTAATTGCATTTGGTTACTTTGATGCGTGATCATGTTGAAAAAAAATACAATTTTTTTGTCAATTCTTTTCTGATTAATTATGTTATATATTTATATTTTTCCTCATATAGTCATAAAATGATTAAATTTATATGTTTTCGTAGTGCCAAGGAAGATTCTTGGATGATTTGGTTTCATCTAGGAATTTCACTCTCAAATAATTATAGCAAACTACATTTAAGACACTATATGGGGAAACCTAATGAAACATAGGAAAAATATTTGGTCCACCGGTGGTGGACAATTTTTTGTCCACTAACAGTGTCCAGATCGTGACACTTAATAACAATAGTAATTTTTAAAATTATTTTTGCTACGTGTCATAATTTGGACATCGCTGGTAGACAAAAAATTGTCCATCGCCGGTGTACCAAATACCAACTCTAAAACATATACTAATATTATATACCTCTTTTATATATCAAAATAAGAAATGGAAGGAATGATGGTATGATTTTAGCTATAGCTCAAAAAACCATTGTTAAAATAGGGGATAACGACAATTAAAAAATTGTCTTTATCTAACCACGGTTAAAAGTAAACTATCACTAAAACAAGACCTAGAGATGGTTTTATATGATCCATTGTTAAGTAAATGATCATTTTCGTAAAACTATCGATAGATAACCACGGCCTTCAATAACCATTGTTACTTAATAATGGTTTTGTAAAAAGACATTGATAAGTTCATTAACTTTATCCCACCCAATGGCTTCCACGCACCCTCCCACATTCGCTATTTTCTCTATCTCTCTCCACCGTAGTTTCTTCTCTAATTGATAAGTTCACTTTCCAACATTCCTGCACTTTGTTTTCATGTGGATGGGTTCTATTTTGTTTCTTCTCCATTCTGGCCTTATTTTGTTCGTCATATGATGCTAATTGGATGTGTTTTCGTTTCTTCGTTTTCATATATATGATGTTGATTTGTTCTTCATATTTTTAGATTAAACTATACATTCCATGCCTAGTTGTGTATATTTTTGTTTTAACATTGCTACATGACCGAATTGCTTGGTTTACATAGAATGAATTGGAATTTAGTTGTATGAATTTTTAAGCTTCTCTTGCTTCTCTATAGTGTCCATGTGGCTAGAAAAAAATGTTAGGTAGACTATAAAATAAGTGATGACTCGTAACATGAATAATTAATGGGATCAAAACTATATAATGATTTAGTAACGTGATTTAAGTGAAAATAAAATTTTACATAATTTAATTTAGTAATGAAAATAATGATAATTCTCCATTGTTTAAAATAATTATAAAATATAATATTGGAAATCAATAATAAATTTTAAAAAATGCAAAAGCATATCAGCATATATGGTAGTGTGTAATATTATGGATACAATTATGAGCACCAATTTAAAAACTACTCAAAATATAATTTAAAATTTTAAAATAATCACAATTTAATAATTTTACATGTTATCAAACATTAAAAAAGGAAATTATTAACTATCTAAGAGTGTATAAAAATGTCTATTTAATTGTCTAGAAATATCATTTGAGTATTAATATCTATTAAAAATAGACACCAAGTATAAATTTATTTTTTCACTATATTTGAGAAGTGGATGAGATAAAGATTAATCAAGTGATACTAGTTGTTTCTATTAATATTTATTTTTAAAAGAGTGAATTACTAATTTATTCTTAAAAAATATTAATAATAAACCAAACTTTAAATACCATATTAATATTGATCCAACCATTAAAATATTCATAAATGTTAAATATTAGAAACTCAAAAAATATTGTAGGTCTAGAAGAGACATTATTAATGGAACACATTGTCACACATAAAATATACTTAAAATATATCACTAAGATACAACAAAATCTTCTATATATTACAATTTTTTGATTCATTTCATTATTATAAAATAAACTTAAATATGCTATATATATTTTTAAATTTCTTTATTTAATTTATCTATTGTAAACTCCCTTACTAGCTAAGGTTATAAGGTGCACCAAGGCTAACTATCTCTGCTGCTAGTTGACAGTATTTTTGAAAAGGAATCCAGTGTAATTATTATTAGTCTAATTTATTTATTTTTTTGTTTTCAAGTTTTAAGATCAAATATTGTTTTAATCAATATTTGATAATAACCCATTGTGATCACATCATCATACTCATTATATCCACAATGGATACTTTACCATAACTGAACATGAAATTCAATAATTATCAAATTTAGTCATATCACTTTTATTCATTCATTTTCTTTTGACTCATTTATATTTTTAAAGTTTACATATACATATTCATGTGCTTACTTGAATAAAGAAATTTCAATTTGATAGTCGTATCGCTTTTCATTACATTTAACCTTATAATCTTGTATTATTGTTTATTATTTCAATATCCATTAGGGTTGCCATCATCAAATATTATTTGGGATTCCATTTGGTCATAGTTGAGATTTAATTACATATACATGCATTTGTATTCATATATATATATATATATATATATATATAAGGAACTCTTAAACCATTGTGTATCTCATTATTTTACATCCTCAAGCTCACATGCATTTATCCATAAGTCGATATTAAGAACCATACACCTAAAAATAATATATACACATTCATATAGGGTATTGCAAACTTCTACTAGGTTATTCCTAATTCTCACATGTCAACTTCTCCCCATGAATTTCAAGCCTTTCTTACTTTCATTTCTAAAAGCATATCATTCAAATTCATATCAATTCCATTTAACTAGCCTGTTCATTCTAAGAAAACTTTTCTCAACAATTATTTGCACATGAATTTCCAATCTCAACATAATTCACATCCTAGATACTAGACCCAACTTAGCATGGTATAAACCGTTAATACAAATATCTTGATCGCTTTATATTATTTTCGAACATGGTTCTCAAAATATTCTCCATATTTTCAAATTAAGAGGTCAGAGATTAATTTGAATCCTACTTCTAATATTTTATTCCTCAAGAACTTCAACACCATTAATTCACTTGATTACATTCCTCAAAGCACCATAAGACCATCATCTATCTACTCCTTTCACCTAAACTTTTTATACATTTCGTTGTCTAAACTCTCTATTTTAAATTATGAAAAGTTTAATGGCCAACTTCCTCCAAGATTTCCTCCATTAATCACTTCCAACAAATTGGAATTGTAAACTTTCTTATTTTTTCTTACCTAGCTTCAAGTAAATCCAATATGCTCAAATTTACCTCTTAAGACACTTTCTTATTACTAGCCAATTCTTAAGTAATTCTAAAGTATCTTACTTTCATCAATCATATCATGTCTACTACCTACTCATTTCAATTCATCTCTCACATATTCATTTTTAGGCATCACCTGTAACATCTCTCAATTAATTCTATGTTATGGCATGATTTTCTAGGTCAAAGGATGGGGGAAAAATATTAATTATCTTTTTAGAAGAAAAACTAAGAAGGATGATACCTTAATTTTCTAACCTCTTAGAATAGAATTAAGTAGTGAGAGAGGGTTAGAATTATGAATAAAAGTATGTATTATTTAGGGAATTGGAGGAAGCCAAACAAGGCTTTAGTCAAGGGGTTAGTCATATTCTAATGGTATGGCAATCTTGTAATAATTAGAGAAATTAGGAGCAAAGTCATATTCTCATGGTATGGCATTTATGTAATTTCATTAAAATAGCATTTAATTTATGTAATTTTATGGAGGATGGCATTTGTGTAAATAATGGATGATGTCATGGGCATTTTGGAGATAAAGAGGTGATAGGTAGGGGTAGGAAGGGAAAAAAATAAAATGAAATAAAATAATGGAAGATAAGAAGGAGAAGGGGGATAAGACTCAATAAGTGATCCAAGGGGGAGAGGGATCAGAAAAAAAAACGTAAGCAAGAAGGAGAAGAGGAAGAAGGAGGAAGGAGAGAGAGAAAGAAGAAAGAAAGGGATCAAAAAGAAGGAATCAAAGGAATTAAGGTAGGTTTAACATTAATTTACTATGAAGATTGTAATTTTGAAGACATATGTGTGTATGAATACTTGTAAGCTTTTATTGATGGAGGTATCTTCTGCATGTATTGGATTGATCATATGAATATCCATGTAGAGCAAAGGTTTGGATGCATATGTATTGCTTGCTTTGTGCTGAAAATTGACTTTGGATGGATGAAATTCGATGGTCTATATGAATGAATCTGTATTTCCTGATTTAAGTCTAATTAAAAGATGTATCCAACATAAAAGCTGTAGATCTCTGTCCTATGGTTAAAACCCCTTTGGAATCACGTTAATCTGACCTAATATGAGAGAATTATGCCTCAACGAGTGAAGGAAGGTCAGATTTAACGCGTAGAATCCCGATGTTTTTTGTGTAACACTTTTATACTTAAATAGGTTTATAATCTGTACAAGTAGTAAACATCAAAGTTGTAGATAATTTTATTAGCTTTCTAACGACACCAAAATTACCTTAATCAGAGTTAAATGGAGAGAGTTATGGTATTTGTAGTGAAGGAATGTCTGATTGGACAAAAATCTGGGCTGTAGAGAAAACCCGAAGCACAGCCGTGCTTGGTGACACAGCCAGGCCGTGCTTTGGGCTGTTTTGTGGTGTTTCAGCACGGTTTGCATAGTTTGAAGCAAAACAGTGCTTGGTGACACGGCCAGGCCGTGCTTGAGGCTGTTTTTGCTCTGTTTTGCATTTTTAATGCTCTAAATGAACTCCAATGAATGGATGATGTTAAGGGAAACTAAAATACAAATAAATACCTTTTTAATTATGCATTGTAGTGTGGATTCCATCCTTTTATTATGAGAAATTAAATCACATATTGCATATAGATAAGATGAATGTGAGATGGATGCATGATGCATTGATGAGAATCATATAGATGAGGTATATGCAAATGAGGCATGTGTGTGTGTTGTATATATGTTGCGTTAAAGAAAATATGAGAGTGCATGACCTAGTGAAAGGCATGTATGATGATATATGGGAAACTTGTATATTCATGTAATGCATGATATCAAAGGTGTATGTGATGCATATGAAGTGAATGCTTAAAAGTATAAGTGGCATATGTGATGGTGTGATGTGTGAGTGATACACCTATTTCTTAAAATGAAATATTGGGATAATCCTTATGGTGGCAAGTTGACCCGGCGACATGCGGTACCTTGTGGTGGTAAGGTGACCTGAGAGGTCGTAATGGCTGTAAGACAGTACCGGATAGGGGATGCCCTATTAGCCTTGAGTGAGCCATGGGTTATGGCCACTCCGACCAAGTGATATTGACCTATTAACAACCGAGAAATTATTGGTGTATGGCATGGTGTATGCATTTCAATCATTTTATATTATATGCACTGATTATAGCCTTAAATAATGATTTCTGTAGCTTATACAGTTGAACATGTCACTTGTTTTACTTTTATTATAAATTGTTAATGTTAGACCTATTGAGATTTTATTCTCATTAATTTTGGTGATGTGTTCAGATAATAGCAACTGAGATGCCTACACTGATGTTAAAGGTACAGGTAGTGGACGTGCCCTCCTAGGCCAGTTCACCGTCTTACAAGATGTAATAATAATGAACGTAGTAGAGATCCTGGCATCGGCACCACCCCCTCTATCACCCCATGCACCCTAGGGGTGTGGTGCTAGGCCAGGGCCTAGTCAGTAGAATGTACATTATGTAATATAACCAGTGTATATTTTTGGAAGAATAATTCCTAGTGTGTTACTCTTGTATAACTCTAATACTGATATAATCTCTTATGGAGTGATTATATAAATATGTGGTATTTTGTTCTTATGGCTTAGTAAGATTAAGGAAATTCACTTGTAGTATAAACCAAGATAAAATTGAACGCATATATAAAAAAAATCTGGCTCTTACATAGTTAGTATCAGAGCAAGTCGGTCCTAGGCGACCATGAGGGTGGGTGGTCACCTATGTCTACTTATGGATGACCCGAATAGGCGTGTGGTGTTTGTGTAGGGTCGCAAGAATTTATGGTTAGGAAATTACTAGTGTTTCCTAACTATATGTTTTGGTGGTGTGATTTCTACTGTAAGGTTTTAATCTGCTATTGGGATTGATCACCTCAATAGTGACTCATTTTTTTTTATTACTACAGTAAGTGATGGCACCACCAAGGCGAAATCCGACCAGTAGTGCGGAAACGACCCTACATGACCTAGCCACAGCTATTCGAGACCAAGTAGTTGCCACAAATCAAATTTTACAACACACGTAAGATAACAACAACCGTGGTGATGAGCATGGCAACCCACGAGTAGTAGGGAATGAGAATGGATGGACAAAGTTTATGAGGATTCGGCCTCCATTTTTTATGGGCGGATACGATCCAAATTCTGCTGAGAGATGGTTGGTGGAACTAGAGAAGATTTTTGATGTCTTAGACTGCCCTGATGAGCAGAAGACCACTTTTACAGTTTATATTCTCAAGGCTGAAGCTAAATATTGGTGAAGGGAAGCCAAAGAGCTACTAGTCCACCAGGGGAGGCAGATCACATGGCTAGTTTTTCGAGAAACGTTTTTGGGAAAGTATTTTCCTAGCAGTGTGAGGGCTGAAAAGGAAGTTGAATTTCTTCAGCTTAGGCAGGGCAACTGGACCATTGACCAATATGTGGCTAAATTTGAAGAACTGTTTAAGTTTTTCACTTATCTGCAGTATAATCTAGATGAAGCGTGAAAGGCAGTTAGATTTGAGATCAGACTAAATCCAGAAATCCAGAGTGCGATGGTTGCTCTGGAGATTCGAGAGTTCGCCTCCCTAGTCAACAAATGTAGACTGCTGGAAAAGAGTTTGAGAGCTGCAGGAGAGGAGAGGGAATGCCAAACTTTATGGAAGAGGAAGAGGGAAGCTTCTACATACAGTAGGGATCTCAGGGTCAAGAACCATGCAAGAGGTAAACAACATGTAGCTACCGGACCCAGACCCTTCCCACAAAGACCAACAGTGAGCACATGTGGAAGATGTGGACAAGTTCACGGGGATAGGCCATGTTACTCTACTCAAGCCACTTATTTCCGCTGTGGCCAGAGGGGGCATTTACAGAGATGTTGCCCAATGAAAAGTGGAAAAAAGGGCTTGAACGAACTCCACAAGCAGTAAGGAGAGTCTTTACCTTGAGTGGAGCTAAGGCGAAACAAAACCCCGACTTGATTCAAGGTATGTGTTATGTGAGTAAATTGCCTTTGACTGCACTTTTTGATTCGGACGCTAGTCATTCTTTTATAGCATGGGATAGTGTTGAGAAGTTGCAACATCCCATTTCTGATCTGCCTTATGAGTTAACGGTGATGACTCCTATGGGGGAGAAGGTGATTACTTCCTCGATGTGTTCGAATTGTTCCATGGTGGTGCGTGATAGGTCGTTTATAGTGGATCTGATTTGTTCACCTTTAGATAGTATAGATGTTATTTTAGGGATGGATTGGTTGAGTCAGAATCGAGTGCTTCTCAATTGTTGTGATAAGACTCTAGAATTCCTTCCTGTTGTTTCTGGGAAAAAAGAATGCAATATTATTAGTACGCAAAAAGCTATTAAGAGACTGAAGAGTACTGATTTAAGTTGTATTTTCTTATATTCTGTCAATCCGGAGATGAGCCAAGAGCTACATGGGATTCCTATAATCTGTGAATTTCCAGAGGTCTTTCCCTCGAAAATTTCAGAACTGCCACCAAGGAGAGAGATAAAATTTTCCATTGATCTGGCACCAGAAGCAAGACCTATTTCTATTACTCCATATAGAATGTCTCCAGTAGAATTAAAGGAGCTGAAAAAGCAGATTGAAGAATTACTGGAGAAGAATTTCATCCAGCCTAGTGTGTCACCCTGGGGAGCGCCTGTACTATTTGTGAGGAAGAAATATGGTAGTATGAGATTGTGCATTGACTATAGATAACTCAATAAAGCAATTGTTAAGAATAAATATCTGCTAACTCGAATAGATGATTTGCTAGACCAATTGAAAGGGGCCACAATTTTCTCGAAGATAGACTTGAGATCGGGGTACCACCAAATCAGGGTGAAAGAAGATGATATCTCGAAGACAGCCTTCAGAATGAGATATGGGCATTATGAGTTTCTGGTAATGCCGTTAGGAGTCATAAATGCACCTGCAATTTTCATGGATTATATGAACCGTATTTTCAGGCCCTACTTGGACCAGTTTGTAGTGGTCTTTATAGATGATATTTTGATATACTCGAAGAGTGAAGAGGAGCATAGTCAACATCTTTGGCTAATACTTCAAATCTTAAAGGAGAAGAAACTCTTTGCGAAGCTAGAAAAGTGTGAATTCTGGCTAAAAGAGGTGAAATTCTTGGGTCATGTCATTTCCAAAGATGGTATAGCAGTAGACCCCAGCAAGACTGAATCAGTATTAAAGTGGGAGAGGCCTAAGACAGTGACAGAAATTAGAAGTTTTCTGGGTTTAGCCGGGTAT
The DNA here is from genome assembly GCA_037074535.1 of Gleditsia sinensis. NCBI lineage: Eukaryota > Viridiplantae > Streptophyta > Magnoliopsida > Fabales > Fabaceae > Gleditsia > Gleditsia sinensis. The sequence continues at coordinate 35,804,400 of CM073470.1, forward strand.
TACAGAAGATTTATACAGGGATTTTCTCGAATAGCATTGCCTCTGACTCAGTTAACCAGGAAAGGAAGTCTTTTAAAATGGACTCAAGAGTGTGAGGATAGTTTCCAGGAGCTTAAGAATCGATTAACTACCCCTCCTGTTTTAGTCATTCCTGATTCTTCGGAATATTTTGAAGTTTATACGGATGCTTCTAAGAAGGGACTAGGCTGTGTTCTGATGCAAGAAGGTAAAGTGGTTGCTTATGCTTCCCGGCAATTACGATCACATGAGGAAAGTTACCCCACACATGACCTAGAGCTAGCAGCAATAGTTTTTGCTTTGAAAATCTGGAGGCACTTCTTATATGGAGCCGTGTTCGAAGTTTATAGTGATCATAAGAGTTTAAAATACCTTTTTGATCAGAAGGAGTTGAACATGAGACAGAGGATGTGGATGAAGTTTATTGATGATTATAAGTTTAAGCTGAAGTGCCATTCGGGAAAAGCTAATGTAGTAGCTGATGCATTAAGTCGGAAGTCACTACACGTGAGTCAAATGTTAGTGAAAGAGATGAAGTTATTAGAGGATTTTAGAAATCTGAGCTTATCGGTTACAAGCAATACTAAAGGCTTAAGACTTAGCGAGCTGCGAATTGAATGTGACTTGAAGACGCAAATCAAGGAAGCACAATCGTGGGATGAATTTTTACAAGACCGGAGGGAACAATCGGACTTTGCAATTTCAAGGGATGGCATTCTTGAATATCAAGGGCGAATGTGTGTACCAAAGGAAGGGGCTCTAAGGGACAAGGTCCTAGAAGAAGCTCATCAAAGTAAATACACTATTCACTCGGGATCCACTAAAATGTACCAAGACTTGAAAAAAAGGTACTAGTGGCCAGGGATGAAGAAGGACATTGCAGAATGTGTTACTAGATGCTTAATTTGCCAGAAGGTGAAGATAGAACATCAGAAACCCATGGGACTACTACAACCCTTGGAGATACCGGAGTGGAAGTGGGATAGTATTTCTATGGATTTCATTGTGGGGTTGCCTAAAACTCAAACTGAGTTTGATTCAATATGGGTAATAGTGGACAGATTGACAAAGTCTGCTCATTTCTTGCCCATTAGAATCAATTATTCATTAGAGAGACTAGCCCAACTATATGTAAGGGAAGTTGTGAGGTTGCATGGAATCCCTAATAGTATTATCTCAGATAGAGATCCCAAATTTACTTCTAGATTTTGGAGGGCTTTACAAGAAGCTTTTGGCACCAAACTACATTTTAGTACAACCTACCTCCCCCAGACTGATGGTCAAACTGAGAGGACCATACAGACTTTGGAGGATATGCTTAGAGCATGCACTTTGGAACAAGGAAAAGGATGGGACAACTATTTGCCACTAGCTGAGTTCGCTTATATTAACAGCTACCACTCCAGCATTGGGATGGCACTTTATGAAGCCTTGTATGGTTGAAAATACAGATCCCCTTTGTGTTGGTATGAAGTGGGGGAAAGAAATTTGTTGGGCCCAGACTTGGTCCGACACACCACTGAACAAATAAAAATGGTCAGAGAAAAGATGCGAATAACCCAAAGCTGGGCATGTGTTTCAGGAAGGGGATCATGTGTTTTTGAAAATCTCTCCTATCACAGGCATTGGGCAGGTAATGAAGGTCAAAAAGCTAAGTCCACGGTTCTTGGGTCCTTATCAAATTCTTAAGAGAGTGGGACCATCTGCTTATCAAATTGCACTTCCTCCACACTTATCGAACCTTCACAATGTGTTCCATGCCTCTCAACTTCGTAAGTACCTTCCAGATCCTGTGCACTTAATCCAAGAAGACTCAGTGACTGTAAATGAGAAGTTAACTTATAAAGCCGAACCGGTCTCAGTACTGGATAGAGAGGTAAAGCAATTACGTAACAAGACTATTCCTTTGGTGAAGATAGCTTGGAATGGATTTGATGAAGGAGATGCTACTTGGGAAAGAGAAGATGAAATGAGACAGATGTATCCACAACTTTTTAGAGATAGGTAAAACTTTAAATTTTGAGGACAAAATTCTTTCTTAGGGGGAGAGAAATGTAACTTCCCTAAATTAATCCTATGTTATGGCATGATTTTCTAGGTTCAAAGGATGGGGGAAAAATATTAATTATCTTTTTAGAAGAAAAACTAGGAAGGATGAAACCCTAATTTTCTAACCTCTTAGAATAGAATTAAGTAGTGAGAGAGGGTTAGAATTATGAATAAAAGTATGTGTTATTTAGGGAATTGGAGGAAGCCAAACAAGGCTTTAGTCAAGGGGTTAGTCATATTCTAATGGTATGGTAATCTTGTAATAATTAGAGAAATTAGGGGCAAAGTCATATTCTCATGGTATGGCATTTATGTAATTTCATTAAAATAACATTTAATTTATGTAATTTTATGGAGGACGGCATTTGTGTAAATAATGGATGATGGCATGGGCATTTTGGAGATAAAGAGGTGATAGGTAGGGGAAGGAAGGAAAAAAAAATGAAATAAAATAATGGAAGATAAGAAGGAGAAGGGGGATAAGACTCAATAAGTGATCAAAGGGGGACAGGGATCAGAAAAAAAAACGTAGGCAAGAAGGAGAAGAGGAAGAAGGAGGAAGGAGAGAGAGAAAGAAGAGAGAAAGGGATCAAAAAGAAGGAATCCAAGGAGTTAAGGTAGGTTTAACATTAATTTACTATAAAGATTGTAATTTTGATGACATATGTGTGTATGAATACTTGTAAGCTTTTGTTGATGGAGGTATCTTATGCATTTACTGGATTGATCATATGAATATCCATGTAAAGCAAAGGTTTAGATGCATTTGTATTGCTTGTTTTGTGCTGAAAATTGACTTTGGATGGATGAAATTCGATCGTCTGTATGAATGAATCTGTATTTCCTGATTTAGGTCGAATTAGAAGATGTATCCAACATAAACGTTGTAGATCTCTGTCCTATGGTTAAAACCCTTTTGGAATCACGTTAATCCTACCTAATATGAGAGAGTTATGCCTCAACGAGTGAAGGAAGGTCAGATTTAACGCGTAGAATCCCGATGTTGGTTTTGTAACACTTTTATACTTAAATAGGTTTATAATCTGTACAAGTATTAAACCTCACAGTTGTAGATAATTTTATTATCTTTCTAACGATACCAAAATTACCTTAATCAGAGTTAAATTGAGAGAGTTATGGTATTTTTAGTAAAGGAAGGTATGATTGGACAAAAATCTGGGCTGTAGAGAAAACTCAAAACACGGCCATGCTTGGTAACACTGCCAGGCCGTGCTTCGGGCTGTTTTGTGGTGTTTCAGCAGGGTTTGCATAGTTTGAAGCATGGCCGTGCTTGGTGACACAGCCAGGCCGTGCTTGATGCTATTTTTTCTCTGTTTTGCTTTTTTCATGCTCTAAATGAACTCCAATGAATGGATGATGTTAAGGGAAACTAAAATACAAATAAATACCTTTTCAATGATGCATTGTAGTGTGGATTCCATTCTTTTATTATGAGAAATTAAATCACATATTTCATATAAATAAGATGTATGTGAGATGGATGCATGATGCATTGATGAGAATCATATAGATGAGGTATATGCAAATGAGGCATGTGTGTGTGTTGTATATATGTTGCATTAAAGAAAATATGAGAGTGCATGACCTAGTGAAAGGCATGTATGATATATGGGAAAATTGTATATTCATGTGATGCATGATATTAAAGGTGTATGCGATGCATATGAAGTGAATGCTTAAAAGCATAAGTGGCATATGTGATGGTGTGATGTGTGAGTGATACACCTATATCTTAAAATGAAATATTGGGATGATCCTTTTGGTGGCAAGGTGACCCGGCGACATACGGTACCTTGTGGTGGTAAGGTGACCTAAGAGGTCGTAATGGCTGTGAGACGGTACCGGATATGGGATGCCCTATTAACCTTGAGTGAGCCATGGGTTATGGCCACTCCGACCAAGTGATATTGACCTACTAACAACCAAGAAATTATTGGTGTATGGCATGGTGTATGCATTTCAATCATTTTATATTATATGCACTGATTATAGCCTTAAATAATGATTTCTATAGCTTATACAGCTGAACATGTCACTTGTTTTACTTTTATTATAACTTATTAATGTTAGACCTACTGAGATTTTATTCTCATTAATTTTGGTGATGTGTTCAGATAATAGCAACTGAGATGCCTACACTGATGTTAAAGGTACAGGTAGTGGACGTGCCCTCTTGGGACAGTTCACCGTCTTACAAGATGTAATAATAATGAACATAGTAGAGATCCTGGCATCAGCACCACCCCCTCTATCACCCCATGCACCCTAGGGGTGTGGTGCTAGGCCAGGGCCTAGTCAGTAGAATGTACATTATGTAATATAACTAGTGTATATTTTTGGAAGAATAATTCCTAGTGTGTTACTCTTGTATAACTCTAATACTAATGTTATCTCTTGTGGAGTGATTATATAAATATGTGGTATTTTATTCTTATGGCTTAGTAAGATTAAGGAAATTCACTTGTAGTATAAACCAAGATAAAACTGAATGCATATATAAAAAAAAATCTGGCTCTTACATCACCCAAGCCATAATCTCATCATACAAAATAATCATAAATTTACATTACATTACCACATTATATAGCTTATAAATTTAGAGACAGAAAATATAACTTTTCTCCATACCATAATTCATGTTATTTACTCACCAACTTGGAACTTCAATAGAACTAGTTTTTTCTCGTCTTTTTCCAAATAAAGTTTATCACCAACACCTCCAAATTATGCTCTTCAACTTAGCTATTTCGAAATCCAAAAATTCATTACATATATACTATTCATGCACTTTTCATTGCATTGTTCATTTAACACAGAAAACTGTTCATGTTACCATTCATTTGAGAAAATTTTCATGATTTAAAGCTTCAAATTATGTTATACAGATTGAAAATCTTGCACACAAGGATTATTCTACCTCCTAAACATGATTTTAGGACCAAAATCCCTAAAAAAACACCAAAGAATTTTGAAATCCGAAGCTTAACCTATCACGGCTACTGTTCATCGTTTTTGGTGAAATTGATTGGCGAGTTTTGAAACTCTCGTCAGCACGAGTCTAACATTACCTCCGTCATCTCAAATGGATGTCTAGGTTGAGAAATATCTTAGAGAGAAGATAAAACCTAGAGAGAGAGAGAGAAAGAGGAAAAATGGGTGTTTCCTCCTGTTGCCCGAGTGTCTTTTGTTTCTTTCATTATTATTTAATAACTGAATATTTGGGATTTATTTTTTTATATACATATAAATATCGTTCTTCATCTTAAAGCATTCCAAAAATTCCTCAAAAATTATATTATTGCAAAAATTTAGTTGCAATATTAAATCATGACTTTTCTTGATAAAAATTTTAATAAAACAAATCACAATATAAAATATCTTTATGCATATTAAAAAAAAGAATATTTCTAAAAATCAAAAAAATTATTAAAGGCAAATATAATTATTTTAGGCAAAACAAAAAATCATTTTAATTAAAAGTATATTTACTTTTAGCAAAATATAATCATTTAAAAATAATACTTGTTTATATTAAAACATTATTATTTAAAAATTACGGGATATTACACTACAAGTGAGAGAAGAACTTATTTGTAGGGATAATCATGTGCAGGACATGGTCTATGATACATTCAAGATTCATCATGCAATTAAATGACAGTGTCAATTATGAGGATACGCTAGTTCCACTGTTAGGGCAAATGATGAATGATGACATAAAAGATTTTTATGAGTTAATTAAGTATGGGAAACAAAAACTACATGAAAAGTTCAAGAAGTACTGAAAATTATCCTTTTTAATGAACTTGTATCACATTAAATGTTTGTGTGAGATAAGTGACAAGGCTATGTCAATGATACTAGAGTTATTGGCTAATATCTTCTCACATGCTCACCCTTATTTTATGAGGTCAAGAAAACTATGAATAAGTTAGGGCTCAACTACACAAAAATTCATCAACATATGAATGATTGCATGCTATGTTAAGGAAGGATTAAAATAAATACATTTGTAAAAAGTGCAATGCATCTAGATAGAAAATTAAAAAGAAAGGTAAAAAGCGAAAGGAAATGCCTAAGAAAAATCTTTAGATACTTTCCACTGAAGCCATGGTTGCAAAGGTTGTTTATGTTTTATAAGACTATTGAACATATGAAATGGCATACCATGGATAGGAATAATGGTGACATGATGAGGCATCTAAGGGACTCTAAGGCATAGAAGAGATTTGACATGATAACTTTAGTTTGCGTCAAATCCTCAAAATGTGTGTTCGGGGTTATCTATTGATGATTTCAATTTGTATGGCAATTTAAGTACATGTTATATCATATGGCCAATGATACTAATGACTTACAACCTTCTACCTTGGATGTGTATGAAATGATATTTATTCATTCTCTTAATGATAATTCTTGGTAGAAAGACACCGAAAAATGATATAGATGTGTATTTGCAACTATTAATAGAAGAGTTGAAAGATTTATTGTTTGTCAATGTTGAAATATTTGATTATTTTCATTATATAATGTTCAATATGTATGAAGCTTTGATATGGACTATTAGTGATTTTCTAGATATAGAAACTTTATTTGGGTGGAATATACATACTGAGTCAGCTTGTCCATATTGTAATTTTGATTTAACTCCTATGTCCCTTTCTCATAGTCGAAAGTGGTGTTTTATAGGCCATTGTCACTTTCTAAATCCAAGACATAAATTTAGATTGGCAAGGAGTAGGTTTGATGGAAGAGAAGCAAAAAGAAACCCCTCTTATATTAACTAGCTCAAATATCTTAAGAAAACTTGAGAATGTTCATGTTGTATTTGATAAAAATATAGGAGTTAAAGTTTGAAATGTAGACCTCGAGGAGTCAGTACTGTGAATGCTAACACTCAACAATGGCATAAGAAGAGTATTTTTTTATAATTTCCTTATTCGACAAACCATTTGTTACCCCATAATCTTGATGTGATGTATATTGAAAACGTGTTTATGATAATATGCTTTTCATTTTGCTTAATGATTCTAAAAAATCAAAGTATCACTTAAATGTACAGATAGATTTACAAGAAATGGGTATCAAGATTGATTTGTGGCTCAATGACAATTCCATCTTTGTTCACTTTGACAAATCAAATAAGGATGTCTTTCTCAAAACATTAAAGAATATTGTTGTGGCAGATGATTATTCAAATAAAATTTTTAGATGTATTGATTTGGGACAGTATAGGATTAGAGGATTTAAAAAGTCATTACTAACATATTCTTATGGATAAACTTCTACCCTTAGCCATGAGGAAGACACTTCCTAACCAAGTGTCTACTATTATGTTTGAATTGTGTTCATTATTTAGATAGATATGCAGTAAAGTGTTAAATTTGAATGAACTTTATTAGCTTTAGAATAGAGTTATTCTTATACTATGTCATCCAAAGATGTTATAGTCATGGCTTATGTAATATCATGTAGTTTTCAAATAATAATATTTTACTATAAAAGGTATTATCTTTTTTAAATGATTATGCATGTTTTGCTGAAAGCAAATGTACTTTGAATTAAAATGATTTTTGTTTTGCCTCTAATAATATTTTTTTATTTTTAGAAATATTCTTTCTTTTATTATGCATAAAGATTTTTTATTTTTTTATTTTTTTAATTAAAATTTTATCAAGAAAAGTCATAATTTGATATTGCAACTAAAGTTTTGCAAGAATATAAATTTTGAGGAATTTTTTGGATGCTTTAGGATGAAAAACAATATTTATAAGTATATAATCAAATAATAAATTTTAAATATTTAATTATTAAATAATAATAAGTAAAAAGAAAAAAAAAGAGAAATGGGAGAATGGAAACATGAAGAAATGGAGCACACGGATGGAAGTAGGGGGCACAAAATTTTTCTTCCTCTTTCTCTCTTTAACCTCTACATTCTCTCTAATATTTCTCCTAGTATATGCATCCAATTGAGATACAAGAGGTACCGTTGGACTCATGGCGACGAGAGCTTCAAAACCCACCGATCAATTTCGTCGGAAGTTCGACGAAAAATTGTGAATAGTAACACAATAGGTAAAATTTTTAAAATGGTGAATTTTTAACGTTTTTCGAGCTTCTAAGTTAGGGGTTTTGTTAAGGACATAGAGTATTGGCTATATGATAAATTTCACAATCAAACAACATGATTTGGTACTCTAATTTTGCAAATTATTTTTCGGTGAACAGTAACCATGAACAATGTTTTGCTTGTGTGAATAGTGCATGCGCTGGGAATTTTTGGATTCTGAAATAGCTAAGTTGAAGAGCATAATTTAAAGATGTTGGAGATCAATTTTATTTGGAAAAAGGCGAAAAAAAGTTAGTCCAATTGAAGCTTCAAATTGGTGAGTAAAGGTAATAAATTATGGCATGGAGAAAAGAATTATAATTTATCTCTAAATCTATAAATTATATAATATGGTTATGTAATGTAAATTTATGACTATTTTCGTATGTCGAGATTGTGACTTGGGTGAAGTTTGATATTTGGATAGTATGTCATTAAAATATATGAATGTATAAGAAGTGAATTGAGATGGGTAGATAGTAGACATGTTAGGAATAGTGAAAGTAAGATATGTTAGGATTGCTTAAGGATTGACTAGTGATGGGAAAGTGTCATAAGAGGAAGATTTGAGTATATTGGGTTTACTTGAGGATAGGTAAGACAAAATTAGGAAATTAGTGATTTCAATTTATTGGAAGTGATTAATGGAGGAAATTTTGGAGAAATTTGGGCATTAAACTATTCATAATTTAAAATAGTGAGTTTGGACACCAAGCTGTATAAAATATTTTAGCTGAAAGGAACAGACAGATGATAGCCTTATGATGCTTTTGAGGAATGTAATCAAGTGAATTAGTGGTGTTGAAGTTTCTTGAGGGATAAAAATATGGGAAGTAGAATCTAAATTAATCTTTGGCCTATTAACTTGGAAATTTATGTATCAGTAATTGTTGGAAAAAAATCTTCTTAAAATGATTGGGTGAATTAAACAAGATTTATATGAGCTAAAATGATAGGTTTTTAGATATGAAAGAAGAAAGGCTTGAAATTTTTTATATATAATGAGTTTATTGGTGTTAATAAGAGGGTATAAAGTTATTATAATGAGATAAGTTAAAATTGTTAGACACGTGTTTATGGTGCCTAAATGTTATAAAAGATTTAGTGGATTTATTGCTATGTATGTTTAACATATTGATTAATGGATATGAGGATAAAAATAGATGATAGATTAAGACGATAAGATTCATGGGAGGATGTTAACATGTGAGAATCAAAGATGACTTGATAGAAGTATGGAATAAGAAAACTTAGTTACCCTATATGGATGTGTACATATTCTTTTATGTGTATGGTTCCTAATTATATCAACTTATGGATATAAATATGTAAATTTGAGGATAGTTTAGATATTAGTGAAGATGATCCATAATGGTTTGAGAATTTATTAGAATAGGTTATATATGTATAATGTATCGAGTATATGTTTGTCCCAAAGGTGTAAAATATTCTAACCGAAAAATTTAATATCATGATCTTCCGCAATGTATGATGCTTATACTTTGAACACATTTAAGTATGTGAATATTTATGTATAATGGCATCTCAAATAATATATAATGATGGCAACCCTAGTGGATATTGAAAAAAAAAATGATACAAGATTATAAAGTTATATGTAATGAAATGAGGTATGACTATCAAATTGAAATTTTTTTATTCAAGTAAGCATATGGATATGTATACGTACACTTTAAAAATATAAATGAATCAAAAGAAAATGAATGAATGAAAGTGATATGACTAAGTGTGATGATTATTGAATTTGATGTTTAGTGATGGTAAAGTATCTATAGTGGATATAATGATTATGATGATGTAATCACAATGGGTTATCACTAGATCTATGTAAAATGATACTTTATTTCTAAAACCTGAAAATAATGAAATAAATAAATAAAACTAATAATAATTACATTGGATTCTTTTTCAGAAACACTATCAACTAGCGACAGAGATAGCTAACATTGGTTCACCTTATAACCCTAACTAGTAAGGGAGTTGCTAGCCCCTTATGCGAAAGGGCACATAAGCATTGAATTGTGAATAAGTATGGAGTTGAGGTATGTCTCCTCTAATAGCTAGTGAAATTTGTCCTAGTTACCTATGATGAGAATATGGTAATTTATCCATCCTATTACTATGTACTTAAGATAGTCATCATATAGAAATGTTAGGGAGTTGAGGGGAGCTCATTCCACACTTATGATATGAATGATGGGAATGTGGTTATTTACCCGTCCCATTGCTATATGCTTTGGAAATACTCATATTAGAGTCCCTTTGTGTGTCTTCTTGGGTAGTGGTGGGGTAAACCCAAATTGAGATGCTGAGTTTAAGCAAATCCTACACCAGCAAAGTACGGAAGGGAGCTTGAACTCTAATAAAACATGTATGTGATGATTTACCCACCCTTGCTATGTGCTTAGGTAATGTGGTGATTTTTCCTTACCCGGCTATGTACTTGGATATATTGAAATGGTTTTAAATTGGAATCCTCCAAATTAAATAAAATATGCTAAATAATAATAATAATTAAAGTATAAAACTAGAAGATATAATTATTATACTTTAATTATACTCTTGAATATATATAGCTTGAGTATTAAATTCATATCTATATGTACACAAATAACATAGGATATTTGTATATGGCATAGGAACATAATAGTATAGTAGCATAATTTTAAGAAAGATGATTTAGTTGGTTTAGCTCATTTGTTTTAGTGTGTGCAAAAGTTTACACGTAGAAATATCTAATTGTTTACTTAAAGGAGGAACAATAAAGGAAAGTGACTAAGAAAAGTTAAATGGTCATTTAGAAGCCTATATGTATATGATGATGAAACTAGATAAGGAAAAGTAAGAGATTGGGTTAAATCAAGGTAAATGAATGATCAAAAGTATGAATTTGAAGTTAAAAAAAATACTATTCATAACCTATTTCTAATGAGAATAAGTAAACAAAACTAGCAAGAATACCTCAAAATATTCATAACTTAAACAAAATAAATTGAATCATAACCTAATATGTAAGATAATTTTTCTACATGTTATAATTGTGTTAATTACTCACTGAGTCACAAGACTCATCACTTTCTTTATATATTTTTTTTCAGTTAATATCAAAGAAGTCTAGTGAAAGCGTGGAGAGATAATATTATCTCTGGTGAACCCAAATTGTTCTTGGGCCCTATTTTTTTTATTATCTTGTATGTTTAAAGTATTTTAGAGTTTTCTCTATTACCACAGGCAGGATCCTCATTTTCGATGTGTGAGAAAAATGTAAAATGTATATGTATAACAAGGAATGAAAAATGTAATTGATATGGTTTTGAAGCTAAATCTTTATTTATGTTTTATATGTGCTTAAAGTTTTAAAGAGTGATTATATGATAAGATGCTAAACCATAATGATTATTGAGTTTTAGATTCAAAATGCAACAATTAGGCTTACGGAGTAGGGAGAAATCCTCATTTTGTGCCGGTCTCGTGCTCGGATAAAATTTGGAATGTGACAGCTTGCTTGACTATTCACATAGTTGAAGAAGCGAAACATAGAGATCTAGTCCAATATTGATGAATGTACCCTATAAAAGGTAAATACATATTCCTTTTATACATTTTTTTCATTGTTTCATTCTTTATATCTTATGATTTAATGTATTTTGTATAGATACTGAGGAAAGTTAGAGTCTTTCATTCAAAATAAAGCAAGGCCAGAAGGCTAAATAGTTGAGTCTTACCTAGCTCAAGAAGTTTTAATGTATTGTTTAATGTACTTAGATGGTGTAGATATGGTATTCAATTGAATTTTTTGTATGGATGATCAACCTTATATTGGGCCATCTGATATTGATACTTTGTTTTCACCAATTGGTGGTTATGAGTACTTTACTCTTTCTGAAATTGCAAGCACATCGTCATATACTTACCAATTGCAAAGAAGTTGGCTCTTTCTTTCAGTGAGTATGTAACAACTTCATTTTTGTTTACATATGTGTGTGATATGTGTGTGTGTGTGTGTATATATATATATACATATATATATATATATATATATATATATATATATATATATTGTAAAATCCCATGAAGTCATTACCTCTTTACTTCTAACTATTTAACTCATAATAACATTCAATTAAATTAACCAAGCATAATTAACGTTTATGGTATACCATTAACACTAATACAATTTTGGGTTCACATATACACCATTAATTAAAAACGTTCGTACAAAAATCAAACATATATATGCCTATATCATATTCATCCATATTGACTAATTTTGGGGATACGGGTGCAGTTGGTTACACCTTCACCAGAATCTTAGCCAACTCGACCCAATGTACTCGAAAAGCCGATTATAGAGAATATTTGTATATTTAGTCTTCTGAACATGATATGGAAAATAGTGAGAATTAAATTCCATTAGGTTCAACAATAAATCATAATTATCATCAATATAGCTAATCATGTCATGTTCATCTGTATAAGCTATAACAAATACCTTAGGTCACATGAATGCACTATATCTTTGCACATGAAAATCATATAGTAATGACATGTATGTCATGAATAACTATTTTCAAAATATCATATGATGGCTATCAACTTATTTTCATATCATGCTACCTATGTCAAGGTGAGTATTTTCTATTCTCCGGTACCAGATTTTCTCGCTCCATCCGACATAGTATACGTTCTCTTTCTTTTCTCATTAGCATAATCATAGCCGTTAGTAGGGCATCCCTTACTGGTGCACTACACAGATCGCCATGTGACTGTACTCCTCTCTATTTTTCTCATCTTTTCATTTTCTTTATGCTTGGCCTCTAGTTACTTTTCTCCTACTTATATCATTTCCAACACATGTTCTCACACATTTTATAAGGCATTCTTCTCCAATTTGGTTTATATTATTACCTTATAGTTAATGAGGTTCATTTAGGGTAGAAAAATATTGAAAATAATCTTTATCAGCTCCCAACATGGCTTGGTCATGTTCTAGGACATGCCAATGCTTAAAAAATACTTCAAATGTACTCAAAACAACCCTGAACACGGCCTACCCATGCTGAAGTAACCTAGAACACGGCCTGGCCGTGTTCTGTGACCTTTCCTCACTTATTCAACCATATCTCCCTCATACGAACTCCAATTGAGGTGACTCTGAAGCCTATAAAAATCTAAGACACTTATCTACAACTTTAATGTTTATAATTTCTTCAGATTCCTTATGAATTATTCCTAGAAATTCAAAACTAAAAATGCTTATATTTACCTCCCCAGATTCTAGAATAACTCTGACATCTGCTAATTAATTAGTCATATCTCTCTCATATGGACTCTAAATTAACTGATTTCAGAGCCTATAAATATATGAAACATATATATATACATGTATATATATATATATACATATATATATATATATATACATATATATATATATATATATATATATATATGTATGTATATTGGTGCGTATTGTCGCAGGTACACCCAAATTTATACCTTACCTATAACTAACCTATAGTAGTGGGAGAAATGGTCGATCCCACAGAGACTGGAATTACCTTATGTGATTGAGAAAGGGGGGATTCATAATTGTAAATAAAACCAAGTAAACAATAATGAAAGTAAATAAGAGAGAATGATTAATGATAAAGACGTTGGTTTCGGTTGATATCCACCGTTGAGGGATTGCATTGATCATTGACAACATAATCAATCTGTAATTGAATATCTATCATTGGGTTTCTAACCCTGTTCCTCCTTAAGTCTAGTAAATTAATGACAATTGCACCAATTAAACCCTAATTAACAGGCAATCATTTAGTACATCGGTAAAGTATAACTTATTAACCGCATGAAGAATTAGAGAAACTGACAGAGCTAAACAAATATAAACACATCGGTTATATCTAATTTAGTTAATTATTCATCATAGGTTCAATGATTTATAATCCAAAATCCTAAAACCTATTTGCCTCATGAATCACAGAATTGAAGACTTTGTTCAAAATATAATTCAGTGGTAGATTAAAACAGACAGTATACTAGTAGGCCTCCTAGCAATCATATGAATAATCATTGAGAAGAAGAGCAGATGAATAATCAATACTCAATTCAAATTGAAATAATAAAATCAAATCCACATCTCACAATGCATGGAGATCCCTTGAGGTTTCAATCTACCTCTACCAACTAAAAAGAACTAGCCACGTAGGGCCATAAGAAAATCTAAAGAAGAATTGAAGAATGTAACTAAGAACTTGGATGAATGATTGAATGAATTTTCTAGTTGCTTTCCTCCCTTTTTATAGATTCTCTCCTCTTAATCGGAGTAGGAGTGTTTCTAGGTCAAATTTCGGCCTATCAGGCTTCAATTGAAGTTGAAAAAGCCTAAAAATTGTGAATTCAACGACTTGGTGCGGCGGCGGGCGCCCCGATGCCTTGGGCCAGCATTACAGCGCTCATTGTTGGGATGCTCAGTGCTACGGATCCCAGAAAACTCCAGAATTTGCTAAAATACCAATCACAAAAGTTGTATCTCCATGTCTTTTCTTTCCATAGCCGCTAGAATCATCTCAATCGGATCTAAATTGAAGGAGATATGACAAAATTAGTGACCAAAGGTCATAATTCATTCTGCTGCACCGTGATTCTGAATTGCAAGCTCTGTAACGCTATAAAATCTCTGGAATTTGACCAAGTGTTCAACATAAAAGTTGTAGGAGAGTGTGTTATCTTTTCACATCCACTTGAATCACTTTGAGTGGAGTTCATAAGAGGGAGATATGTTTAAGAAAATGCTAAAAGGTCTGGAATCACTGTAATGTAGCATTTTTCCATGAATTTCTTATCTTTTTCTTCTCTTTTCTCCTTCATTTGTTCCTACAACACAAAACACAAAACTAAGCTCATTCCTAATTATATTTTACTTAAATCAAACAAAAATTAAGTTTAAAGGTATTAATATCATGCTTAATTAAGATCACATCAAATACCCCCACACTCAACCTTTTGCTTGTCCTCAAGCAAAATAATCTCTAAAGATGAAAAACAATAATCAATATGTGTAATGAGTGTTAGGCTTACCAAACATTTGCCTCAACATAAAAATATACTCTAGAAAAATTTTGGAAGGTCATAATTATGCACAAGATTAACACAAATGCAATCTATTATTTTATCCTTCTAAATCCCTAGTGAGTGTGTGTTCTTGGGTCAATAAATTTCTTTTTACTCAGAAGAGTTTATATATCTCAAAATTTTGGTTGTAGATCTCTAATTAGTTTAGGATTTCCATATGCTTATTCTTCATGCCACTCTCCACTAATGTAGGCCAAAACTACCTATAAGATCAATAGGACTTTATTTAGCTTGTAATGTGGCAAGGGTATAAGGTAATATAAAGGATACAAATTTAGGCTCAATCACCCAGTACTACATGATTAAATATGATCTCTTGAGATTTCCTAAATTTGGGGAGATTTTCCCCCCACACTCATTTTCTTGTTTCAATTGAGTTTAATCCATCCTTTTCCTTGGTTCTCAAAAAAAAAAAAAATTTCTTTCACCCAAAATTTTCTTTTCATCCACTTTGTATTTTTCTTCTCTCTTCTTTGCATAATTCTTTTTTTTCTTTGCATAATTCTTTTCTTTTCCTTGCTCCACCCTTCCACCCTTTTGTAAATAAAGCTCTACAAAACAAATATTCAGAAAAATAATCACGGAGTTAGTGAATAAGATCAAAAATAAGGATATTCATACAAAAATTGGCTTTCAGCTTGTTTGTGATTTTTAGAAGGAAAAGTTCATTAAGCTCAAGATAGAGGAACTAAGGATATTTCACTACTTAGGTAAGGCTAGAAAGGCTCAATCTATCCAATAATGCCTAAATCATCTCTTAAATAATAATATTAATCTAGGATTTCACCTCAAGCAGCATTCAAATAAGTTCTAGAATCCTATGGAGATCATGAAATATATTTGAATTATATAAACCTTCTTTAAGTAAAAGATAAATTGAACGCCCAAAATTATTGTGCAAACATACTTCAGAATTCTAAAGTCAAAAGTAATAAATTATAAAAGGGATAAAATTGCACACAATCATGAATTTTTTACATTTTTTCAAGAGCAAAAGAAAGTTTGGATAATCTTATCATTGGCTGTTGGTTATGCCTAACATCCCAAAACATAAATTGAAACACTCAAACAATCACTCAACTTTCTAAACGCAATAAAAGTGCATTAACAGTGAAAATAAAAAAATTGATGCTCAAAATGGGGTCACAATTATTCAGAAAAATATACGCCCACCCCCACACTCAAAATTTACATTGTCCTCAATGTAAAAGAAAGATAAGAATTATGGAAGGATAGAGAAAAACATGAGTTAAGTGAACTTCCCTGAATTTGTTTGAGTTAAAATGAGCGTGTTCATTGTTGGATCTTGAATTTTCTGATTTCCACTTTTTTTTTACTATGTTGGGTTGCCTCCCAATAAGCTCCTTTGTTTAATGGCGTTGGCTTGACTCAAAGTTTCACATGTCATTCAAGGAGGATCCTTGATGTCAACTTTGAATTGCCTTGCCTTTGAATGTGCAGAATTTTGAGGTTCAGTTGCATTATGAAGAGGGAAGTAAGCATTAGTCAAAGATTTAATTAAGTGAGAAATCAACTTACCTGGAAATAACCGATGTCTTGAGTAGCTTTTGGCATCCAATTTAATTTCATCCTTTTTATATTCTACCAAAGCATGGAGTAACTTTCCTCTATCTTTGAGTAGGGCATATTTTATTTGAGGTTATCACTGTGGGTGGTTCTCCGCTGTATATGCCCTTTAAATGGCTAGGGAAGCTCTTTAAGCCTAGGTCAAGATTCTACAAAAATAGAAGGTACAGGCATCTTATTAGAAATTGGTAACAAAGTAGAAAGATCCTTACCTGTTTGTTGTACTTTTGGTGCTTCCTCTCTTGCTAAAATATTCTCTTCAAATTTGCCATTCAGGGTAGATTCCACAGCCTCTTTATTAGTAGTCTTACTATTTTTAACTTTCAAGTCATCTTTTTCACTAAGTGCATAATTTTTCTCTTTTTGCACTAACGATGCTAGAGCTAGACTTTCAATTTTTGAATTCTAAACCTCTAATCGATTGACTGGTGTTGTAAGTTGTCCAATTTGATTTGTTAAGGTTTGAATGCTGGCCCTTACCTCTTGTTTAAATTGATGAGTATTATGTACAAGAGATTTAATAATTTCTTCTAAAGAACTACTTACCTGAGAATCCTGATATGCAACTGGTCTAGGATAATAGACATGTTGGTTATGCTGAAAATTTGTAAAATCTTGTTTTCCAGGCCAATTTTGTGCATTCCCTGTAACAACCATTTTCTTTATTATTATTTGTTATACAATATAGAGTTCACATACATGTCATTAATCAAAATGTACGTACAACAAAATCAAACACATAAATAACTACATCTTATTTATTCTGGTTGTCCAATTCCGGAGATATAGGTGCGGGTGGTTGCACTTTCACCGGGATCTGAACCAACTCGACCACAAACATATTATT
Source organism: Gleditsia sinensis (assembly GCA_037074535.1). Classification (NCBI taxonomy): domain Eukaryota; kingdom Viridiplantae; phylum Streptophyta; class Magnoliopsida; order Fabales; family Fabaceae; genus Gleditsia; species Gleditsia sinensis. Next base: position 35,822,195 of record CM073470.1, read on the forward strand.
TGATTCTGAGATCTACCCAACATAAAGTAACTCGATCCAATGTACACTAATAGCCAAAGCCATAGAAAAATCTGCATAACTAATTTTCTGAACATGATATGGAAATATAGTGAGAATTAAATCCCAGTAAGTTCAATAATAAATCATCATCAATATAGCTCATCACGTCATGTTCAGTTGTATAAACTACAGTAAATATATTTGGTCACATGCATGCACTATATCTATGCACATGAGAATCATATAGTAATGACATGTATGACAGGATTAATTATTTTCAAAACATCATATGATGACTATTAATTTATTCTCATATCAAGCTACCCCGGTCAGGGTGAGTATTTTCTACTCTCTGGTATGGGTTTTTCTCGCTCCGTCCGACATGACCCACTTTCTCTTTCTTTTCTCATTAACATGATCATAACTGTTGGTAGGGCATCCCCTACTGGTGCACCACACGAATTGCCATGTGACCATGCTTATTTCTTTTCTTTTCACAATGATAGCCAAAAATATGCTTTCAATAACAAGTATGTTCATCAAAATATAACTATTACCAAAAATCATTGGTAATCATGCCATGAACATAACCATTTCAAATATCCCTTTATACAATATTTCCATGTCAAAATTTCACACTTAAGATGGTAAGAAGTTCATACAATGGCAATAGCTATGGTTATACTAGTCATTTATTATTTTCATTTATAAGATTCATCTTCTTTTTTAAATATTAATTTTATTTCTTTATTTTCTTGATGCAGGTTTTCATCCTATCTAACATTCTCTTACTAATCAGAGTATAACTCTCTCAATTTAACTCCGATGTAGGTGAGTCACTTTCAAGATAAAACAATTATCCAAAACTATTATGTTGAATAGTGTAGCAAAATATTAAGAAATCAAGGTGATATTACTCCCTTAATGTACATGTTATTTCTTCTCAGATAGGTTCTAACCTCTGCCTACTAATAAGTCCATATCTCCCTCATAAAAATTCCACATTAAGTGATTTTAGTGGCTAAAAATCCATGACACATATATCTATAATTCTTATGTTAACCATTTTTTTTAATTCCCTACAGAATATTCCCATAAATTAAAATATAGAAGCTATCCTAACATATTCCTCTCTAATTAACCATTTTCTGACCTTTGCTTACATATCGGACCATATCTACACCATATGAACTCTAAATTGAATGATTCTAGTGGCTAAATATCTGTTAGACATAGATATACATTTGTTATGTTAACCATTTGTTTAGATTCCCTATATAATGTTCCCAGAAAATAAAACACAGAAGCTATTCTAATATATTCCTCCCTGATTAACCATTGTCTGACCTTTGCTTACAAATTGGACCATATCTACCTCATATGAATTCTAAATTGAATGATTCCAGTGGCTAAAAATCCGTGAGACATAGATATACATTTTTCATGTTAACCATTTCTTTCAATGCTTTACTGATGCTTCCCAGTATTTTAAAAACAGTAGCTTAAAATTCTGCCACCTATAGCCATACTCATGCAGAACTATCTACACCAACCTAAGTATTCAATCATACATTATATGTAACAGGATATAGAAACATCCATGACCAATCATTAAAGTTCTAAGATCAAAATCCCATATAAATAATACAAGTTTCAAAACATTTCTTCAAAAAGAAATATTGTTAAACTTACCTTGAGCACTTAGTCCTCTAAATTTCTCCTTCCTCTTTCTTCCTTTCTTCCTCTCCTTTCCTCAATCTACCTTGCTTCTATTTTTTCTCTCCCTCACTTGGACGAAATTCTAATGTTATAAGGGTGGGTTTTGCTTATATAGACTATCAAATAATTTACCTTTCATAATCATGGGTCTACCTTATCACAATTAGGATGCACTTGGTTGAATTTTTGGAAAACAAACAACTTATGTTCTTGTCTTCCTCTTCCTTAGTCAAGATATGCATAGGAAAAGGAGATTTGTATTTTGAAAATTATGATGATATGTTCTTAAGATAAGGGACAAGGTCCCTTTGATTTAGGGATTCATTTCCTTTTTCTTTTGTCTTAATCAAGTATGATAGGTTTGCCTTTTAGATGGCAAATTTCCAACCCTTGAATCTTCCTTGCTTAGCTAAAATTATTTGTGTAGGATAAAGATGTTTTGTCATAATGCTATGAATTATTACCCACTTGCTAAAATTATGAGTGTAGGATATAGATGTTTTGTCCTAATGCCATGTATTATCATACCACTTGCTAAAATTATGCATATAGGATATCACACCACTTGCTAAATTTTTGTCTTAATGCCATGTCACCTAATCTTGATTACACCATTATTTCATCACTTTATTTTATTTGTGTTTTTATTTTTCCTCTTGGGTTTGGGCTCATTCTTGCCCATTTTCTTTACTTTGGATAAAATTCTACCTTTCATAATGGGCTTAGTCACATTTTCATGATTTTTGGGCTACCAGTCCAATTTCTATATCTTAGTCCAAGTCTATGTTTTATTTCTTCCTTGGGCTATCCTATTGGCTTGCTAAAAATTCATGTGAAGTAGAAAAACTCTATATGAAGTGTCCATAGGTGAAAGCCCAATTTATGGGTGGAGATACTAAACTTAGTAACTTTAACTCTTAAATTAAGAAAAATTACCCTAATCCAATCTTCTTAAAATTTTAATACCTCTATTTACTTTACAAAAATTTATCTTCTTTACCCAAGAATTTCACCTTTCTTTAGTATATTTATTTCTAATATTTTCCTCTTAGATTTTCTCTCTTTACTTATTTCATTAATGTTAGAACATTTCTATGCATACACGTAAGGTGAAGAATTTTTAAGGATTATATTTCTTTAGATATCTAAACATTGTCTAATAAATTTTATTTTCTTATGGGATGTTACATTCTCATACCTAAAGTTGGGATGATTCTTCCATCCAAGATTATACATGTTTGCATCGGAATCATACCTCCCTTGTGGTGGCCTAGGGAAACCACTAACCATATTTACCTACTTAAATGATTCTTCATAGAAAGTTGGGTACCCATTAGAAGGATACCCCATGGCTGAATGATTTACATAGCACTTCTCACTTTGCATATTTTCTACATGTTGACGAACAAGAGAAGTTAAATTTGCAAGTTGTTGTTCAAGGGAAGAACTACATACCTCACCAGCATGTCGTAATGGAAAGCCTAGCCTAGTGCCAAATTGTTGAAAATTGGCTGCCATATTCAAAGTTATGAACAAAAAGAAAAGAAAAGAAAATCACAAAAGGTAAATAGACACAATCCCTGACAACAGCGCCAAAAATTGGTGCGTACTGTCGCAGGTACACCCAAATTAATACCTTACCTCAAAACTAACATGTAGTAGTGGGAGTAAGGGTCGATCCTACAAAGACTGGAATTACTTTATGTTATTGAGAAAGAGGGGATTGATAATTGTAAATAAAACCAAGTAAACAATAATGAAAGTAAATAAGAGAGAATGATTAATGATAAAGACGTTGGTTTCGGTTGATATCTACCGTCAAGGGATTGCATTGATCATTGACAACATAATCAATCTGTAATTGAATATCTATCATTGTGTTTATAACCTTGTTGCTCCTTAAGTCTAGTAAATTAATGGCAATCGCACCAATTAAACCCTAATTAACAAGCAATCCTTTAGCACATTGGTAAAGCATAACTTATTAACTGCTTGAAGAACTAGAGAAACTTATTGAACTAAACAAATATAAACACATCGGTTATATCTAATTTAGTTAATTATTCATCATAGGTTCAATGATTTATAATCCAAAATCCTCAAACCTATTTGCCTCATGAATCACAGAATTGAAGACTTTGTTCAAAACATAATTCAGTGGTAGATTAAAACAGACGGTATACTAGTAGGCCTCCTAATAATCATATGAATAATCATTGAGAAGAAGAGCAAATGAATAATCAATACTCAATTCAAATTGAAATAATAAAATCAAACCCACATCTCACAATGCATGAAGATCCCTTAAGGTTTCAATCTACCTCTACTAACTAAAAAGAACTAGCCACGTAGGGCCATAAGAAAATCTAAAGAAGAATTGAAGAATGTAACTAAGAACTTAGATGAATTATTGAATGAATTTTCTGTTTTCTTTCCTCCGTTTTTATAGATTCTCTCCTCCTAACCAGAGTAGGAGTGTTTCTAGGTCAAATTTTGTCCTATCGGGCTTCAATTGGAGTTGAAAAACCCTAAAAATCACAAATTTAGTGACCTGGTGCGGCGGTGGGCGCTGCGGCGCTCCAGAAATCCAAAGATAGGGTGCCATGGCGTGCAAAAAACTCCAAAATTTTCCAAAGTGCCAAACATGAAAGTTGTATCTCTATGTCCCTTCTTTCCATAGCCACTTGAATCATCTTAATTGGATTTAAATTGAAGGAGATATGACAAAATTAGTGACCAAAGGTCAAAATTCATCCTGCTGCACCGTGATTCTGATTTGCAAGCTCTGTAACGCTATAAAATCTCCAGAATTTGACCAAGTGTTCAATACAAAAGTTGTAGGAGATTGTGTTATCTTTTCACAGCCACTTGAATCACTTTGACTGGAGTTTATAAGAGGGAGATATGTTCAAAATAATGCCAAAAGATCTGGAATCACTGCAATGTAGCATTTTTTCATGAATTTCTTATCTTTTTCTCCTTCCTTTGTTCCTACAACACAAAACACAAAACTAAGCTAATTCCTAATTATATTTTACTTAAATCAAACAAAAAGTAAGTTTAAAGGTATTAATATCATGCTTTATTAAAATCATATATATATATATATATATATATATATAATGTTAACCTTTAATTCCCTATATATTGTGCCTAGAAATTCAAACAATGAAGCATACTTAACATATTCTTCCATGTTAGCTAGTTTTTGACCACCACTTTCTAATCTGACCATATCTCCCTCATATAGAATCCAAATTTAGTGATGTTAGTGCAGAAAAATCCGTGAGACTTATATCTACATTTTTTATGTTAACTATTTCTTTCAATTCCCAACCAATTCTTCCCAGAATTCTAAAAATTGAAGCTTCTCTAGTTACTTCAAAATCCAGTTTTCAAACCAAACCCTTTCTAAGGTTCTAGTTCATCATTTTATTAAGTCCTTTTCCATTTTCTTTTTAATTTAAATATGACCATAAGATTACTCATTTCAACATTTTAATTAGATTCTTTACACTTAATTTAACATATTCCTTCATCCTCTTCTCAAGAAAATAGAAAATCAAATTATATATTATTAAGGGTGTTCCCAAAAAAAAATTTTCATGGTCTTCTTCGAAGTGTTTAAGGCTATATTCATTTTATCAATCTAATCATATCCCATCAATTTTTTTACCATATTTAAATATACATAACAGTAGCAAAAAATCCTAAAATTTTGCCACTCATAGCCATAACTATGCAGAACCTTTCACACCAACCTAAATATTCAAACATACATCACATGCAAGATCAACATCTAACATGATATAGCAACATCCATGGCCAATCATCAAAGTAGAAAATATTGTAAATTTAATCAAACTTTTAGGAACAAAATCGCATATATATGTTATAAATTTCAAAGCTTTTCCTCAAAAAGCGATATTCTTAAACCTACCAAAAGATCTCCCTAGCTTATTTAATGAATTCTTTTTCTTGTTTTCTCTTGAAGGAAGTGGCAATATTTTTTCCTTCCCTTAGCTTTTCCAGCAGATTGAATAAGAGAAGGAGGGTGAGTTTTAAACCCCAAGGATAAAGAGAAAAAATGGATTCAAGTGGAGATTAAGCTAACTTACCTTGAGTACTTAGTCCTCTAGACTTCTTCTTCTTCGTCCTTCTTCTCTTTCTCTCCTTTTCTCACTCTACCCTGCTTCTATTTTTCCTCTCCTTCACTTAGACAAAATTATAATGTTATAAGGGTGGGTTTTGCTTAAATAAACTATCAAGTGGTTTACCTCTCATAATCTTTGGTCTATCTTATCACAATTAGGATGTACTATATTATTTTTTGGGGGAAGACAACTCATGTTCTTGTCTTCCTCTCCCTTAGTCAAGATATTCATAGAAAAAGGAGATTTGTATTTTAAAATCATGGTAAAATGTTCTTAAGACAAAGGACAAGGTTCCTTTGATTTAGGGATTCATTTCCTTTATCTTTTTTCTAACTCAAGTATGATAGGTTTGCTTTTCTAAGTGGAAAATTTCTAGCCCTTAAGTCTCCCTTGCTTGGCTGAAATTATTTATGTAGGATAGGGATGTTTTGTCCTAATGCCATGTATTATTACCTACTATATCATCACATGGCTTGCTGAAACTATTAGTGTAAGATATAGATGTTTTGTCCTAATACCATGTGACCTAATCTAGATTATTATTACATTACTATTTCATCACATTGTTCTTATTTTTCCTTCTTGGATTTGGGCTCATTCTTGCCCATTTCCTTTGCTTTGGCTGAAATTCTACATCTTATGGAAGGCTTGGTCACATATTCATGATTTTTGGGCTATTTGTCCAACTTCTATATCTTAGTCCAAGTCTATGTTATATCTCTTTCTTGGGCTATCCAATTGTCTTGTTAGAAACTCATGTGAAGTGGAAAAACAAACTCTATGAAGTGTCCACAAGTAAAGGTCCAATGTATGGGTAGAGATATTAAACTTAGGAAATCTAGCTCTGAATTAGGAAAAATTATCCTAATATAATCTTCTTGAAATTTTAAAACCTTTACTTACTTTCAAAAATTTATCTCTGTTACCCAAGAATTTTGCCTCTCTTTAAGATGTTATCTTTAATTTTTCATATTAGGTTTTCTCTCTTTACCTATTCCCTTAATGTTAGAAACATTTTCTATGCATACACATAAGATGAAGAATTTCTAAGGCTTATATTTTTTTCTTAGATATCAAAAAATTGTTTAATAAGTTTTATTTCCTTAATTAATTATTTATGTACATTTATTAATAAAAGAAATGAAATTAGAGATGTTACAGAGTAAATTATGTTTATTAGGTTAAGGTCTAACTAATCAGTTTAATGATATATTCACCTTTTTTATATCTCTTATAAGGAATTCAATGATAACATAAGGCATAGTTTAAGAAGTCAAACATGGTCGTCTACTGAGATAGATAAAAAAGTTCACAAAGAGTTCGCTTCATTGTTTTTTCTCTGTGTAAGTACATGTCCACTATTAATATATGCATCAGTCATAAAATAAATCATCATTCTTTTTTTCTTTTAACTTAGATTACAAATGATGTTGACAAATCTCATTCAATTGATTTGAAATTTCTTACCCTTGGACCACTTGATAAAGCAAAGTGATATAATGCATACTGTAACATTCCCTACTTTATTTACAAAAATTATACAATTATTTTCTTTAAAGACTAAAAATGAGATAAATAAGTAATATGAAGTGTTAGGAAAATTTTAGAAAAATGGTATAAAAAAAATATGTACCAAAAGCTTATCAGTAAATCCAAATTACAAAAATGGTTAGGAAAAATTGAAAGAATTAGCAAAAAATAAAATTTCTATGGATAAAATGAGAAGTTTTGGGCCAAATATTCCTAAGAAATTATCCTTAATTAATGAATACAAAAGTTCTATATTTTGAAAATAAAGGAGCAAAAAGGGGAATTTTAAGTAATTAAGTGTGGAATCTTGAGAAAAAAAGGGTTAAGTCATAGAAATTTCCCTAATTAGACACTCAAAACTTGTTAACATGATCTTAATAAAAAAAATTAAAGGAAATAAATGGATTACAGTTAACCAAACAAAATCTTAAGTAATGATTAGAATTGACTTGGTCAGATGCTGAATAAACTAGGATTTAATGAGCAATTAATTTGTCTAAGGATATTTCACCCGAAATATCTCTGAAGTTCAGGATTTAAGCCATTAAATAAAGCTAATAAGGAGCTGAAATATGTACAAAAATGTAAGGCTGAGTGAAGGAGAGAGGAAAACGTGAAAAAGAAGGAAAATGATTAGCTTGGAATTGTTAAAAGGTGCAAGAATGAAAGTGGAATTTCATGGTTTAATCATAGTACCCCAAAAATATATTAAGGGCATTAATTAAAGAGATGGAAGGAATACATGGAAGGACTAGAAAATGCCAAGGGGCATGCGGATATTGGTAGGTCAAAGTCTTAAGAGATAAGATTGGTATGTTTACAATTATTCTATAATTCAAGGACTATTTTATAAATGAGAGATATTCTACTTAAATGATCTCCAAAGTCATGACAAAGACAATTGAATAAGTCAATGAGAGGCTAAAATATCTAAAACAAACATGTAAAATAAGGAAGGAAGATAAGGATGGAATTCAGGGAAATGTTGTATGGTTATAATGGGAATTAAGCCACTTAACCATAGCACCTTAAAGATATCTTAGGGATACCTCATCAAGGCAGTAAAGGAGGATGATTATGCCTAATAATTCTACAAAATTCAATGAAAAATGAGATAGGAAAGAGAAAAGTTAGGCATAGGGAAGAAAGAAAGAAAAAGGAAGAAGAAAGTGAAGAAAAAATAAGAACCAAGGTGAGATGTCCATATCTTTTCCTTTTCCACATTTACAACCCTTTAGATTCATCTTTTCCTCTATGGGAAAAGTGCAAAACAATAAGCAAAAAGGGGGAGGAGTATAGTGCCAAGGAAGAGAAAGACAAAGGAAAGGAAAGGAAACTAGTGTAAGAGAGTATAGGAAGTTGATTCTAGGAGGTTTGACAATGATCCATATTTCAAAACATTAGATTCTTCATGTTTTTGGAAGAATTATAATTTTTGAATTTCATGAAATATGTTGTAAAAATATGTTTTCTTGAAGATGGCCACAGAAGATGTATATTTAGATACATGTATGACATATGCTTGTGGTTGAAAATTTGCTTTGAATCGGGTGAGACTTTTGTATGGGTTGGGCTAGAATTTCCACGAAATTTGAAAAAGTCTTCAACATTGTCTTAACTTTGTAATCCTTTGGAATCACCTTAATAAGATCTACTATGAGATAGTTATGCCTCAATTAGTGGTGAAAGGTCAGAATTCAACTTGTGGCATTACAATGCTAATTTTTGGGTGCCATAATGCCCTATTTTCTCTAGAATTTTCCAAAGTGTCAACAAAAAATTTATAAATTATAGTCTATAGGCACTTGAATCACTTTAATCAAAGTTTGTATGAGAAAGTTATGGCTTGATAACTGCTAAAAGGTCTAGGTTCACTATTGTCAAAATATTTTGATGTCTTAAAGTAGTTGATAAATTAAATATATGTCACATAAAAGGATGCTTAATAAGAAGAAGAATATGTATGATAATAAGGCATAAGAGTTGAATAAAATTGTAGAATTTCATATAAGTAAATAAGGATTTAATTGACTGAAGAAAAATAAATAAAGTGGCTAAGTGGAAGTGAATGTTAAGATAATAAATTAGATGGAATGAATATAAAAAAGGAGATGGTCGTAATTAGAAAAAAAGGTGGTCCAAATAGTAGCTGAGAAGGGGAAATAGAATATAGTAATGATAATATTAATATTATGGTATAATTAGAAAGTGAATTTTGGTTCTTGAAGTTGGAGAAAGAGAAATTATGTTTTTGGGAATTTTAATAGCTTAACTAGACTTTTAGTAAGCTATTTTGATGCTTTGGAAGATTTTGATGATTTAGGAATGTTGACGCTGAAAAGGGTGAGTAATAGGATAATTAAATGGGTGAAATGTGATTGGAATATAGAGTTAAAACTTTGGCTGAAATAGGAAGAAAATTGCATAGTGTATTATGGAGTTGATCTTAACTCTTAAGCATGAAAGAATATGGGTAAAAGGAATGATTAAATGGGTAGATAGATAAGAATCTAAATTAGGATATTAAGGAAATTTAAAAAGGTAGTAATAGAAGGAAAATATGACCTAGAATTATTAGTTTTAAAAAGTGAAGGTTGGAAGTTCACGTAAAGTAAATATAATGTTTAAGATGAATAATGAAAACTAGATAAATAAAGTAATCTAAATTGATATTAATAACTAGAATCAAGATAAAATAAATGAAAAATGGAATTTATTGTGTTAAAAGAGCTTTGGGTCAAGATTGAGTATAACTAAAGAATAGATTTTTGTTAAATGTTTTACTAAGTTATATAAAATGGGCAAATAATTGGTTAAAAATAGATAAAATAGGTAAAAGATTAACTTACGACCTAAGAAGATTAATAAAAGTTGAAAAGAAGAGGGATGATTTGACATAGAAAAGTGGTTACAAAGGTTAGGAAGATTAATGGATGATAAGTAAAGTAGATAACTTAAATTAACAATTCAAACAATAATTAAAATAGATTAATTATAAAAGAAGTATATGGTGGTATGTAAGATGAAGATTAAAGAATTTTGAATTTAATTAATTGTAATATTACTTATTAGTATGAAAAATGGGATTAAAGAGTTAAATTTAGTAAGTATAATTAGGATTGCTATAAACTAAGTGCAAAGGAAAGAAAGTTGTCAAAAATTAGAAAGTTTGGCAAAAAATGAAGTAGAATATGTTTAAATTTAGTAAGTGTAACGAAGGACCTTCATGACCACCATTCTATAGCATTAATTGTCCTATTTAGTGTAAATTGCATGATGTGATGGTATGAATGATATGAATACATTTGCTATTTGAAAATGACAAATTTGCACAAATTTGCATCGTGATTTGTACTAATATATGCATGAAATGAGTTGAAAATCACTTCATTGATTATATATATATACATATATATATATATATATATATATATATATATATATATATATAAACATGCATCATATCAATGACAAAATCTAATATATATGCCATGATTGCATTGTGATATGTGCATTAGATGTATATCTTAAATACATTGTTAATTTATCTCTATAGTTCATATAGATGAACATAACATGATCTGCCATATATATGTTGGTTATTATTATCGTTAAACCTATTGGAAACTTGAGTTCTCATTATATCTAATAGCCCAAAATTGAAGAAAAATCGTAAGTTAAAAAGAGAATTAGGGAAGAATACTATTGGATTAAATGATTTTAATTATCTATCATTTAGTTATGGATATTTATGAGGAAAATATGAGGATCAAGTTTTGGGGCTAAAGTGAAATTTCTTAGAAGTTTAAGAGTCAAAATGTAAATAAAAAAATTGGAAGCACACCCCCAATAATTAAAATTTTGCCGACTAGTTCCCCACATGATTTTTATCTCATCTTCTATAAGAAAGGTGTGGGAAACCATAATACCCCTCTTAAACCCAATTTCTCTCTCTAAGATTTTGGTACTTCTAGACCTTAAATTTTGACACCACTACCACCAACAGATTCAAAACAACGAGATCTACAAGTCTGTCTGATTGGTTTCCTAATAATCTACCAAAAAGTGGCTAGAAAGTGGCGGAGCAAACCCCCTAAAAGGGTGAGTTCCAAAACTCTTATTTATAATTCTCAAAATTCAAAACTAACACTATATATAGATTCAAGAGGTGAAAAAACCTTCGGATATCAAATTTTTGGTTCAAATCACATATACAGAGACTTCAAGCACCCCAACTTACTTTTTCTCACTTGGCGTATAAATCCCACATGCTTTCGCTTTCTTGGCACACGAATACCATGCACAGCCCCTTGCAATGGTGCATGGAATGCATGTACTGTTACCCTACTTTGTTGACTAACATTGATTGAGCTCTTGGCAAATTTCGCAAATCTGGAGTTATTTTCTAGATTTTCAGACCTTTTGGACTAGATTTTGAGGTTTATTTTGTCATGGTCTACTTGGAAACGTACATTTTGGGGCTGTCTAACTTAGAACTCTTGCTTTGTGAGTAGATAATGCTTGCTATGACCTATTTTACTCTTTTCTTATACTTTATTTGTGATATTCGTGCAGTATACGATGTTATTCCTTTATGTTCAGATTTTGAAAGTTTGATGAATTATCATATTTACTTATTAGATGTTATATTTTTCAAAAGATGGCATGTTATAGTTATGATGGAAACTTTTAATATTCAAATTCCTTGAAATTGGAACCCTTGGAATATATGTTGCATATACACATTTCATTATTGTGAGAAAGATGATTCAGGGGTAATTAGAATTGAGAACCCATATTGAATTTGTGGAAATTTTTGGAAAAAGGAATTGAACTTGGAAATTATTTCTTACATGAAAAGCACATTATTTTTATGCAATTATTTTATGTAGAGAAATCGTATTGAAAGCATTGTTTACTAACAATAGGAGATGCTTGCCCCTGGTGCACCTTAAAACCTCATCTAGCAGGGGTGCTACTAGCCATGTGTGTGTCAACCAACATATGTGATGTGCTATTATAAAGAGAGGAGAAATGCCATGTAATTGTGATTACCTATCCCTTACTACGTGCTTTGGAAAAACCTATATTAGAGTCCCTTCGTGTGACCTCTTAGGTAGTGGTGAGGCAAACCTCAACATGGATGCTGAGTTTAGTCAAATCCTACATTGGCAAAGCACAAGAAGATCTTGAGCTTTGATATGATGGTTTTGATATGAAATCCTCCTAAACTTAAAATATGTATATTAAAAAGCATTTGAAATCTTTTGTTGCATAATAATATTTATTTTATGGTTATGCTGCATAGTATTTAGCTTTAACCTCTTATTATCTTTTAAAAATGAGAACATTGAAAATATGGGTTTAAGGATATACTTTTAATATATATTTTACTTTAATGAAAAGCAACATTTTTGACATACAAGTGCATCTATATGCTAACCTTGAAGATCATAGTATGTCTTATTTGCTCACTGAGTTATCAAACTCACTACATGATATTCCCATGTTTTTTAGATAAGGATACAGAGTTTGGTCCTTCTAGTGCAGATAGGTGATCAGCTTAGTAATTCATTCTCTAGGTGAGCCTACTTTTCTTTTAGGGTTCACAGCTTCTGGCTTATCCTTTATTTCTACATTTGTACTCTTGAGTGTGCTCCAAGTGCCATATGCAGGATCATTGCTTCTGCTATATTATCAACTCCTAATCTAGGCTTGTATATTTGATTGTACATAGAAAAGTTATATACTTACACTTTTATATCGATTGGATGAGTTATATAGCATGTTAAAGGATTGAATGGAATATGTTTTGGTTAAAGGTTTATTTGCAATGTGCTATTCACATTCACTTAAATTAGGGGCGTGACAACTATTTCATGTTGTGTTTAGATAAAGAGGAATAGATGCCAGTGTATGCTTTGACCTTACTACTAGTAGTCAATTGAGTTGAGTTGCGTTATTTAGGGCATAATTCCAAAATGTGAGAGATAGTGGTTATTGCTCGTTCAAAATTCCCAGCATGCATACCTTTACTTCTACCCTTATCAACATAGGGGGCTTATGCAAAGGAATAGAAATACATGTATCTATATGATATCTTTGTTGGAATAATGTAGTCAAAATAAATGAAATGCTTTGATTTTTACTTTTTTTTTATTTGATATAAAGTGTGCATTTCTATTACTTAGTTGCTTACACATAAACGGGACAAAATAGTAATATAAAAGTAAGGTAACAACTTCATATTGAGTTAAGTGACACGTACACATAAGAAAAAGGAATTGGATTATTACACATACAATGTTAACATATTTGGATTTCTAGAGTGAGACCAAAGATTGAAAACTCAAAATAGTGGAGTTTTTGGTACTTTAGGGACAAGAAGTTATGTAAATAGTAACAATAGCCATATACTTTTCAAAGGTGTCTAGTGTATGGAAAATTATTGACATCATTGAATTAAATTATCATGGTCACTTTATGTTTACTTTATTCAAGTGTATGTGAGCCATTACAACTAATTTTAGAGGTATTACAACTGATGAAATGGACATTAAGTCTATTAATTTTCATGGTTAATACACACTAGTGATAGTGGGCATCACAAGCTATGTGAAAGATGAGATGGACAAAAGTAAAGCATAGTTGTGTATTTGAAATCCAGTGATGTGTTTGACATGGTTGAAGATGACGATGATATTGTGTATAAGAGTGACCCATTCCAAGCCTAATTTTAGAGTTGTTATTTCTAGATAAGTGATGTCTTTATAATATGCTATAGTTTTATCCATTAATACTTAGTCTTTTATATCTATTTATGCCTAAATATATTCAATAATATTATCTTTTTATACAGGAACCAACCCAAGGCATTACGTGCAAAATGAAGATAAAATGAGACAAAGAAGTTGAATACAAAAAATTTAGGACATCTAGACATTGCTTCACTAATCAAAGTTTAAATCTTTTATATGATCTTTAAATGAGGTGATTCAAGGGGTTACAGAAAGTTAAGACAACTAGCTATAATTTTATCTTTTAGAGCTTTTACAAATTTGACATAATGCTTAACATCGCAATGCTAAAATTCAAAAATTGTGTTCTAGAAAACCAGAAGCCTTAAAGTCACAATGAGACTCCCTTTTTGTCACAATGGGAGTGCAATAATGCTGGAAATAAGTTTGACATTCAAAAAAAAGTATTGGGGTTTGATTTGGTTAGATTAGGACTCTTATAGGACTTAATCTAGTTAGATTTCACTTAGGACCTAATAAGGTTTGCTAAGTATAAATAGATGGCGAAAAGGGCATCAGGGAGATAAATCCATTCATTAATTCATCTATCTTTTTCTCTATTATTCTTTAGTTATGGTTTCTTATGGCCTTGCATAGCTAAACATCTTTAGTCAGTTTAGGAAGATTTAAACCTCAAGAATTTAATACATTATGAGGTGTGACTAAGGTTTGATTGTTCAATTCCATTGAGTATTAATTGTTCTCCTATTCTTTATCTCATTATTTCTTCATTTAATTGCTAGGGTGCATGTAACATCCTAAGCCTCTAATAAAATTATCTAAATTTAAGAATAAGTAGAAAATACATATGACAAGTAATTAAGATGCTTAGTTATGTGACTATAAGGCAAGTATAAAATAGGTGACATAGTTAATATTGAATCATATAAATAAGATTCTTAGGATCATAATGGATGGAGAGAGAGGACACAAATACATTTTTTTAAGACATTACTAATCTAGGTTTAGTAATAAATTAAGACATATATAAACAAGAATTAAAATGTGTAGTTGTTTAACAATAAAGTTTTTATAAAATATGTGGTACCTTTTCATGGTTAGAAGTAATATAAATAAAAAAATTTGAAGTATAAATGAGAGGAATAGGATACAAATATATTCCTTAGGATCCTACTAATTTAGGATTAGCAACATAATAAGGAAGGAAGAAGCATTACATGATGCTATATATATATATATATATATATATATATATATATATATATATATATATATATATATATATTTCCTCTCACCTCCACCATGCATATTATAATATATATGTACATATGCAAAAGTAGAAGCATTACGTATAGATATATTTTCTCCCACCTCCACCATGCATATCATATATGCATGCACGTGAGAATTTGAAACAAGCACTAGCAGCTTTGTTGGTTAAAACACATATGCAGTGGTTAGAATGTTCTTGTCTTCCTCTCCCTTAGTCAAGATATACATAGCAAAAGGAGATTTGTATTTTAAAATCATGGTAAAATGTTCTTAAGACAAGGGAAAAGGTTCCTTTGATTTAGGGATTCATTTCCTTTATCTTTTTTCTAACTCAAGTATGATAGGTTTGCCTTTCTAAGTGACAAATTTCCAGCCCTTAAGTCTCCATTGCTTGGCTGAAATTATTAGTGTATGATATAGATGTTTTGTCCTAATGGCATGTATTATTACCTATTATATCATCACATGGCTTGCTGAAATTATTAGTGTAAGATATAGATGTTTTGTCCTAATGCCATGTGACCTAATCTTGATTATTATTACACTACTATTTCATCTCATGGTTCTTCTTTTTCCTTCTTGGATTTGGGCTCATTCTTGCCCATTTCCTTTGCTTTGGCTGAAATTCTACATCTTATGGAGGTTTTTGTCACATTTTCTTGACTTTTGGGCTATCGATCCAACTTCTATATCCTAGTTCAAATCTATGTTATATCTCTTGCTTGGGCTATCCAATTGGCTCGCTAGAAACTCATGTGAAGTGGAAAAACAAACTCTATGAAGTGTCCATAGGTGAAGGCCTAATGTATGGGTAGAGATGTTAAACTTAAGAACTCTAGCTCTTGAATTAGGAAAAATTATTCTAATCCAATCTTTTTGAAATTTTAAGACATTTACTTCTAAAAATTTATCTTCTTTTCCCTAGAATTTCGCCTCTCTTTAGGATGTTATTTCTAATTTTTCCTATTAGATTTTCTCTCTTTACTTACTACCTTAATGTTAGAAACATTTTCTATCCATACAGATAATGTGAAGAATTTCTTAGCCTTATATTTTTTTCTTAGATATTGAAAAATTATTTAATACGTTTTATTTCCTTAATTAAAGATTTATATACCTTTATTAATAAAAGAAACAAAATTAGTAATGCTAAATTTCTCTCCCCCTAAAAGAAATTTTGTCATCAAAATTTTAGAAATTACCTAATAAGAACAATTGCAGATATTTCTTCCTCATGACTTCTTCAGCTCCCAAGTTGATTCTTTCAGAGTCAAACCTTCCCATAATACCTTAACAAGGGGAATGGTTTTATTCCTCAATTGCTTCACGTCGGTGTCCAATATGAATGCCGATACTAGCTGGTATGTCATGTTCTCCTTTATTTGGATTGGTTCATCTTGTATTACATGTGAGGAATTTGGAAGATACTTCTAGATCTGTGATACATGGAAAATATTATGCAAGTTGGACAAATTAGGTGGGAGGACAACTTGATATGATGACGTCCCCACTTTCCTCAGAATTTGGTAAGGTCCCAAAAATCGCGGACTTAGATTTCTGGTCTTGAGAGACCTACCAACTCCAGTAATCGGGGAAAGTTTCAGAAATACATGGTCTCCTTCATTAAACTCCAGAGGTTTATGTCTCTTATCATAGTAACTCTTTTGTTGACTCTGAGTTGTGAGTATTTTGTCTCGTATCATCTCGATTTTCTTAGTGGTTTGTTGAACTTAGTTTGGACCAAGCAAGTTCTTTTCTCCTACCTCAAACCAACATAGTGGAGATCGGAACTTCCTACGGTATAAAGCTTTGTAGGGGGCATCTTAATACTAGAGTGATAGCTATTATTATAAGTAAACTCCACTAAAGCTAGGTACTTATCCCATCCTTGACTTTGTTCTATCACATAGGCCCTCAATATATCTTCTAAGGTTTGAACCTTTTTCATCCCTGGCCACTAGAACATCTTGAAGTCTTGATACATTTTAGTGGATCCAAGATGGATCGTGTACTTACTCTGATGTGCTTCCTGTAGGATCTTAGTCCTCAATTCTTGTTCTTGAGGGACACAAATCCTTCCCTGATATATGATTGCTCCATCTTTCAAGACAAAAAAAATAATCTTGATCTTTGTGATCCTATAAGTATTGGTTGTGAGCTCGAGCCTCTTTAATCTTAGCTCTAAGATTACACTCTATACGTAACCCATTGATGATTAGCTCATTTGTGGTAAGAGTAGTGACCAGCTTCAAATTTCAAAACTCCTCTAGCATCTGCATCTTATACACTATCATTTGACCCATGTGTAGAGATTTTTGACTCAAGGTATTAGCTACAACATTCGCCTTTCCAGGATGATATTTTATCTCAAACTTATAGTCGTTGAGAAATTCTACTCATCTTTGTTGCTTCATATTTAACTCCTTATCAAAAAAGTACTTAAGATTCTTGTGATCACAATACACTTCAAATGTTGCTCTATATAAATAGTGTCACCAAATCTTTAAGGTAAACACCACTGCTGTCAATTCAAGATCATGGGTTGGATAATTTCCTTCATGGGGTCTTAGTTGCCTAGAGGCGTAAGAAACTATTCTCTTGTCATACATCAGCACACATGTAACATCCCGTAATTTTTTTAGATATTATCCTTAGAAATTCTTCACCTTACATATATGCATATAAATGTTCTAATATTAATGGAATAGGTAAAGAAAGAAAACCTAAGAGGAAATATTAGAAATAAACATGTTAAAGAAAGGTGAAATTCTTAGGAAAAGAAAGATAAATTTTTGTGAAGTAAGTAAAGGTCTTAAAATTTCAAGAAGATCGGATTAGGGTAATTTTTCTTAATTTAAGAGCAAAAGTTACTAAGTTTAGTATCTCCACCCGTAATTGGGCTTTAACCTATAGACACTTCATATAGAGTTTTTCTACTTCACATGAATTTTTAGCAAGCCAATAGGATATCCTAATGAAGAAATAAAACATAGACTTGGACTAGGATATAGAAATTGGACCGGTAGCCCAAAACTCATGAAAATGTGACCAAGCCCATTATGAAAGGTAGAATTTTAACCAAAGTAAGGAAAATGGGCAAGAATGAGCCCAAACCCAAGAGGAAAAAAATAAAAATAAAAATAAAAATAAAATTAAAGTGATGAAATATTGGTGTAATCAAGATTAAGTGACATGGCATTAAGACAAAAATTTAGCAAGTGGTGTGATTCTACATTCATCATTTTGGCAAGTGGCATAATAATACAAGGCTTTAGGACAAAAACATCTATATCCTACATTCATAACTTTAGCAAGTGGGTAATAATACATAGCATTATGACAAAACATCATTATCCTACACAAATAATTTTAGTTAAGTAAGGAAAATTCAAGGGCTAGAAATTTGCCACTTAAAAAGGCAAATCTATCATACTTGATTAAGACAAAAGAAAAAGGAAATGAATCCCTAAATCAATGGGATCTTGCCCCATATCTTAAGAACATATCATCATAATTTTCAAAATACAAATCTCCTTTTTTCTATGCATATCTTGACTAAGGAAGAGGAAGACAAGAACATAAGTTGTTTGTTTTCCAAAAATTCAACAAAGTGTATCCTAATTGTGATAAGGTAGACCCATGATCATGAAAGGTAAATTATTTGGTGGTCTATATAAGAAAACCCACCCTTACCACATTAGAATTTCGTCCAAGTGAGGGAGAGCAAAAATAGAAGCAAGGTAGTGTGAGGAAAGGAGAGGAAGAAAGGAAGAAAGAAGAAGGAGAAGTCTAGGGGACTAAGTGCTCCAGGTAAGTTTAACAATATTTCTTTTTGAAGAAAACCTTTAAAACTCATAATATTTATATGAGATTTTGAACTTAGAACATTGATGATTGGTCATGGATGTTGCTATATCATGTTACATATTGATCTTGCATGTGATGTATGTTTGAATACTTAGGTTGGTGTAGATAGTTCTGCATGGGTATGGCTATGGTTGACAGAATTTTAAGCTTCGGTATTTTAATTTATGGGAACAATCTATAAGGAATTAAAATAAATGGTTGACATAAGAATTAAATATATATGTGTCACGGATTTTCACCCACTGGAATCATTCCATTTGGAGTCCATATGAGGTAGCTATGGTCTGATTAGTAGTCATTAGTAGTCAAAGGTCAGAAAATGAATCATCAGGGAAGAATATGTTAGGATAGCTTCGGTAATTTAATTTCTGGGAATTATTGGTAGGGAATTAAAATTAATGGTTAACATAAGAATTAAAGATATGTGTGTCATGGATTTTTAGCCACTGGAATCATTCAATTTGGAGTCCACATGTGGTAGATATGGTCCGATTAGTAATCCAAGGTCAGAAAATGGTTCATCAGGGAAGATTATGTTAGGACAGCTTTTGTATTTTACTTTCTGGGAATTATCTGTATGGAATTAAAATAAATGGTTAACAAGAAAGTTATATATCTATCTCTCATGGAAATATACCCACTGGAATTATGTCATTTGGAGTTCATATGAGGTAGATATGATCCGATTAGTAAGCAGAGGTCAGAAAATGTTTATTCAGGGAAGAGTATGTTATTAATGCTTTAGTTTTTGAATTTCTGGGAATATTCTGTAGGGAATTAAAATAGCAAGCCAACAAAACAATTATAGATATATGGCTCACGGATTTTTACCAACTTGAATAACTCAATTTCGAGTTCCAATTTGGGAGATATAGTCTAATTAGTCAGTAAAGGTCAGAACCTATCCGAGAGGAACTATCCTGTACTTTGAGGGAGTAATATCACCTTCGTTTCTTAATTTTTCGCTACAATGTTCAACATAATAGTTTTAGATAATTGTTTTATCTTGAAATGGACACCAAGATCACCTACATCAGAGTTAAATTGAGGGAGTTATGCTCTGATTAGTAAGAGAAGGTTAGATAGGATGAAAACCTGCATCAAGAAAATAAAGAAATAAAATTAGCATTTAAAAAAGAAGATGAATCTTAATAAATGACTAGTATAGCCATAGCCATTGTATGAACTTCTTACCATCTTAAGTGTGAAATTTTGACATGGAAATATTTTATAAAGTGATATTTGAAATGGTTATGTTCATGGCATGATTACCAATGATTTATGGTAATAGTTATATTTTGATGAACATACTTGTTACTGAAAGCATATTTTTGGCTAACATTGTGAAAAGAAAAGAAATGAGCACGGTCACATGGCAATCCGTGTGGTGCACCAGTAGGGGACGCCCTACCAACAGTTATGATCATGATAATGAGAAAAGAAAGAGAAAGTGGGCCATGTCGGACGGAGCGAGAAAAGCCTGTACCGGAGAGTAGAGGATACTCACCCTGACCGGGGTAGCTTGAAATGAGAATAAGTTGATGGCCATCATATGATATTTTGAAAATAGTTAATCCTGTCATACATATCATTACAGTATGATTCTTATGTGCATAGATATAATGCATTCATGTGACCAAAGTTATTTTCTGTAGTTTATACAGCTGAACATGACGTGATGAGCTTTACTGATGATAATTTATTGTTGAACTTACTGGGATTTAAATCTCACTATATTTCCATGTCATGTTCAGAAAATTATTTATGCAGCTTTTGTTTCTAAGGCTCTGGATTTTAGTGCACATTGGATCGAGTTACTTTATGTTGGGTAGATTTCAGAATCAAATAAGATGTTTGTGGTCGAGTTGGCTCAGATCCCGGTGAAGGTGCAACCACCCGCACCTGTATCTCCGGAATTGGTCAACCAAAATAAACAAGATGTAAATATCTATGTGTTTGATATGTTATATGTCTGTTTTTGATTAATGACATGTATGTGAACTCAATATTGTATAATAATAAAGGAAAAAAAAAGGTTGTTACAACACACCCCAACCCTTTCTTTGAAGCATTATTATACACTTTAAAATGTCCTGTGTGGTCTAGAATAATTAAAATAGGAGTAGTTAATCTTGTCTTAAGCTCTTGATAACTAGCTTCACATTGATTAGTCCATTTGAAAGGACTTTCCTTCCTAGTCAATTTAGTCAATGGTAAGGTTATACAAGAGAAGTTTTGTATAAACCTCCTGTAGTTTCCTGCCAAACCCAAGAAACTTCTTACTTCTGTAATTGTCTTTGGTTTTTTCAATTGAATCACTGCTTCCGTCTTGCTAGGGTCTACGACTACCCCTTTATTGGAGATGACATGCTCAATAAACTTCACCTCTGTCAGCCAAAATTCACACTTCTCTAATTTGGCATACAACTTTTTCTCTTTCAGCACTTGCAGCACAATTCAAAGATGTTGTTCGTGTTCTTTCTCATTCTTATAAAATATCAAGATGTCATTAATGAACACCACCACAAATTGATCTAGGTAGGGTCTAAAAAAGTAATTCCTGTAATCCTTCTCCTTGATCCTAATCTGATGGTATCCTAACCTCAAGTCAATCTTAGAAAGGATGGAGGCTCCCTTTAGTTGATCTAATAAGTCATCTATCATAGGGAAAGGGTACTTGCTTTTTACAGTCACCTTATTTAGTTGTTTGTAGTTTATGCATAGTTTCAAGCTCCCGTCTTTGTTCTTAACAAACAACATAAGAGCTCCCTAAGGTAATATACTCGGTCTAATGAATTGCTTGTCTAACAATTCCTCTAACTATTTCTTAAGTTCCTGTAGTTCCTTTGAGGTTATTCTATAAGGTGCAATAGAGATAGACCCAGTCCCGGGTAAGAGATCAATAGAGAACTCTATCTCTCTCTTGGGAGGTAAGCCTGGAATATCTAGGGGAAATACTTCAGGAAAATCAATAACTATAGGGATTTCATTAAACTTCGGCTCGACTTCTAGGTTTGATAAACACAACAGAATGTAACCATGTGCTCCACTCTTCAACTCTCGATTGACTTCATATGTAACACCCCCAAATTTTTAGCACGTGAAATAAATATTTTTTTTCTGCAATCAGATATTTCCCATAACATGTATAACACTATTCTTTGTTATGGAAATAGATACATATAGATTGTCTCATGTATATACATTATACAGACCAAGGTATAAATGTCAAAGTAACAACAGAAGTAAGGATCTTGCCTATAGCATTCAGAGCACACTCTAGAATAAAAACACAGTATAATTTAAAACTGTGAGCCTTGAAAACAACATAGACTCACCCAGAGAATATGCCACCTAACTGATCACCTATCTACAAAATCAAACTTTGTATTCTTATCTAAAAAATGTGGAAATATCGTGTAGTGAGTTTGACAACTCAATGAGCAGATAATACCTCCTATGACCAATTAGGTCAGCATATAGATGTACTCATGACATGCTATAAAATAAGCATGTTTTTGACATGTTTTAAGTTGCTTTTTATTTAATTTTAGTAGAAAATAGGTATGAATTAACTAAGTGTTGTGTTTTGTGTTTTAGGAATAATAAAGAAGAAATGAAGAGGAAAATAAAGAGAAAATCATAGAAAAATGCTGATTTTTGATCTTGTGTCATTAATTGAGGCATATCTCACTCATTTGGACTCTGATTAAGGTGATGTCAGCAGCTATGGAAAGAAGAGACATAGAGCTACAACTTTCATGTTTAGCAATTCGGCAAAATCCAGAAGAATCTGGGCACCGCGGCGCTCACAATGGAACGCCGCAGCGCCACGGTAAGACAATCCGAAGCGCCGCAGCTCTACACTTCGCGCCGCAGCGCTACGCTACCCAGGACATAGCGCCGCGGTGCCTTAGCTCTCTCGACAAAGAGCGCCGCGGCGCCCCGTGGCTTCATCTTCGTAGCGCCGCTGCGCCCGTGCGCCGTAGGGGACTTGCTAATTTCGCGATTTTAGGTCGTTTTCGCTCAAAATTGAAGGGAATGGACGGGAATTTGACCTAAAACACATTCTGACGTCGATTTAGAGAGGGGAGTCTATAAAAAGAGAGGAAAGCAACCAGAGAAGGCATCAAATTCATCATCCAATTCATCACCGAATTCTTCATCTACATTCTTCAATTCTTCTTTTGTTTATCTTATGGCCCTGCGTGGCTAATTCTCTTTAGTTGGTTGAGGTGAGTTGAAACCTCAAGGGATTTTTATACATTGTGAGATGTGGATCTGATGTTATTATTTCAATTTGTTTTGAATATTGATTGTTCATCTGTTCTTGTTCTTAATGATTATGCATATGTTTGCTAGGAGGCCTACTAGTATTTCGTCTGTTTTAATCTACCGCTGAATTGTGTTTTGAACAAAGTCTTTAATTCTGCGATTCATGAGGCAAATTGGTTTGAGGGTTTTGGATTATAAATCATTGAACCTATGATGAATGATTAACTAAATTAAATATAACCGATGTGTTTATATTTGTTTAGCTCTGTCAGTTTCTCTAGTTCTACATGCGGTTAGCAAGTTATGTTTTACCGATGTGCTAAAATATGGCTTGTTATTTAGGGTTTAATTAGTGCGATTGTCATTAATTTGCTAGGCTTAAGGAGAAACGGGGTTAAAACCCCAATGATAGATATTCTTTTGCAGATTGATTATATTGTCGATGATCAATGTAATCCCTTGACGGTGGATACCAACCGAAACCAACGTCTTTATTATTAATCTCTTTCTCTTAATTATTTTCATTATTGTTTACTTTACTTAATTTGCGATTATCAATCCCCCCTTTTTAATCACATAAGGTAATTCCAGTCTATGTGGGATCGACCCTTACTCCCACTACTACAGGTTAGTTTTGAGGTAAGGTATTAATTTGGGTGCACCTGCGACAGTGCGCACCAACTCATGTTTTAAAATTTGTCACCTAAAAAATAGAGTTCAGAAGTACATCCATATAGGACCCGTATTTCAAATAGTTTCAAATAAAAGGATGTTCAAATATCCAAACCATATTGAACACGGTATGATCATTAAACAAATATTGTTATGCTCAGCTGTATAAACTATAGTAAAATAATAAACTTTTGAGATAAAGTTATAAACTTTTAAAATGACTTGCCTCATTCGGCAATCTGGTCAACCCACACACTCATTTGCTATACGCATAGTGACCGATCGACTACTGTCACAATAGTGATCAGAGAATGTGAGTCCATCACCCATCTGCCTCCTCATATTACCACTGTCGCCCAATTGGAGCGGCCCTCCTTTGGATCGCTCAGGCTAATAGGGCGTCCCCTATTTGGTACCGTCACAAGCCATACAACCCGTCGATATTCATGCATACATATAAATACATATATATAAATGCATATTCATCAAATGCAATGTAAAATTATCAAGCAACTCGCCATGAGCTTTACGCTTGCCATTTAATCATAATAAGTAATTTTATAGTTTTACAAATCAATGCCACATACAAAAATATTCACTTTATCATTTAATGAGAAATACATGTGAAATCAGATATACCATGAGTTTAGAAATCCATTTTTAAAACTATACTCTTCTCGAATTATATTCCAAATTGTAAGCAATTTAGAAACATTTAAAAATGTAAGTATCTCATAAACATAATCAAATACATGCTTAAAGATCAAGAAGAATATATGGCAAGTCATAGAAAGAATCATCTACTCACAAGGTAAGGGCTCCAGATTAGACAGCCTTAAAATGTATTTTTTCAATCCACATTTGACTAAACTGACTTCAAAAATGTGTCTGGATGATCCAAAAATCAAGGAAATGACTCCGGGAACTTGAACACTATTTATTGCCGAAAAACACTATTCATCGTCGAAAAACACTATTCACCAAAAATAAAAAGTTGTCAGATAGCTGAAAAATTTCATATCCCAAGGTTTATCTAGCTCCTGAATCCATCTACGGTGTCAGATTTCCAATTTGAGGTCTCTAAGTATAAGTTTCAAAGTTTACCCTTTTTAAAGATTTTTTACTTCCAATCTACGACGATTCTACGGCTGATTTGAGAACTTGTTCAGTCAAAATCGTAGTATTATCCGTCCTGACTCCAGTGGTACCCTTAGTTTGGAGATAGAAGGCCTCCAGACACTCCAGATCTAGAGAGAAAATATGGAGATACTATTTACACTATTTCACTATTCATTCTCTTCCTTTATTTCACGTTTTAGTTTCCGTCTCCCACTCCCCCTTTTTCTTTATTATTTATAATAATAATTATTATTATTTAATAATTGAATAATAGAATTTTATTTTTTATATATTCATATAAATACCGTTTTTCATCCTAAAACATCTCAAAAATTTCTAAAAATTTACATTCTCATAAATATTTTGTTAAACTCTTAAATAATGACTTTTCTTGATAAAATTCTTAATAAAATAAATCACAAAATAAATATATTTATACATAATAAAAGAAAGAATATTTTTAAAAATAAAACAAAAATTTATTAAAGGCCAATATAATTATTTTAAGTAAAACAATAATTACTTTAATTAAAAGTATACTTACTTTTAGGAAAACATAATCATTTTTTTTAAAAATAAAAATATATTTTTTATAGAAAAATATTATTATTTAAAAATAAAAATTACGCGATGTTACATTCTTCCCCCCTTAAGAAATTCGGTCCCCGAATTTCAGCCCATCCTACCACATGTAGGGAATGAAATCAAGGCATAATTCAGAATTACCAACCTTATTACTTAAATAATTGAGAATATATTTTCTGTATATCATCTTTACTTTTTAATATGTCTCTTTACTTGAGTGATTTTGTCATATAACTTAACTAGAGGGATTTCTTTTATCCATAAGTTCTTCACTTGTCAATAAACAATAAACATCGATTGTACCCATAGTTAAGCCAAATTTTTGTTCAATTGAATTTCTTAGAATTAGGTAACATAAGAAAAATCTAATAGGTAATTCCTTAGCATTGATACAAGAAAGTCTGTATCCACATTACTCAATCCTGATGGCAAGGCTCCATAATGTATTACTATGCCTACTTTGTTCAAGTTTTCAAAAGAGTCTATATACTATAGCTTAATTTTTTTTCTTCTTTCCAACCTCATTACCTCTTTCATTGGTGAGTCCTTCGAGAATATGTGGTCACCAATTGATACTTTTTTTAGTGCTTAACATTTATAGTCCTTATAGACTTTTGACCTGTATTGAGTTTCTTGTATTCTTTTTTTTCATTCCATTTCACTTTATTAACGGCATTTTACCATAAGTCTAACTCCATTGAGTCATCAAACAAAAAGTTTGTAACACCTTTACTTTAGGATTTAAATAATCCAATGATACTTTATTATAGACAAATTCTGTTAAGTGATCTCCCTCCAAACTCGAAGGCATAAACTTGAAGCATACTCTTTAAATTAATATCATTAATTTAGGTTAGTCATATTCTATATATTACATGATATTCCAAATTAGATTCCAAAAACTTAACCTTATTCAACTCATCCACCTATTAAGAGTCCTACGACGCTTAATGTAAAATCTCAAATAGTGTCATTTGTTTGTAAAGCCTGATAATTACTGATATGGGCAAGTTCAACTAAAGATAAATAATTTTCTCCAAAATTTCACCAAAATTATATAAAAATACCTGAAGCATAATTTCTAATGTAAAAACACATCATTTAGATTTACTATTAGCTATACTATAATCTAGCTAAGATCTTAAACGTCCTAATTAGCTCTCTTGAAACAATATATTCAATTTTTACTTGCTGACATACCAAACAATGAAAAATATTTCACTTGTATTTTCTTTTTACCATTATACTAATACAATTCTTTCATATCTTAGTATATCCTTATTGTCTCGGGTTATCCATATTCACAATCTATGACTTCCTCTGAAATTTCCTTTCTCAACAATTGTTCACACGTGAATTTTTAATCTCAATATAATTCACATCCCAGGTACTAGACTCAACTTAGTATGGTATAAACCCTTAACACAAATACCTTGATCGCTTTACATTATTTTCGAACATGGTTCTTAAATTATTCTCCTTTCCATTCTCAACCACATTAGGTAAATTTAGGTATTCTTCATACCTTAATACTTAATCAATATATACTGTAAACTCATTATTCTTTCTAATTTGCACATAATCTGCCAATTTACACAGTTATACATACTTGATATAATTTTTTTTTAAATGCATTCTTTGTTAGATAAATTCTTTCAAAATCTCCATACTTTAACCTACTAACCATTTGGACACCATAATAACTAAGTTTAAAAGAAAAGAAGTTAACTTTTCTTGTAATAAGGAAAAATAAATTTTCATTTAATGCCAAACATTAATAAGGAAGAATGTAGTAGAATGGAAGAAAAACAAAATAAAGAATGGTGTCAAAATAGAAAGTCAAAAATTTGGACAAAGCATTGAAAGTAAATTAAATTCGGTGGCTGTAATTCTTGAAAATCTATAAACAAAATCTAGATGTTATTTTAGCAAAAATTGGTGGCCGCAAGTTTTGAATATATGTGCCAAAATCTACTTTTAAACTGTTGGTATTCGGTGAAAAAGAAACATTTCTAAACTTATAAAAGTCTGTGAAAAACAAAAAATACATAGTTAACTGGTAGGATGTAGTTGATTGCTTCAAAATAAATGTAATCAATCACTGTAAAATAAACCAGTCCAAATAAAAAATTCTCAAAATAGCTAGTCTACTTAATAATACTGATAGTCAACTGGCAAGAACATTGGGAAAACAAAATAAACCATTTGATTGTCTCTCTTCAACAATTAACTTGTTTTCATTTTCACTCTTTTTTTTTACAATTACGCCTATCACCTACAACTTTCCTACAAGAATAAAGACATCAATGCTTCATCAAGGACATCAAGGAAAAGACAATTTTTTTGGTGATATCTTAACCTTATTCTCTTTATATGCCTAATATAAGCAACTATCACAACTACTGTACATATATATGCTTGTCGTCATTTTTGAAAATTTCACCTTCAATTTAGCTTATATCCACCAATCACTCACATAGCTGTTATATAAATACACACGTTAATATCTTTACTTTCATACTCAAAGTTAAAGTGTGTGCAGCTTGTTAGGTCTGTTTTATAATTAACCGCAAGCGTACAGCGTAGCTGTAACTAGTTTGGCGAGTACAGGTCGTATCCCACAGAGAACACTATCAACTACTAGAATTATGCAAAACGAGCTATCTAGATCGATGTAAAGCGATAGAGAGTTTGTCACAATGAAACAGATGAAAATAACCAATTAAAAAAACCTAGGGTTACGGTTCACCACACTTATGATATTCAACATCCAACTTATACCTCTAATTGCAATTATCTAGGTTATTGGGGATGGTTTAGCCTTAATTAACTAGCAACCTCTTTCAAGCGTTACTAATCGTACCTAGGTTAATCCAATTGCCTACTTTCGTGGTTCTTAGTTCAACCTAGGTCCATTAAGTTTTATGCCAACCATGGAATACAATTAATCGGTTTTCTCGTGCCCACTAATTGATTCATTCCTAGAGAACCTTAAACTACTTTCGTGATTAAGGTATCCCTAATTAACCATTAGGTTTCGGTATTAATCTTCAACTTTTAGTCCATTAATTAATATCCTAAGACGTGATAAATATTGGCCAAACATTCATCAACTCATATAACCAATACTTAATAGCTAATCCTAATAACCCATAGATAACAAAATTAGGGTTACAATGGTTCAATGTGCAGAGCGTATCATCACATTATAAGTGGGTTTACCAAAACTCTAGATCAAAACATTACTCAAGCATGATAGAAACAGAAACTAAAACCAAATTCATTAAGCAAATCATAAGTATTCAATACAAACCAAGAGAAAGCAGTAGAAGTAAAGATGGAAAGATAAAACCTGGATTGCTGAAAGTAGAGAAATACAATGCTGAATCAATGTGAAATCTGTAACAACCTATTTTTTTTTCCTTTATTATTATACAATATTGAGTTTACATACACGTCATTAATCAAAACAGACGTATAACATATCAAACACATAGATATTTACATCTTGTTTATTTTGGTTGACTAATTTCGGAGATACAGGTGCGGGTGGTTGCACCTTCACCGGGATCTGAGCCAACTCGACCACAAACATCTTATTTGATTCTGAAATCTGCCCAACATAAAGTAACTCGATCCAATGTGCACTAAAAGCCAGAGCCTTAGAAACAAAAGCTGCATAAATAATTTTCTGAACATGATATGGAAATATAGTGAGAATTAAATCCCAGTAAGTTCAACAATAAATTATCATCAGTAAAGCTCATCACGTCATGTTCAGCTGTATAAACTACAGAAAATATCTTTAGTCACATGAATGCATTATATCTATGCACATAAGAATCACACTGTAATGATATGTATGACAGGATTAACTATTTTCAAAATATCATATGATGGCCATAAACTTATTCTCATTTCAAG
Source organism: Gleditsia sinensis (assembly GCA_037074535.1). NCBI lineage: Eukaryota > Viridiplantae > Streptophyta > Magnoliopsida > Fabales > Fabaceae > Gleditsia > Gleditsia sinensis. Next base: position 35,852,070 of record CM073470.1, read on the forward strand.
CTACCCCGGTCAGGGTGAGTATCCTCTACTCTCCGGTACGGGCTTTTCTCGCTCCGTCCGACATGGCCCACTTTCTCTTTCTTTTCTCATTATCATGATCATAACCGTTGGTAGGGCGTCCCCTACTGGTGCACCACACGGATTGCCATGTGACCGTGCTCATTTCTTTTCTTTTCACAATGATAGCCAAAAATATGCTTTCAATAACAAGTATGTTCATCAAAATATAACTATTACCAACAATCATTGGTAATCATGCCATGAACATAACCATTTCAAATATCACTTTATAAAATATTTCCATGTCAAAATTTCACACTTAAGATGGTAAGAAGTTCATATAATGGCAATGGCTATGGCTATACTATTTATTTATTATTTCCATTTATAAGATTCATCTTCTTTCTTAAATATTAATTTTATTTCTTTATTTTCTTGATGCAGGTTTTCATCCTATCTAACCTTCTCTTACTAATCAGAGCATAACTCCCTCAATTTAACCCTGATGTAGATGATCTTGGTGTCCATTTCAAGATAAAACAATTATCTAAAACTATTATATTGAACATTGTAGCGAAAAATTGAGAAACGAAGGTGATATCACTCCCTCAAAGTACAGGATAGTTCCTCTCGGATAGGTTCTGACCTTTACTGACTAATTAGACCATATCTCCCAAATTGGAACTCCAAATTGAGTTATTCCAGTTGGTAAAAATCCATGAGCCATATATCTATAATTGTTATGTTGGCGCGCTATTTTAATTCCCTACAGAATATTCCCAGAAATTCAAAAACTAAAGCATTAATAACATACTCTTCCCTGAATAAACATTTTCTGACCTCTGCTTACTAATCAGATCATATCTACCACATATGAACTCCAAATTGCATAATTCCAGTGGGTATATTTCCATGAGACATAGATATATAACTTTCATGTTAACCATTTATTTTAATTCAATACATATAATTCCCAGAAATTAAAAACTAAAGCATTAATAACATACTCTTCCCTGATGAACCATTTTCTGACCTTGGCTTACTAATCGGACCATATCTACCACATGTGAACTCCAAATTGAATGCTTCCAGTGGCTAAACATCCATGACACACATATCTTTAATTCTTATGTTAACCATGTATTTTAATTCCCTACCAATAATTCCCAGAAATTAAATTACCGAAGCTATCCTAACATATTCTTCCCTGATGATTCATTTTCTGACCTTTGACTACTAATCAGACCATAGCTACCTCATATGGACTCCAAATGGAATGATTCCAGTGGGTGAAAATCCGTGACACATATATCTTTAATTCTAATGTTAACCATTTATTTTAATTCCCTACCAATAATTCCTAGAAATTAAATTACCGAAGCTATCCTAACATATTCTTCCCTGATGATTCATTTTCTGACCTTTGACTACTAATCAGACCATAGCTACCTCATATGGACTCTAAATGGAATGATTCCAGTGGGTGAAAATCCGTGACACATATATCTTTAATTCTTATGTTAACCATTTATTTTAATTCCTTATAGATTGTTCCCAGAAATTAAAATACCGAAGCTTAAAATTCTGTCAACCATAGCCATACCCATGCAGAACTATCTACACCAACCTAAGTATTCAAACATACATCACATGCAAGATCAATATGCAACATGATATAGCAACATCCATGACCAATCATCAAAGTTCTAAGATCAAAATCTCATATAAATATTATGAGTTTCAAAGGTTTTCTTCAAAAAGAAATATTGTTAAACTTACCTGGAGCACTTAGTCCCCTAGACTTCTCCTTCCTCTTTCTTCCTTTCTTCCTCTCCTTTCCTCACACTACCTTGCTTCTATTTTTTCTCTCCCTCACTTGGACGAAATTCTAATGTTGTAAGGGTGGGTTTTCTTATATAGACCACCAAATAATTCACCTTTCATGATCATAGGTCTACCTTATCACAATTAGGATACACTTTGTTGAATTTTTGGAAAACAAACAACTTATGTTCTTGTCTTCCTCTTCCTTAGTCAAGATATGCATAGAAAAAGGACATTTGTATTTTGAAAATTATGATGATATGTTCTTAAGATATGGGGCAAGAGCCCTTTGATTTAGGGATTCATTTCCTTTTTCTTTTGTCTTAATCAAGTATGATAGATTTGCCTTTTTAAGTGGCAAATTTCTAGCCCTTGAATTTTCCTTACTTAACTAAAATTATTTGTGTAGGATAATGATGTTTTGTCATAATGCTATGTATTATTACCCACTTGCTAAAGTTATGAATGTAGGATATAGATGTTTTTGTCCTAAAGGCTTGTATTATTATGCCACTTGCCAAAATGATGAATGTAGAATCACACCACTTGCCAAATTTTTGTCTTAATGCCATGTCACTTAATCTTGATTACACTAATATTTCATCACTTTAATTTTATTTTTATTTTTATTTTTATTTTTCCTCTTGGGTTTGGTCTCATTCTTGGCCATTTTCCTTACTTTGGTTAAAATTCTTCCTTTCATAATGGGCTTGGTTACATTTTCATGATTTTTGGGCTACCGGTCTAATTTCTATATCCTAGTCCAAGTCTATGTTTTATTTCTTCCTTGGCCTATCCTATTGCCTTGCTAAAAATTCATGTGAAGTAGAAAAACTCTATATGAAGTGTCTATAGGTTAAAGCCCAATTACGGGTGGAGATACTAAACTTAGTAACTTTTGCTCTTAAATTAAGAAAAATTACCCTAATTCGATCTTCTTGAAATTTTAAGACCTTTACTTACTTCACAAAAATTTATCTTTCTTTACCTAAGAATTTCACCTTTCTTTAACATGTTTATTTCTAATATTTCCTCTTAGGTTTTCTTTCTTTACCTATTCCATTAATATTAGAACATTTCTATGCATATATGTAAGGTGAAGAATTTCTAAGGAAAATATCTAAAAATTACGGGATGTTACAAAATCTAACCTAGAACATGAATTGAACCATTAATCCTACTCTGAACCTAACCCTAAGGTGTTTCCTAAGCCTAAGAACTCATTCCCCAAGTGTATTTTCGGTCCTCTCCCCTTTGGCTGCGTAACCCCTTCAATATATAACACTTTGGGCGGCCAAAACCATAAAAAATACGGTGTTCGCAGACCCGCAGCACGGCCGTGCTTCGGGCGGGTTTCTGGGAGAATGCTGAACATGTTGCTCAGAGCACGACCTGGCCGTGGTGCATGCCACCAAGCATGGCCTGGCCGTGCTTCATGCTCCCATGCTCAGAATTTGTTGATTTTTGGTGGGCTTGCTCTTTGCTTCCTCCTCAATCATATTCCATATTCATTTGGCATTTCTCATGAGTTTTTTCCCTTGCTTCTTGACCTCTTTTGCTCACCTACAAGAATAAAAACAACCAAAGCAGTATCCAAAGCAAACCATTACTAAAAGTAGGGAAATAACTGCAAGTTTACTATGAATTAGGGGATAAAATATAGCCATTAAGTACTCAAATTACCCCTTTATCAACTCCCCTATACTTAAACCTTTGCTTGTCCTCAAGCAAATAACATAACGTATCAGGAAGGGGGAAAGATGCAATCAAATTCCAGAAGATAGAAAAATACAATATAGATAATTGGTCACTCAATCAGTGTGCACACAATAGATATACAAATAGACATTTACAAGATAGTCTCTGCTCTTCTAAAACTAAACCAAAAATTCTTCTATTTTATATCTACTTCTATTGTTACCATACGTTGTATGCACAAAATTGATCTTTGTACACTCAAGTAGGCCACCTCATCCTTTAGATCTCCCTATATTGCCTTACCCTTATTTATATTTTCTCACTCTTTTTCTCACTCAAACTCTTTTACTTTCCATCATTTTCTTTTTCTTTGGCATTCATTTAATTTTTTTTCTTTAGAAATATGCGATGAGTGCATTTTATGCTCCATCTCACTAGGGTAAAGGCATCTAGGTACTCATACTAAGGCTTTTTTGGTGCCTTGAAGGGGAACTCAGAGTGAAAACTTTTTGGGGTGCACATTCCCTCATTTTTCACCTCTCCCTACCTTCACACTCTCATAGTGTTAGAATAAAAAATAGCATACAATTCACAGCACAATAAAGAGATATTTTTCAAAAAATTAGAGGTTTAATGCTAGAAGAGAGACTAAATTTTAAACTACATATTTCATACCTTATTGTGCATCACATGTTCATGAGTTAAAATCAACCTATATTACATCAATCTATCTCTGAAATAGTAAACTAAGAGATTTTGTAGTGTAACATGAGATATTCAGCCAACAGTAACTAATCAGAGGAAATCACGAGCCTAAAGCTACTCCCCCATGCTTAAACTTGACATTGTCCTCAATGTCAATATCAATGAAAGTACAGGCAAAGGGAGAAGTAACTTACTTGCTTACATGGCCCACTTATGCCAAATGTTCTCTTTTTTTTATCTGCCTGGGACACGGCCGTGATTCTCATAGGTTTCTCCAAATTTTGCAGATTTTGGCCCGTGCTTGCAGCACGGGCGTTGTGGAGGACACGGCCTAGCCGTGTTGCTGGTTGGAAGCTGCAAATCCTCGAATTTTCTCAGCCTTTGACTCTCCTAGATTTCCCTTAGTTTTAAACATTGTATATCACCTTGGGCACATGGGAATGGACCTATAAATGATATGGAAACACTCATTAAACTATAACCTAAGAAATCAACTGAAATTAAAGTTAAAAACTAAACTAAAAACTAGAAAACAAAACCAAAGGAAACTTTAAAAATTAAAATATGGGTTGCCTCCCACAAAGCGCTTGTTTAAAGTCATTAGCTTGACTCTTTGGTATGCTTTCCACTCAAGGAGGCTTGAAGAGAGTTTGAATAACTCTCTTTGCTATCCATTGCCTCTTAGTGTGGTGTATGAGGCTTTTCCTATTTGCTTTGAAGGGTCTTTTTGGCTCATTTCTTTCTCCCTTTGCTTCATTCATGCTTTGAGGAGGTGGTTTGGGTTTAAGCTGTGTATCTTTTATTTCCTCCTTAATTTCTTGCTTTTCTCCCCCCTGTTTGACATAAACACAAGAGCTTTCCACAGAGTATAACTCAAGTGGGTCAGAAGGAGAAAAATTCATGGCATAATCATCCCTATTTGGTTTAGGTAAGCCAATCATACAACAAGATTCATTTAGGGATGGAGGGTTCATTGTATCATTCAAATTAAATTCTAATTTTTCATCTCTTACATTCAAGGAAAGCTTTCCTTCTTTCACATTTATATTGGCACCAGCCATAGCTAGGAAAGGCCTTCCACTCCATCTCTAAAATAAAAAAATCAACTGGTATGAAAAATTTACCTACCTGTAGAGGGACATCCTCTAATATACCTACCGGATGCTTGATGGAGCGGTCAGCCAAGTGAAGGGAAAGGGTGGTGGCCTTCAAGTCACCCATCTGAAGCTTTTTGCAAACCGAGAGAGGCATGAGGCTGACACTTGCTCCAAGGTCACATAGGGCTCGATCAATCTTCATATTTCCTATGGAGCAAGGAATGGAGAAGCTTCCGAGATCCTTAAGCTTTTGAGGAAGCTTATTCTGGATTAAAGCACTAGATACCTCTGTTAGTGCCACCACAGCATACTCATCAATTTTCCTCTTTTTTGAGAGGATCTCTTTTAGGAACTTTGCATAGGATGGCATTTGGGAGATGGCTTCTAGAAATGGAATGTTAATGTTTAACTTCTTCAGCACATCCAGAAATCTCCTAAACAGCTTTTCTTGCTTAGCCTTAACCAACCTTTGAGGAAAAGGAATTGGTGGCTTGTATGGTTCAGGAGCCACATATTTTTGCTCTTCTTCCTTCTTTTCCTCTTCTTCTGGTTCCTCTTCTATTTTCTGCTCAGATGCAGCCAGAGGTTCATTTTTCTGTATCGCCCCACTTCTCTCAAATTTAGCCAACTGCTTACCACTTCTCAAAGTAATGGCATTACAATGCTCTCTGGGGTTCTCAGTCTGGCCTGGAAGTTTACCAAAGCTCCTATTAGATAGACTTGCTTGCTGTGCTATTTGAGTTTCCAGCATCTTGTTATAAGTAGCAAGTGAGTCTACCTTGGAGGCTAAATCTTTAATAGCCTCATTCATAGAATAATTCTGGGCTCTAAATTCATCATTCTGCTTACTCTGTGTAGTGATGAAATTTTCCATTAGAGCCTCCAAATTTGACTTTGGCTATGGAGCTGGGTTGAATGGCCTCTGATTTTGGAACTCAGGAGGTTGTCTAAAGTTATTCTGAGGCTGCTAATTTGCATTCGGCTTATATGAGAGATTTGGGTGGTTTCTTCAACCTGGATTGTAGGTGTTGCTGTAGGGATTGCTTTTCTGATTATCGTTCACAAAGTTCACTTGTTCACAATCCTGAGGTGCAGAATTTCCAAGTTGACAATTACTGGCTATATGGCCAACACACCCACAGATCTCACATGTAGAAGATGAAGAAGAACCAACAGCATTCATGTTCAATTTATCTAACTTTTGAAACAATGCATCAACCTTAGAAGTAAGATGATTAAACACATCTACTTCATACATACCTGCTGGTTTCCTCGGCTGCCTTTCACTAGACCAAGAGTAGTGATTTTGAGCCATATCTTCAATTAGCTCATATGCCTCTTTTACAGTTTTATTCATAATGGCCCCTCCAGCTGCAGCATCCACAGACATGCGGGTGCTGTATATCAGTCCATTGTAGAAGGTATGGACTATAAGCCACTTCTCCAACCCATGGTGTGGGAAAATTCTGAGGAGCTCTTTAAATCTTTCCCAAGCCTTATATAATGACTCCCTATCCTTCTGAGCAACTGTAGTGATTTGATTTCTAAGGTGGGCCGTCTTGCTCGGTGGGAAGTACTTGGCGAGAAAAGCTTGAGAAAGCTGCTGCCAAGTGGTGATCGACCCTGATGAAAGAGAATGCAACCATGCACGGGCCTTGTCCCTCAAAGAAAAAGGGAATAGTCTCAACTTGATGGCATCTGAGGATAGGGTCCAAGAAGACTGACAGGTGGAGATTAGGGTCTTCAGTAGGTGACCCTCCAAATTTATTCTGCTGAACCATCTGCAAAAGAGAGGGCTTCAGCTCAAAGTTGTTAGCTTCAACAACTGGCCTGACTATGCTAGGATTCAGGCCATGTGTATCTGGGCCAGTAAAATCCTTTAGAGATCGGTTATCTCTCTCCCCCATTGTAGCTGCAGGATTTTCATGCTGCTGTGTTCTTCTTCTCCTTCGCAGGGTGCGCTCAATCTTAGGGTCAAATTCAACAAGGACTTTGTCCACTCTTCACATATAATAGCTACACACCTATGAAGGATGAAAAAGGTGCACAAATCAGCAAAGGAAAATTATGTAGAAAAAACTAGAAAACAAAATGATCTAGTCTAGCTATTTTGCAAAATATCTAATATCGACGATTGTTCCCCGGCAACGGCGCCAAAAACTTGTTAAGTATGTTTTATAATTAACCGCAAGCGCACGGCGTAGCTGTAGCTAGTCTGGCGAGTACGAGTCGTATCCCATAGAGAACACTGTCAACTACTAGAATTATGCAAAACGAGCTATCTAGATCGATGTAAAGCGATAGAGAGTTTGTCACAATGAAATGGATGAAAATAACCAATTAAACAAACCTAGGGTTACGGTTCACCACACTTATGATATTCAACATCCAACTTATACCTATAATTGTAATTATCTAGGTTATTGGGGATGGTTTAGCCTTAATTAACTAGCAACCTCTTTCAAGCGTTACTAATCGTACCTAGGTTAATCCAATTGCCTAATTTCGTGGTTCTTAGTTCAACCTAGGTCCATTAAGTTCTATGCCAACCATGGAATACAATTAATTGGTTTTCTCGTGCCCACTAATTGATTCATTCCTAGAGAACCTTAAACTACTTTTGTGATTAAGGTATCCCTAATTAACCATTAGGAATTAATATCCTAAGACGTGATAAATATTGGCCAAATATTTATCAACTCATATAACCAATACTTAATAGCTAATTCTAATTAACCATAGATAACACAATTAGGGTTCCAATGGTTCAATGTGCAGAGTGTATCATTACATTATAAGTGGGTTTACCAAAACCCTAGATCAAAACTTTACTCAAGCATGATAGAAACATAAACTAAAACCAAATTCATTAAGCAAATCATAAGTATTCAATACAAACCAAGAGAAAGCAGTAGAAGTAGAAGTAGAAGTAAAGATGGAAAGATAAAACCTGGATTACTGAAAGTAGAGATGAAATACAATGCTGAATCAATGTGAAATCTAACCTAGAACATGAATTGAACCATTAATCCTACTCTAAACCTAACCCTAAGGTGTTTCCTAAGCCTAAGAACTCATTCCCCAAGTGTATTTTCGGTCCTCTCCCCTTTGGCTGCGTAACCCCTTCAATATATAACACTTTGGGCGGCCAAAACCTTAAAAAATACGGTGTTTGCAGACTCGCAGCACGGCCGTGCTTCGGGTGGGTTTCTAGGAGAATGCTGCACATCTTGCTCAGAGCACGGCATGGCCGTGGTGCATGCCACCAAGCACGGCCTAGCCGTGCTTCATTCTGCCATGCTCAGAATTTGCTGATTTTTGGTGGGCTTGCTCTTTACTTCCTCCTCAATCATATTCCATATTCATTTGGCATTTCTCATGAGTGTTTTCCCTTGCTTCTTAGCCTCTTTTGCTCACCTACAAGCATAAAAACAACCAAAGCAGGATCTAAAGCAAACCAAAACTAAAAGTAGGGAAATTACCGCAAGTTTACTATAAATTAGGGGATAAAATATAGCCATTAAGTACTCAAAATACCCCTTTATTGTAACAACCTCTTTTTTTTTCCTTTATTATTATACAATATTGAGTTCACATACATGTCATTAATCAAAACAAACGTATAACATATCAAATACAGATATTTACATCTTGTTTATTTTGATTGACCAATTCCGGAGATACAGGTGCGGGTGGTTGCACCTTCACCGGGATCTGAGCCAACTCGACCACAAACAACTTATTTGATTCTGAAATCTGCCCAACATAAAGTAACTCGATCCAATGTGCACTAAAAGCCAGAGCCTTAGCAACAAAAGCTGCATAATTAATTTTCTGAACATGATATGGAAATATAGTGAGAATTAAATCCCAGTAAGTTCAACAATAAATTATCATCAGTAAAGCTCATCACGTCATGTTCAGCTGTATAAACTACAGAAAATATCTTTGGTCACATGAATGCATTATATCTATGCACATAAGAATCATACTGTAATGATATGTATGACAGGATTAACTATTTTCAAAATATCATATGATGGCCATCAACTTATTCTCATTTCAAGCTACCCCGGTCAAGGTGAGTATCCTCTACTCTCCGGTACGGGCTTTTCTCGCTCCGTCCGACATGGCCCACTTTCTCTTTCTTTTCTCATTATCATGATCATAACCGTTGGTAGGGCGTCCCCTACTGGTGCACCACACGGATTGCCATGTGACCGTGCTCATTTCTTTTCTTTTCATAATGATAGCCAAAAATATGCTTTCAATAACAAGTATGTTCATCAAAATATAACTATTACCATAAATCATTGGTAATCATGCCATGAACATAACCATTTCAAATATCACTTTATAAAATATTTCCATGTCAAAATTTCACACTTAAGATGGTAAGAAGTTCATACAATGGCAATGGTTATGGCTATACTAGTCATTTATTAAGATTCATCTTCTTTTTTAAATACTAATTTTATTCCTTTATTTTTCTTGATGCAGGTTTTCATCCTATCTAACCTTCTCTTACTAATCAGAGCATAACTCCCTCAATTTAACTCTGATGTAGGTGATCTTAGTGTCCATTTCAAGATAAAACAATTATCTAAAACTATTATGTTGAACATTGTAGCGAAAAATTAAGAAACGAAGGTGATATTACTCCCTCAATGTACAGGATAGTTCCTCTCGGATAGGTTCTGACCTTTACTGACTAATTAGACCATATCTCCCAAATTGGAACTCCAAATTGAGTTATTCCAGTTGATAAAAATCCATGAGCCATATATATATAATTGTTATGTTGCCGCGCTATTTTAATTCCCTACAGAATATTCCCAGAAATTCAAAAACTAAAGCATTAATAACATACTCTTCCCTAAATAAACATTTTCTGACCTCTGCTAACTAATCGGATCATATCTACCTCATATGAACTCCAAATTGTATAATTCCAGTGGGTATATTTCCATGAGACATAGATATATAACTTTCTTGTTAACCATTTATTTTAATTCCATACAGATAGTTCCCAGAAATTAAAATACTACAGCTGTCCTATCATAATCTTCCCTGATGAACCATTTTCTGACCTTGGCTTACTAATCGGACCATATCTACCACATGTGGACTCCAAATTGAATGATTCCAGTGGCTAAAAATCCATGACACACATATCTTTAATTCTTATGTTAACCATTTATTTTAATTCCCTACTAATAATTCCCAGAAATTAAATTACCGAATCTATCCTAACATATTCTTCCCTGATGATTCATTTTCTGACCTTTGACTACTAATCAGACCATACCTACCTTATATGGACTCCAAATGGAATGATTCCAGTGGGTAAAAATCCGCGACACATATATCTTTAATTCTTATGTTAACCATTTATTTTAATTCCTTATAGATTGTTCCCAGAAATTAAAATACCGAAGCTTAAAATTCTGTCAACCATAGCCATACCCATGCAGAACTATCTACACCAACCTAAGTATTCAAACATACATCACATGCAAGATCAATATGTAACATGATATAGCAACATCCATGACCAATCATCAAAGTTCTAAGATCAAAATCTCATATAAATATTATGAGTTTCAAAGATTTTCTTCAAAAAGAAATATTGTTAAACTTACTTGGAGCACTTAGTCTCCTAGACTTCTCCTTCCTCTTTCTTCCTTTCTTCCTCTCCTTTCCTCACACTACCTTGCTTCTATTTTTGCTCTCCCTCACTTGGACGAAATTATAATGTTTTAAGGGTGGGTTTTCTTATATAGACCACCAAATAATTCACCTTTCATGATCATGGGTCTACCTTATCACAATTAGGATACACTTTGTTTAATTTTTGGAAAACAAAAAACTTATGTTCTTGTCTTCCTCTTCCTTAGACAAGATATGCATAGAAAAAGGAGATTTGTATTTTGAAAATTATGATGATATGTTCTTAAGATATGGGGCAAGATCCCTTTGATTTAGGGATTCATTTCCTTTTTCTTTTGTCTTAATCAAGTATGATAGATTTGCCTTTTTAAGTGGCAAATTTCTAGCCCTTGAATTTTCCTTACTTAACTAAAATTATTTGTGTAGGATAATGATGTTTTGTCATAATGCTATGTATTATTACCCACTTGCTAAAGTTATGAATGTAGGATATAGATGTTTTTGTCCTAAAGGCTTGTATTATTATGCCACTTGCCAAAATGATGAATGTAGAATCACACCACTTGTCAAATTTTTGTCTTAATGCCATGTCACTTAATCTTGATTACACTAATATTTCATCACTTTAATTTTATTTTTATTTTTATTTTTCCTCTTGGGTTTGGGCTCATTCTTGCCCATTTTCCTTACTTTGGTTAAAATTCTTCCTTTCATAATGGGCTTGGTCACATTTTCATGATTTTTGGGCTATCGGTCCAATTTCTATATCCTAGTCCAAGTCTATGTTTTATTTCTTCCTTGGCCTATCCTATTGGCTTGCTAAAAATTCATGTGAAGTAGAAAATCTCTATATGAAGTGTCTATAGGTTAAAGCCCAATTACGGGTGGAGATACTAAACTCAGTAACTTTTGCTCTTAAATTAAGAAAGATTACCCTAATCCGATCTTCTTGAAATTTTAAGACCTTTACTTACTTCACAAAAATTTATCTTTCTTTACCTAAGAATTTCACCTTTCTTTAACATGTTTATTTCTAATATTTCCTCTTAGGTTTTCTTTCTTTACCTATTCCATTAATATTAGAACATTTCTATGCATATATGTAAGGTGAAGATTTTCTAAGGAAAATATCTAAAAATTACGGATGTCATATTCAGAAACCATCATATTTTGTATCTGTCCCAATTCTTTAAATTCCTTGTCATGCCTATCCTTTTCACTTCTAAACAGAAATTGACCCATAGATATCTTTTTTAGATGCCACAATATTCAATCTATCTTATACTAGAAACTTTAGCAACTTAGAATAGAAAGGAATTTGAAACCCTATAAAATCCTTCAGCAGTACCTAAAGTATAAATATATCTGGCTCATATCGATATTAAAGGTCCTACTAAAGAATCATTTGCTCTAATAGCCACACAAAAATCTAATGCTATGATACCAACTTGTAACACCCCCAATTTTCTACCACGTGAAACAAATATTTTTTTTCCGCAATAAGATATTTCCCATAACATGCATAACACTATTCTTTGGTATGGAAATAGATACATATAGATTCTCTCATGTATATATATTATACAGACCAAGTTATAAATGTCAAAGTAACAACAGAAGTAGGGATCCTACCTGTAGCATTTAGAGCACACTCTAGAATACAAACACAATATAATTTAAAACTGTGAGCCTTGAAAACAATGTAGACTCACCTAGAGAATATGCCACTTAACTGATCACTTATCTACAGAATCAAACTCTGTATTCTTATCAAAAAAATGTGGAAATATCGTGTAGTGAGTTTGACAACTCAATGAGCAGATAATAACAAGCAACTCATACTTTACGCTTGCCATTTAATCATAATCAGTAATTTTATAGTTTTACAAATCAATGCCACATGTACAAATATTCACTTTATCATTTAATGAGAAATACATGTGAAATCAGATATCCCATGAGTTTAGAAATCCATTTTCAAAACTATACTCTTCTCGAACTATATTCTAAATTGTAAGCAATTTAGAAACATTTCAAAGTGTAAATATCTCATAAACATAATCAAATACATGCTTAAAGATCAAGAAGAGTATAGAGCAAGCCATATAAAGAATCATCTACTCACAAGGTAATGGATCTAGATTGGACAGCCCCAAAACGTATTTTTCCAATCCACATTTGACTAAACAGACTTCAAAAATGTGTTCAAAGGATCCAAAAATCAAGGAAATAACTCCGAGAACTTGGTCACTATTCATGGCCGAAAAACACTATTCACTACCAGAAAATACTATTCAACAAAAATAAAAAGTTGTCAGATAGCTAAAAAATTTCATATCCGAAGGTTTATCTAACTCTTGAATCCATCTACGATATCATATTTCCAATTTAAGTTCTCTAAGTAAATTTTCAGAGTTTACATTTTTCTGATATTTTCTACTTCTTATCTACGGCGATTCTACGGCTGATTTGAGAAATTATTCAGTCAAAATTATAGTATTCTTTGTAACAACCGGGTTTTTTTTATATATATATATATACACATATAGCAAATGATAACGGATTCCAAGCAACGAACCATACACATTTATATAAACCGCTAATATTTCATTATCATAATATTTGAACTACATCAGAGATTATTATATATACATCAGTGACACTGAGTCACATAACTACATAAACTAAACAATGAACCCTATACCGCACATCTCCCCTGGGTGTAAAGGGTGGAGGAGGTAGTGCTAGCATCGGGATTTGTATAAAGTGTCGCCATCCACCAGATCTTCCATGATCAAGTGCACGGAAGCAGTTAGCGTATCGTTTGCTCTTATCTAAACATGACACCAACAATAATGAGAACAAAGGTTCCCAATAGGTTTAACATTAAAAGCATTATATGGTAAATAAGGAAAACACAGTGTTATGTCCAGCTGTATAAACTATAGAAAACATTTTCTCTTTGTATGTGATAAAATAACAAGAATGTACAGCATGCTTTCATATTCAACAGACAGGTTATGCATCAATATCAAGCATGAATACTAACCAGGTTATACTTCAATAATATGCTTTTGTATTTATCTTTGCAGTACTTTCATGTAAGGTGACTGATCGTCTGCAGCCACATCACAACACTCGGTGACTAATCGTCTGTAGCCACATCTCCACACTCAGTGACTAATCGTCTATAGCCACATCTCAACCATGTACATCAACATGATATGACCATGTATACATCAACAACTCACCTTTAACATCATGCTTGTCATCCACAATCAACTTCGTCTCTTCATACAATCACTATGTAATAACCCCTTTATCGTCATATAATAATGTATACGTCATACTCTTTAATCATCATGACCATCATCACAATAGGATTATACATTAACTAACACATCACTAATATTATGCATAATATCATCACCACATCATTTAACAAATATGTAATAATACACTTACCAACAATGCATACCTTATATCATGTAATCCTCATGCATTGATCTACTAGCATATGCATCCAATCAACATGCATTCCATCCATACATTGTACATCTAGCTCATATGCAATATGTGACTTAATTCCTCATAATAAAAGGGATAGAATTCACACTAGAATGCATCATTAAAGAAGTATTTATTTGTACTTTAGTTCCCTTTAACATCATCCATTCATTGGAGTTCATTTAGAGTCTTCAAAATACAAAACAGAGCAAAAACAGCCTCAAGCACGGCTCGGCCATGTCACCAAGCACGACTGTGCTTCAAGCTGTGAAAAGCATGCTAAAAACCCACAAAAGAGCCTAAAGCACGGCTTGGCTGTGTCACCAAGCACGGTCGTGCTTCGGGTTTTCCCTGCAATCCAGATTTCTGTCCAACCACAACGTCCTCCACTAAAAAGACCATAACTCTCTCAATTTAACTCTGATTAAGAAGATTCTAGTGTTTATAGCAAGCTAAGAAAATTATCTACAACTTTGATGTTTACTACTTTAACATATTAGAAACATAGACGGGTCAAAAATGTGTCAGAAAACAGCGTCGTTATTCTGTGCATTAAATCTGACCTTTCTTCACTCATCAGGGGATATATCTCTCATTTCAAAACCGATCAAGGTAATTCCAGAGGCATTAGAAACCTAAGAAGCAGAGCTACAACTCATATGTTAGACATATTTCCAGATTCGACCTAAAACATAACACCCAGAACCAACCATTCAGAAAATCGATTTTCACTCATTTCAAGCCCAAAATCAGCAAACACATGTATGATCTATGCATCCAACTCTCACCTTTCATGTCCAACCATAAATATACATCATGAATCATCAAAAGAGGATATATGAAACACTTATAAATCATTCAAAGTGCATGAAATTCCATCAAAACATGAATAATGTTAAACCTACCAAACTAGAGATTCTTTCTCTTCTCAAGCTTTCCTCCTCTTGATCACTCCTCCTTCTTTCTTTCTCTTGGATTTCACCTTTTTCCTTTCTCTCTCCTCTCTCTCTCTCTCTTATTTTCCTTCCTCTCCTTCTCTCGGTTTCTCTCCCTTCTCCCCTTTTTCCCTGGCGCCACCTCTTTCTTCCCCTTGATCTTTTTGGCCAACTTCTCCTCCAAGCCACTTGGTCAAGTCAGCTTCTTGTTCTCCAAGCCAAGGATGAGATATTTTAAACCAAGTTTATCAAATAAGCCAAGCCTCTCCCCTTCTCTTCCTTGGGTTAGTCGACTCACCCTTGAGTCAAGCAAGACAAGATATTTTAATCCAAGCTTCTCCCACAAGTTTAGTCAACTTCTCCTCAAAGGCAAGGGAAAAATATCATTTTAACCCCAAGCTTCTAGAAGGTTGCCTCCCTTAACACATATCCTTTCGTTCTTTAAGAATTACACTTTTTCCATTTTATCATTTTTCTAAGGTCTCATCAATGTTCCATTCAATTCTCTTCCATTCCCTTCACCATGAGAATTAATTTCCAATTATTAAAATTTGGGATGTTACATTCTCCGTCCTGAATCCTTTGGTACCCTTAGTTTAGAGATTGGAGGCCTGTAAACACTCCAGATCTAAAGAGAAAACATGGAGATATTATTCACACTATTTTACTATTCATTCTCTTCCTCCATTTCACGTTTTGGTTTCCGTCTCCCCCTCTCCCTTTTCTTTATTATTTATAATAATAATAATTATTATTTAATAATTGAATAATAGAATTTTATTTTATATATATTCATATAAATACCGTTTTTCATCCTAAAACATCTATTTTTTTTTAAATTTACATTCTCATAAAGCTTTAGTTAAACTCTTAAATCATGACTTTTCTTGATAAAAATCTTAATAAAATAAATCAAAAAATAAATATCTTTATACATAATAAAAGAAAGAATATTTCTAAAAATAAAATAAAAATTTATTAAAGGCCAATATAATTATTTTAAGTAAAAAAATAATTACTTTAATTAAAAGTAGACTTGCTTTTAGGAAAACATAATCATTTTTAAACAAATAAAAATATATTTGTTTATTGTAAAACATTATTATTTAAAAATAAAAATTACGGGATGTTACATCATAAGGTGCCATCCTAATACTGGAGTGGTAAATGTTATAATATGTATATTCTGCTAGTGATAAATATTTATCCCAACCTTTTCCTTGCTCCAGAGTACAAGCTCTGAACACATCTTCCGAGGTTTGTATAATCCTTTTAGTTTGGCCATCAATTTGAGGATGGTATGCCGTACTAAAAAGCAATCTGGTGCCAAAATCTTCTTTTAAAGTCCTCTAAAACCTGGAAGTAAATATGGGATCTCTATCAGAGATAATAATGTTAAGGATTCCATACAACTGCACAATATCTTTTATATACAACTGGGCTAATTTCTAAAGTGAGGAACTGATCTTGATGGATAAGAAATGCGCAGATTTCGTCAATTTTTCCACTATTACCCATATTGTATCATGTCCAGTTTGAGTCTTAGGTAACCCTACAAGAAAATCTATGGAAATATTATCCCACTTCCACTCTAATATTTTTAAGGGTTGTAACAGTTTTGAGGCTTTTTCATCTATTTTCAACTTTTGACAAATCAGGCACCTGGTAACAAACTCTGCAATGTCTTTCTTTATTCTCAGCCACCAGTACATCTTCTTTAAATATTGATACATCTTATTATATCCCAGATGGATAGTGTACTTACTCTGATGAGCTTCTTTTAGAATCTTATTCTTCAAAGTCCCTTCTTGCGGTATACATATTTGTCCCTAATAGTTAAGAATTCCTTCCTCTAATATCATAAAGTTAGGCTATTCTTTTTAATCTTGTAAACATTTATCCTACTACTATACTTCCTTGATATGCATTTTCAAGTTACATTAAACTTGCAGCTCACTAATACTTAAGCCTCCAAGAATGACTATAACTGATAAGCTCAAATTTTTGAATTCCTCTATTAACTTCATCTCCCTTATCAACATTTGGCTTACGTGTAATGACTTTTGACTTAGCGCATCAACTACTACATTTGCTTTCCCTAGATGATACTACAGCTCAAATTTATAATAATTGATGAATTCCATCCATCTCTTTTGCCTCATATTTAACTCTTTTTGATCAAAGAGATATTTTAAACTCTTATGATCACTATATATTTCGAACACGGCTCCATACAAATAGTGCCTCCAAATTTTTAGTGCAAAGCCAATTACAGCTAGATCCAAGTCATGCATGGGATAATTCTCCTCATGTGGTCTTAATTACCTAGAAGCATAAGCAACCACTCTACATTCTTGCATCAAGACACATCCTAATCCCTTCTTAGAAGCATTAGTATAAACTTCAAAATATTCAGAAGGATCAAGGATGACTAGAACATGAGGGGTAGTTAACTAGATCTTAAGCTCTTGGAAGCTATCTTTACATTCCTGAGTTCATTTAAAAACACTTCCCTTTCTAGTTAACCTCGTCAGGGGCAATGCTATTTAAGAGAATCCCTATATAAATCTTCTGTAATATCCGGCTAACCCCAGGAAACTTCTTATTTTAGTCATGGTCTTAGGCCTCTCCTACTTTAACACTGCCATAGTTTTGGTAAGGTCTACAGCTACACCGTCTTGGGAAATGACATAACCCAGAAATTTTACCTCTTCCAATCAAAATTTACATTTTCTAGCTTGGCAAAGAGTTTCTTCTCCTTTAAAATTTGAAGCACTAGCCGAAGATACTGACTATTCTCCTAGAGTATATCATACTATCATCTATAAATACCAATATGAACTAGTCCAACTAGGGTCTAAAGATACGGTTCATATAATCCATGAAAATTGCAGGTGCATTTGTGACTCCAAAAGGCATTACTAAAAACTCGTAGTGTCCATATCTAGTTTTGAAAGTATTCTTCAGAATATCTTCTTCTTCAACTCTGATAAGGTGACACCTCGATCGCAATTCTATTTTCGAGAAAATAGTGGCCCCTTTTAATTGATCTAACAAATCATCTATCTTGGGCAACTGATACTTTTTTTTAATAATGGCTGTTGAGTTGTCTATAGTCAATACATAATCTCAAACTACCATATTTCCTTTTCACGAACAACACATACGCTCCTTAGGCTAACACTCTAGGCCAGATAAAATTTTTCTCTAATAATTCTTTAATCTGTTTCTTAAGCTCCTTTAACTCCATTAGAGACATTCTATATGGTGTAATAGAAATAGGCCTCGCTTCTGGTGCTAGATCAATGGAAAATTCTATCTCTCTTTTCAGTGGTAGTTCTAAAATTTATGAGGATAAGACCTTTGGAAATTTGCATACTATTAGAATTTCATGCAACTCTTAACTCATTTCTGGATTGACAACATAGAAGAGAATGCAACCCAAATTTGTACACCTTGGGCTCTTAATAAATTTACATGCATTGACAATGCTACACTTCTGTTTCTTCATATAATCAGGAAGAAATTCAAGGGTTTTATCACAACAATTTAAAAGTACTCAGTTCTGGCTCAACCAGTCCATTCCCAGAACAACATCTATGCCATTTAGGGGTAAACAAATTAGATTCACTACAAATAGTCTTTCACACACCACAATAGAGCAATGTGACCACATTAAAGAGGTAATTATTTTCCCCCCTGTAGGTGTCATTACAGCTAACTCATAAGGTAGATCAGAGATAGGGTGTTGTAACTTTTCTATATATTCCATTACTATAAAAGAATGGCTAGCACCCGAATCATATAGTACAATCAGAGGTAAATCATTAATATAGCATGTACCTTGAATTAAGTTAGGGTTTTGTTTAGCCTTAGCTCTACTTAAAGTCAAGACCTTCCCTGTTGCCTATTGAGTCTGTTCAGGCCCTTTTTCATTTTCCATTAGGCATTGTTGTGCTAGGTGTCCCATCTATCCACAACGAAAGCAAGTAGCTTGAGTAGAATAACACAGTTTGTCTCTATGAGGTTGTCCACACCTTACACACTTATCAGTTGCATGTTTCTATGGTTTCTATGGAAAGGGTTTGGATCTTGTGGCCAAAGGTTGTTTACCTCCCACATTATTCTTACCTTTGAGATCCCTACCATATGTGGAAAACTCCCTTTTCCTATTCCATGAAGCTTGGCACTTCCTTTCTTCCCCTGTTGACTTTAAAATTTTCTCTAGCAATCTACATTTGTTGATTAGAGAAGCGAACTCTCAAATTTTCAGAGGAAGCACAGCACTTCTAATTTCTGGGTTCAATCTATCTCAAATCTTACCGTTTTCCATGCTTCATCTAGATTATACCGTAGATATGTGGAAAATTTAGATAGTTCCTCAAATTTAGCAACATATTGGTCAATGGTTTGGTTGCCCTATTTAAGCTAAAGAAATTCAACTTCCTTCTTATCTCTCACACTGCTAGAAAAATACTTTTTTAGGAATGTATTTCAGAACATCTGTCAGATAATTAGTCTCCCTTGGTGGATTAATAGGTTCTTGTCTCCCCTCCACCAACACTCTGCTTCTTCCTCGAGCATATACACTGTGAAAGTGACTTTTTCTTCATTAAGGTAGTTTATGACCTCCAAGATCTTCTCTAGCTCTACTAGCCACCTTTTAGTTGCATTAGGATCATATCCACTTACAAATGAAGGAGATCGAATTCTCATGAACTCTGCCCATCCGTTTTTATTCCCTACAGTCGGCTGGTTGCCTTGCCCTTCACCATGATTGTTATTATTTTACATGTGCTACAAAATTTGATTTGTGGAAACCACTTGGTCTCAAATAGTCATGGCTAAATCATGTAGGGTAGCTTCTGCATTGTTCGTTGAATTTTGCCTTGGAGGTGCCATAATCTACTACATCAACAAAGAAAATTGTGAGTCACTATTGAGGTGATTAGGCTTAACAACAAATTAAAACTTTACAGTAGTCATCACACCACCCAAGCATAGATAGGAAACACTAGTAATTTCCTAGTTATTATCACATGCAACCCCACATAATAAAACCACAAGATTATTCAAGTCCTACATAAGTCGACATAGGTGACCACCCACTCCAGGGTCACTTAAGATCGACTTACTCTGATACCAACTATGTAATAGCCAACTTGTTTTTTGGGTACTCTTAGATTCTGTATTAAAATATACTATAAATAAGATTCCATTAACACATCTAGATAAAGTAACACATATTTCATATCATTAAGTCAAAAAATGTTATATTAGTGTTTAGGCATCATACAAGAGTAACATTAGGTATTACTCATGGCATCAAAACAAATAAGTACTAGGGTTTACTCCTTCAAAAGGGTTACATTGAGTCACATACTACATAATTTTCATTCAATTACTATTAATCCTAGCCCAGCACTTCACCCCTATAGTGTGTCAAGTAAAGGAGAGGGTGGTGCTGGCATCGGGATCTCCACTAGGTTGGCTACCAAAACATCCTAGAGGATGGTGAATTGACCCAGATAAAGTATCTCCACCACTTGGATATCCAAGACTAGGGTCAGAAAAACTATTAGCATCTTAACATCTTTAATCATAACACATCACCAAAATTAATGAGAATAAAATCTCAATAGGTTCAATATAACATATTATATAATAAACAAAACATGATGATATGTTCAGTTGTATAAACTACAGAAAATTATTCTTTAATAACCAAGCATAATAATCATATATAACATGTATAACTTAAATGCATAAGTCATCAATAAACACATACACAATACATTTTACGTCATGTATAATAGCTAGTTATCTGTTATCCGTCTATATTTTAGTAATAGGGTAGTATGAGCCATTCAACCTTCTACTACACATGTATCACTATCACTCAGTCAGAGTGGCCATACTCCCCCTCAATTGACTCAAGGCTAATAGGGCATCCCTTATTCGGTACCATCTTAAAGCCATACGACCCTGTTAAGTCACCTTACTGCCACAAGTTGCTACATGTCACTGGGCTACCTTGCTGCTGTAAGGGTCATCCCAAAGATTCTATCTGATTCCATCTCATAAATATATCAAACATGCATCTCATCCACTTTTTAAACATACATTTCATATACATCTCATCAACATTTTAAACATACATCTTATGCATCTCATCCATGTTTGGAACATGCATCTCATAAACATTTTAAACATACATCTCATATGCATCTCATCAACATGTATCTCATCCACATTTTAAACATACAACTCATATGCATCTCATTCACAATTTAAACATACATTTTATATGCATATATTATATCAACATACAATATATGATTTAATTTCTCATGATAAAAGGATGGAGTCAACACTACAATGCATCACTTAAAAGAAATTTATCTGTATTTTGGTTCTTCTCATTATCATCTATTCATTGGAGTTTATTTAGAGCCATTAAAAAGTAAAATAGGACAAAACCAACTTCAAGCATGGCTTAACCATGTCACAGGTTACGGTCATGCCCTGGCTGCACCCAAATCCTTACTAGCGCATATCACGGCCGTGTTAAGGTTTCCACCAAACACATGCTTTGACCGTGTTTTGTACCACTACCAAAATAAGGTCACCAGCACCGAGCACAGTCTTGCTTGATGCACACACTTTTTTCCCCTTTGTTTTCTCAACTCCAAACAATCCCATAACCAGCAAAACAACCACGCACATCATATATACTCACTTATTCAAGCATTTGATAAGATAAAACACATCAAAACGTTGATTTAGTTTCAAAACTCCGTTACACAATTTTCCTAAGCCTAATCCTTCACATTTAACCCTAGATTCATATCAAAACTTCATAAAATGATTCCAAGAGGCACTCACATATATCAATACACAACATATATCATAAAACAACTATTAAAACTCAGATTTCCCAAGGAGTTAATGTTAAACCTACATGAAAATCAACTCCATTTGTCTATTATCTAAGAAACCCTCTTTGGAGCTCCTTGATTCACACAACCTTCTTCTCTTTTTCCTCCTAAATTTCTGCATCAAATACCATGGATAAAAGCTCAAGAGACTTAAAGTAATAAGGAGAAGGGATTTAGGAATTTAGAAGCACAAGAAATCACCTTAGTTTTCCCCTTAGATTCTTCCTTTTTCTTCTTTCTCCTCTCTTTCTTCTTTTCTCTCTTTTCTTTATTGGCTGCTGGTTTCTACTCTCTCTTCCCCTTGGTCGACCCTCCTATGAGTCAACCAAGAATGTTATTAAAATATTTTATCTTTAAGAAGCCTTTATTCCTCTTCCAACTATATCGCCTAACTAGAATTTATTTACAAAAATGCCATTCTATTACATCCTAACTTTTCTTCAACTAGGGCCATGTTTGCCTTGCCAACATTTTCTAGAACTCATTAATCTTCTCCTATGGAAAATCTTAATGGGTTTTAGAAACTCTTTCTCCACATGTCTCTAGCCTATTTCTTAATACTTAAACTTATTCTAAAAGGTTAAAAATTAGGGTTTCACCCCTTCTAGTTTTCTTCCAAAAAAAGAGAATTATTTTCTTTCCCACCCTTCAAACTTAGAATTTTATGCCATTACAAGGAATTAAATAAGCGATATTACATATATGCTTGCAAAGCTTACATTTAGCTTAATTGAAAACATTATTCTCATTTTATTAGAAAATTTTTTATCAGAAAACAAATATAACTATTACATATGGGAAGCGGAGATTCTATTTGTGGTAGTGTGGAGACAGCTTTAAAGTAAAATTACATTAAAAATAAACAAGAAACCAAGCCCATAAGAACAAATTGGGCTTAAGCAGAATATTCTAGTATTACGGTGCATGATCTCAGTTCTATTCGTATTTGGAAACATATAAAAAAAAAAGAATTGAATCTTATGACTCACTAAGTAGATATCATATACTATAGAGGAATAAGAGAAGCTGTATATACAAGTTTTTACAAAAACACACATTTTAAATCAAAGTCCAATATTCAAACATACATAACAATCCTATAGAAAAAACTACTAAGCAAAAAAAAAACCTATCCCCTGCCATGTCTAATAATAAGTACATGATTTCAAAGATTATACCATACTAGAAAGCATAATTTTATACATACTATTTATCCGCATTATATTTCCACTCTTCTTTTGATCAAAAAATATATTTAGTTACATATTTATATCAAACATAAATATTGGGTTGGAAATAATGCTTGTAGGAAATTTTTTTTCTTGAAATTGAATTTTTATGGAAAACACTTTCTTATTCGCTCTATATCCTTTAGAACATATATCTTTTGAATTATACTTTCATAGGAAGTCCAAGTTAATCTAAATTGAAAAATAATGTGATCATTTATTGTAAAAATGTACCATTTATAAAGAAACTATTTGGAAATCTTATTATTTGAATTTGATTAAATAAAAGCACAACAAATGAAAGATTAATAGTCTCTAACAAATTCAAATTATAAAATAAAAAAGAAAATTGAAAGTATAAGCAGTTTAATACTTCTTTGTGAATTTTTAAAAAAAACAAGAAAAGAAAAAGAAAATATTATCTTACTTAAAAATTATTTAAAAAAAAAAGAAAAGTATAACATAAAACATAAACTAAATGGTATTATTTTGCTCAAAGCATAGTTTAAGGAAGATATTGTATTTAAGCCATAATTTTCAAAAAATAATTTAGATAAACATAATCATTAATAGTTAGAAAATCTTGGTATAATGGTTAAGGCCAAAATGTAAATTTAAAAGAAATCAATTTAGTAGAAAACAATAATTTTACTCTAGTAAAGACAAAAATTTAAAATCCAAATAAGAGTTTTCACTAAAACAAAAGTTAAGCCTTAGTAATGTTAAACATACGAGTTTGCAAGAAATATAAATCGAAAATAGGATAGTCATATAGAATATTTAATAATAAAATAAGAAATAAACTAAACAAAACAAATAGAAAAGAATAAGAATAAGGTAGCTAAAATAAAACATTTCATTAATTTCTATAGTAAAACAAGTCCAACTAAAATCAATCAAGGTACGTAACAAATTAAATTAAAACACATTTTTACTAGAAAGGTTAAATCATATAAATAAATACTCAAATAGCTTTCTTCCTAATATCTTATAATTTCCATACAAATGGACAAATTCGGAACCACAACTTATCAGACTAATACATACAACTCTAAACTTTAATTCCATCACATTTTACATCCTCATCTCCACAACCACAAAGATAATAGCTCTTATCAATAAACCATATATTCAAAATTAATCAACTTAGAAAATTCTATAACCCCTGATCACATATAACCATATCTTAGGCCAATTATAAGGCATCCATTTTGCATCAAAACTAAAACTCCAAACATCTTGTGTCCCAAGGTCAACAACAAGAAATTTGTATAATTATAACATACAGCATGACAATGTTAACTAATCAAATAGTCAAAGCCTTAACAAAAGATTTTGATTTATCAAAGTATGGAAAGCATATCAAAATGACTCACAATTAAGTAAATGGTTTAACTATAATAGAAAAGTAAGCTACATAATCAAAAAATAATTGGAAAACCAATCGATAAACCACATTTAACTTTTATAATCATATCATTTGGGAGGATTCGTACTTAGAACCAAATCAATCAAACATATAGGTCATCAAGGAAAATCACATTTTAATCAAAGACACAGTTTGTAAGGACAGGTCACTAATTATTCTCTATAGCAGAGCCTAAAATGTTTCTGTGCTTTGCCAATGTGGGATTAGCCTAACTTAGTATCCTCATTGATGTTTTCCCTGATCAATGGGAAAATTATGTGTTTATGCATTGTTTTTCATCCCATAACGTAATATTAACTTGTGATTATTTTCTTATTTTGTTTTTATTTTATTTTGGTTGCTCTAGATACTCGTTGGCTTTGTTTTCTTTTTATAGTTGAGCAAAAGAGCCCAGGAATGAAGGGAGAATGCTCATTTGAAGATTTTTTTTTTGGATTAAGAGCAAGTTAAAGAGGAAACATGGAAGAAGTAAGCAAGACTGGAGCTAGCATTAAATGGCTCCATATAAAGCTCTATATGGCAAGAAGTGTCGGTCCCCCTTATGTTGGTCTGAAGTAGGAGAAATGAATTTATTAGGTCTTAACTTAGTTCAACAAACCACCGACTAGATCTGGACTATTCAAGATAAAATACTAGTGGACCAAAGTTAGCAGAAGAGCTATTATAATAAGAAGCGACGACCTTTAGAATTTGAAGAAAGAGAACATGTATTTCTGAAGGTCTCTCCAACTTCTAGAGTTAGTAGGTCTCTTAAGATAGGGAAGTTACGTCCACAATTTTAGGACCCTATCAAATTCTAAGGAAAGTTGGAACATCAGCATATCAAGTCACCCTTCTACGTAATTTGTCCAATCTTCATAATGTTTTTCATATATCATAACTTTGAAAGTATATTGGAGACTCCTCACATGTGATACAAGATGAGCTGATACAAGTAAAGGAAAACTTAACGTATCAACTAGTACTGGCATCCATTATCAACACTAATGTGAAGTAGTTAAGGAATAAAAACATTGCCCTGGTGAAGTATCTTGTAGACTCCTCACATGTGATACAAGATGAGTCGATAAAAGTAAAGGAAAACTTAACGTATCAATTAGTACTAGCATCCATTATTGACACTGATGTAAAGTAGTTAAGGAATAAGATCATTCCCCCAATGAAGTTGTTATGGGAAGGTTTGACTCTAGAAGAAGCAACTTGGGAGCTAGAAGAAGTTATTAAGAAGAAATATCCGCAATTATTTTAATTAGGTAATTTCTAAAATTTTGAGGACAAATTTACTTTTAGGGGGAGAGAATGTAACACTAAATTTTCATTCACTGTTTAGCCATGTAAATTACTAAATTAAGAAGAATAAAGAATAAAGATAAATATTTAATATAAGTTATACTTTAGAAATTCTTAATCTTATGTGTAGGCATAGGGAGAATTTTTATAACATTAAGGGAGTAACTAAGGGATCAAAGACATTAGAAAATAATATCCTAAGAGGGACAAAATTCTTAGGCAAGGAAAAGCTAAACTCCCTAAACCATTGAGCCTCCACCTAGGATATGAACTCATGGACACTTCAACTAGGAATTTTTCACCTAAATGAGTTATTGGCAAGTCACATGGATGGTCCAATAAAGAGACACACTATGGACTTGGACTTTGTGGAAGGGAGTGGACCAAAAAACCAAGATGCATGTGTAGACAAGCCCACCCTTAGGTGGAATTTCGCCAAAGCCCAAAGGAAAAGGGAGAAATCTAAAATTTTTGGGAGAAAAAGAAATGCCACATGATGGAATAGTGACACTCCAATGATGAGCAATGATTTTCCCTAGTTAAGTGTATAACAAGTAAGACCATTGAGTGAAGAAATATACAAAACCTTGTGGTAAACAAGCAATGGATCACTTGCTTTTTTTAACTTTTCTTACACCCAATGAAGGAGGCATTTTTGGCCCAAAATGGGGAAAAAAGAGCTAAAATTTTTTTTGACACCTTAATAAACTAGAATGGACCATAATGATGAGCTTAGGGAGTGTCCCACAAGAAAAGTAAAAGACTCATAAGTTTGGGAAGTTGACCACCTAAATTTTAAAAGACCTTGGCCATTCTATTAGTGGAAATTTCAGCCAACTAAGGAAGGGAAGAAGGCAGAAGCGAGAGGAGGAAAAAGGAGGGGAAGAGAGGAAGGAAGAAGAGAAAGAGTATATAAGATCCAAGAACACAAGGTAAAAATAGTAAAACTACCAACCAAATCCCTTCTTTCCCTTCAATTCTAGGGTTTAAAACTTATTCTTTTATTCTTATTCATGCTACTAGAATAGCAAGGAAAAGGGGAGAATCTTACCATCGTAAATGGGGAAACAAGAAGAGAGAATTAACTAACTAAGCCTAGGGAGGTTTGAAGGTAGGTTTAACAATATTTTTCTTGAAAGAAAATTTGAAAATTTTGTAATATCTATAAGGGACTTTGATGAAGTTTGAAATAGTTTTTCTATTCTTGATGTTGGCCATGGATGTTTCTATATCTTTCTATATGTTGATCTTGCATGTGATGATATTGTGTGATTGCTTAGCTTGGTATGGAATTTTTGAATGGCCTTGGCTATGGCGAAATCTTAGAGCTTAGTACTTCTATTTTTAAGAGTATTTGAATGTGAAAAAAATGTATGGAAGAAGGATAGGTTGATGAGATAAATATAGCCTTAAAAATCTAGAAGAAGATTATGACAAGTTTGGTTAAAAAGCATTCTCATTTGTTGTTGGATGGATTTCATTTTCTTGAAGAAGTGGATGATGGAATATGTTATAATAAGTGCCATAGTTAGAACAATAAATAAATTAGAATGATAGAAACATGAGATAGGAAAATATTTAATGTGATGGTTATGCATGAAAATACAATAAATTGTTAATGAGGAAAAGTTGACAAGTTTGGCTGGAATAGTGAAGATAAGTTCTATGTTTCAAATTTTTGGAAAGAATATGTAAGGAATTTAAAGAAATAGTTAACATGAAAAATGTAGATATATGTATTAAAGACATTTAGCCATAGTAATTCTCTAATTTGTAGTTAACATGAATTAGATATGGCTCGATTAGTAAGAAAAGTTTAGAATCCACCTGAGTTGAAATAACAATGAAATTGAGGGCTCAATAACACCTAGATTTCATACATTTTTGCCAAAATACTTAAAATGAAATTTTTATATTTTTGTCTTATCTTTACATAAGCTCTATAATCATCTAAATTGGAGTCCAAATAAGAGAGATAGGGCCCACACAATAACCAAAGTTTTGGACCCAAAATCCATAATGTCTTTTGGGCCTTAGAACTTGAATTGATGGAAATATCTTGTAAAAAGGAGTACTAAAACCTTGAGGAATTAATAAGTAAGAATTATATAAAGTCCAAAATAAGATTTTAGTAAAAAGGTTTCGAAAGAAATTTGTGCAATATGAATTTAAAGGCACATGTTGAAGAATAAATCAAGTAGGATATAATTCGAGGATAAAAATGCAGTTAAAAGAAAATGATAGAATAAAATAAAGGAATAAAATAAAATTAAGAAAGAATAATAATATTTATAAGTTAAAAATTAAAGACGATTGGATAAGTCTTAATTTAAGCCCTAGCCATTGCCATTGCATTAATTCTTTATCATCCTAAGTGTGTGATTTTTTGCATGGTTATATTTTATAAAAGATATTTGAAATGAATATGCTTTAATGAGTTTTTGGCATGTGGGCATATCAATCAAATTTTGATGAAAATCATATATTCGCTATTAATGTGAAAAGAAAAGAAAACAGAACGGTCAGATGGCTTTTTGTTGCGGTGTATCAAATAGGGGATGCTGTATTCACAAATATATTATGGGATCTTGCTTGACAGGATATAGTGTTGGCCCAATCAGAGGAGAGTAGAGCGAGAGAAGCATGCTTACCTTGACTAAGAAAGAAAAGATATGATGTGAATAGTTAATAGCCATCATATGATGTTTTGAATTGATCGTGCCATAACCCTTTTAAATAATTGATCTTGCCATTGATATTTGAAATATTTATACATGCCCATGATATTCTGAAGAAAATATATTTATGCCGAACATGTCATTGTTGCATGATTTTCATGTGTATTGATAAAGTGCATTCATGTGGCCTAATGAATTTTGTTGTAGCTTATATAGTTGGACATAACATGATGACTAACACTATTGAAGCATATGATTTATTGTTGAACCTACTGGGATATAATTCTCACTATAATTTTATGTTATGTTTAGATGATTATATATGTAGATATTCTCTATGACACTCATTTTTGTTGTGCAATGGATCAAGTTGCCCTACTTTAGGCAAATGCCAATTATATGTGATGTATGTGTTGTAGAGTGACTGAGATTTTAGTGGAGGTGCCACTACCCACACTAGTTTCCCCAGAAGTTGTCAACGTGGATGAATAGGACGTTGATATACATATGTTTGACTTTTGTATGGGTGCTTTTGACTAACCCCACTCGGATGCTAATTGTATTTTTGGCATAGTGTTATGGTGTCTTTCCTACTTTTTTCATGTTTCAGGTAACACCAAAATACTGATGATGTGTATATGAACTTATAATAGTATCGATGTTAATAGTAGAACTTAAATCTTAACTATGCTTGGTTAAATTAATTGAGCATTATGTGATAAGCAGTTAGAAGAAAAGAGATAATGGCTTCATGAGTTTGTACACTGATATATAAAAAAAGTGGAGTTGTTACACTTATACTAAGGCTTTTTTATGCCTTGAAGGGGTACTCAAAGCAAAATTATTTTGGGTTTCAAATTCCATAGTTCTTTACCTCTCTCGGCCTTCACACTTTCATCATGCCGTTAATAAAAAAAGGGGCATAATATTCATAGCACAATAGGTGAGGTGTTTTTAAAGAATTAAGGGTTTAATGTTAAAAGAGAGAGACTAAGTTACAAATATTTTATTTCAAATAAACTATCATACATCACATCTTCATGAGATAGAATCAACTAATATTATATTAGCCTATCAACAAAATTGCTAACTTTCTGACTAAATTGCTCAAATGAAAATACTCAAAGATTAAAGATGACTTATATATTCAAGAAAGAAAACATCTCTCACTAGCGTATAGGCAACTAGATACTTATACTAAGGCCTTTTTGGTGCTTTGAAGAGGTACTCAAAGCAAACACTTTTTAGGTTTCAAATTCCCTTATTCTTCACCTTTCCCTACCTTCACACTTTCATCATGTCGTTAATCACAAAAGGGGCATACTATTCATAGAAAAATAGGTGAGGTACTTTTAAACTTGACTCATATATTCAAGCAAGCAAAGATTAAGAGCGAAAATTGACCCACCACCACTCATGAGGACACGCAACGTTAGTCCAAGACAAGTTATCACATGCACACATCAAAGGATGGGAAAATCACCAAGGTCGTAGGAGACATAGTTTGTGAAGGTAAATCACCCCCTAATCAAGCATCGTACCCATATTTCTCATCCATAACAGGAGGTATTCCGGCCATTCTTTTCTATATCAAAATAAATCACATGCACTAGCCATCATACATGGCTAGCAATACCCTCGCTTGTTGGGATTTCAAGGTGCACTAGGGCTAACATCTATTGCTACTAATAGATAATTTTTTTGGAAAGATACCTCCCTAAGAAACTATTTAGGAAAATTAATTAATAAACAAAATAAAACGCATGGCATTTTCTTTAATCCATGCTTTCCATGAAAATACTAGTCAAATTTGAATGTAACTTTTTGAATGTTTTCAATAGGCCACTTCATGTGCCTTGGTAGGTATTGTCACGGGTACACCAAATATAATCAATACCTTACCTCAAAACTAACTTGTAGTAGTAGAAGCAAGGGTCGATCCCACAGAGACTAGTATTATCTTTTGTGAATAAGAAAAAGGGTGTTTGAATGCTAAAAGTAAATTAATAAAGTAAAAAGAGAATGATTGCAATACAATAAAGAGTGATTAATAAGAAGAGAGTTGGTTTCAGTTGATATCTACATTCAATGAATTGTATTGATAATTGAAAACATAATCAATCTTAAATTGAGTATCTATCATTGTGATTTTATCCTTTTTCCTCCTTAATTTTAGTAATTGATGAGAATTTCCTCAATTAACCCTAATTAATAAGTAATCTTTATCATATCATTAAATTATAACTCATTAACTACATGAATAATTAGAGAAACTGGTAGAGCTAAACAAACATAGACATATCAGCAGCATTAAATTTAGTTAATCATTCACCATAAATTAATAATTAATAATCCAAAATTATTAATCCTATTTTCCTTTTAAATCATAATGATGAAAACTTTGTTAAAAGTATGATTCAACGGTATATTGAAACCATGAAATCACTAGTGTGCACCCTAGATATCAATTAAAACAATCATGGGAATAAGAATGGATCAATAATCAATACTAAATTAAAATTGATATAATAAACTCAAATCCACATCTCACAATGCATAAAAGATCCTTGAGGTTTCAATCTTCCTCAACCAACAAAAAAGAAACTAGCCACACATGGCCATAAGAAAACCTAAAAGAAGAAAAAGAGAAATAGAGAATTCTTGAGAATTTGATGATTTGATCCTTGTATTTGATTGTATGATCTTTTCGTGCTTACTTTCTCTCTTATTTAGTATGATTTCTTCTAGGTTGGTTCATTGGCTTTTGGGCTTCAATTAGAGTCAAAATAACCTAAAAATCATAACTTTTACTTTCTGCAGCAACGACGCTTATATTTTTGGGGAACGAGCATTGCAGCACCCAAGGCCAGTGCCATGGCTCTCTAGATCTGGGAGCGCCAGCAACACCACGCTAATATTTATTCAGAATCTGGAAAAGTGATCATTATGAAAGATCATAGCTTTTTATAGCTCCTAGAATCACCTTAATCAGAGCTCATATGAGGGAGATATACCCTAATTAATGACAAAAGGTCAGTATTTATCTTGCTACACTACGATTCTAATTTTTGAGCTCTGTAACGCTCTACATTCTCCTAAATTTGCCAAAGTGCTCAACATAAAAGTTGTAGATTATTGTCTTATATTTTTTCGGGGAATTTGAATCACTTCAATTTGAGTTTATATGTGGAAGTTATGGTCTAATTAGTTCTAAACAGTCTGGAATCACTGCAATTCAATATTTTTTCATGAATTTCTTATCTTTTTCTCCTTTTTTCTTCTTCCTTTGCTCCTACAACAAAACACTAAAAAGTAAGCTAATTCCTAATCATATTTTACTTAAATAAAAAAGGTAAGTTTAAATGTATTAAAATCATACTTAATTATGAACACATCAAATACCCCCACACTCAACCTTTTGTTTGTCCTTGAGCAAAATAATCTCTAATGACGATAACAAAAATCAATATATGTAATGAGTGTTAGGTTTACCAAGCTTTTTCCTCATAACATGAAAATATGGTCAAGAAAATTTTGGAAAGGTCATAACCATGCACAAATTTAACTTAAATGCCATCCATTATTTTATTCTCCTGAATCCTGAGTGTGTGTGTGTTTTTAGGATAATAAATTTCCTTTACTCGAATGAGTTTATATATCTCAAAATTTTGGGTACAGATCTCTAGTTAGTTTAGGATTTCCATAGGCTTAAATTTCGTGCCACGCTCCACTAATGTAGGCCAAAACTACCTCTAGGATCAATAGGGTTTTATTTAGCTTGTAATGTAGCCAAGGTATAAGGTATGATAGAGGGTATAATTTTAGGCTCAATCACTCAGCACTACATGATTAATTGTAATATATTAAGATTTTTCAAGCTTGGGGAATTTTCCCCCATACTCATTTTTTTTGCTTTAACTGAATTTAATTCATTATTTTCTTTGGTTCTTTATTTCTTTTCTTTCGCCTACAGCATATGCTTTTATCTTCTTTGGATTTTTCTTTTCTTTCCTCTGTTCCACGCTTCCACCCATTGGTCAATAAAGCTCTACGAAAACAAATATTCAGAAAAATAATCATAGAGTGAGTGTATAGGGTCAAAAATAAGGATATTTATACAAAATTTGGCTTTTGGCACATTTGTGGATATAGAATAAAAAGTCAATTAAGCTCAAATAGAGGAGCTAAAGATATCTAATTGCTTAGGTTAGGCTTGAAAGGCTCAATCTATAAAACAATGCCTAAATTATTTCCTAATTAATAGTATTAACCTAGTATTTCTCCTCAAGTAGCATTCCAATAAGCTCTAGAATCCTATTGAGATCATAAAATATTTTTAGGTTATATAAACCTTCTCTAAGTATAAGACAAATTAAATGCCCAAATTTATTGTGCAAAAATGTTTAATGATTCTAAAGTAAAATAAATAAATTGTAAAAAGGGTTAAAGTTGTACACAACCATGAATTTTCTACATTTTTCAAGAGTTGAAAATTTTGGATCGTCATATCATTGGCTATTAGATATGCCTAACAAGAAACAATATAAATTGAAACACTCACACAATCACTCAACTTGCTAAGCAATAAAAGTTCTTTGCAAAAAAATTGATGCTTAAAATAGGGTCATAATTATTTTGGCAAATATACTTCCAACCCCACACTCAAACTTTACATTGTCCTCAACATAAAATAAAGATGAAATAAAGAGGGAAATATGAAGAGATTTAAGTTAAGTGAAATTTCCTGAATTTGTTTACGGTGGGATAAGAGTGTTACATTATTAGACCCTAAATTTTTCTAATTTCCACCTTTTCTTCTTTTTGCAATGACTATGTTGGGTTACCTCCCAGTAAGCGCATTTGTTTAAAATAGGTGGCTCGAATCATATGTCATACATGGAGGATCCTTGATGTCTACTTTAATTTGAAATTTATTTGAAATGATTCAAGCCTTGAAGTTCTACTACATGACAAGCAACCACATTAGTAATAGCAAGGCGTCCAAATGAAGAGAGATATTTCTTACCTTTGTAGGTTTAACCCTTTTGATCTTTAAAGGTTGATGCAATTCTACATATGGGTATATGCCTTTAAGGTTTGCAATTATTTTTGCAATTACACTTCCTTTTCCTGAAAAATATGCATTAATGCCTCCTCTTTTTGAGCACCTAGATTCTTGGAAACTATGATAGGTGGTGCTTCTCCAACTTCTAAGTATTTTAGGTGATTGGGAAGAGGTGACATATTTGATCCAGGATCCTACAAAACGAAAGATGCACTTGTTTCATTAGAATTTGGTAATAAGGTAGGGGGATATTTTCCTGTTTACTACACTCTTGGAGCTACTTTAATTTTCCATTATTCTCTTACAAGTGAACACTCAATGTTGGTTTTTCAACCTTTTTCTCTAAAGGCTCGACATCATGTGCTACATACAATCAATCAATTTTATAATTTTCCCTTCAAATTCCATTGTCAATGTGCCACTATGAATCACTATTATGGCCTTGAATGTTTTTATGAATTGTCTCCCTAAAAAAATTGGAGTGGTTTGATTACCATTCCCCATATTAAGTACATAAAAATCAACAGGGAAAATTAAGTCACCAACTTGCACTAAAACATCCTGAACCACACGCTCAGGAAGGGTATTAGATTTGTCAACTAATTGAATTAATGCTAAAGATGCATAAATAGCTTATGGCTTGACATTAATAGATGCTCCTATATCTAGCATGGCCTTCTCAAATTTGGTATTGCCTATAGTGCAGGGGATAGAAAACATACCTAGGTCTTTGCACTTTATAGGTAGTTTTTTTTTGAATAATTGCATAAACATGCTCCTCTATTTTACTTTCTCAGCTCCTTTCAATTTTTGCTTCCTCTTTCAGGTGTATAATTCCCTCAAGAATTTGGCATAATGAGGTACCTGGCTGATCGCATCTAAAAGAGGAAGATTCACCTAACACTTTCTAAAGGTCTCATATAAGTTAGAAATTTTCTAATTTATCCTATTTTTTTCCAAAGCTTCAAGAAAGGGAGGTGCATGTTCAAATTCAAATAAAGGTGGAAGCTTACTGTCCATGGTTACATTATTTTTTCTTCCTTTTGCTCAATTGGTACATGTACCTGTTACGTTGGAATCTCAACTTCTTTATCACTTTGTAGCATGATGACACTTACATTTTCACTTGGATTTACCACGGTTTAGGAAGGTAACTATCTTGAACTCTAAGCCTCTAATCGGCTAACTGAAGTTGCTAGTTATCCCATTTAAGTTGCGAAAGTCAAGATGCTGGCTTTGTTCTCTTGCTAAAATTGCTTTAATTCTTGTTTTATTTAAGCAGTAGATTCAGCAAGAGATTTAACTATTTCTTCTAAGGAGCTACTTACTTGGGAATTATGAGGTGTAGTCTATCTAGCATAATAAGCATGTTGGTTATTGTTACGTGATTTTTACTAAATATCGCAAGTGCACGGCGTAGCTGTAGCTAGTTCGGCAAGTACGGGTCGTGTCCCACAGAGAACAATGCCAATTACTAGAATCTTACAAAAAGTGCTATCTAAATCGATATAATTCGATGGGCAAATATCACAATTAAACAAGTTAAAGTAACCAATTAAGGTAAGCCTAGGGTTAGGGTTCACCACGCTTGTGATACTCAACAACTGATATTTACCACTAATTGCAATTGTCTAGATTATTGTGGATGGTTTAGCCAAAGTTAATTAGCAATCTCTTTCAAGCATTACCAATTGTACCTAAGTTAATCAAACTACCTACTTTCGTGGTTCTTAGCTTAACCTATGTCCATTAAGCTTCATGCCAACCATAGAATGCAACTAATCAGTTTTCTCGTTCCCATAAATTGATTAAAGCCTAGAGTATCTTAAACTACCTTCGTGATTAAGACAACCCTAATTAACTATTGGATTCTGGTTTTAATCTTCACCTTTCACTTCATCGATTAAGTACCTAATACGTGATAGATTGGTGATCAGGCATTCTATCAACTAATTCATGCATACAATAGTCAATCCAAATCAATCTAGTCCGAATTACAATTAGGGTTTCATAATTCAGGGCATAGGCAAAGTATCATTGTATCAAAATTGTGTTTACCGAAACCCTAGATAGAATTTACTCACACATGATAAAAACAGAAATCAAATTAATATTCATTAAGTAATCCATAGTAGTTCAATACAATTGAGAGGGAATAAGAAGAAGTAGAAAGATAGAAGTAGAAGTAGAAGGATAGAACCTGGTGTATAGATGAATGCAGATAAATTACAACTTCAAAGCAGTAAAATCTACTCTAGAACATCAAAATCCTCAAAGAACTATGTAAAAACCTAATCTAAATATGTTTCCTAAGGCTAGAAAGTGTTTCTCCAATGTCTCCTGTGGTTGTCCTCCTCAACTGTGCACCCCTAAGCATATATATGAGTTTGGGCAGCCAAAACCCTAGAAAAAGATGGAGTGTACGGGCCCTGAAGCATGGCTGTGTCCCAAGACACGGCCTGGAATTTGGGGAAGTGCTGCATCATCTGCCCAGAACACGGCCTGGCCGTGTTGCAGGCCACCAAGCATGGCCAGGCCGTGCTGCATACTGTGGTGCTCTTTTCTTGATGATTTTTGATGTGCAGCCTCCTTGTTTCCTCCTCAGCATATCCCAGGTCTTTTAGGGTCTTTCCATGACTACTTTTCCTTACTTCTTGGCTTTTTTTTCTTTCCTGCAATCACAAAATGAACCACAGCAGTACCCAGAACAAAGTATAGCCAAAAGCATAAAAATATCCACAAGTTACTATAAATTAGGGGACAAAATATGACCAATAAGCACTCAAAATTCCCCTTTATCAACTCCCCCATGCTTAAACTTTTGCTTGTCCTCAAGCAAATGACATGCCATAACAGAAGGAAAGGGGAGAAGGATGCAATCAGATTCCACAAGATAAAAAAATGCAATATAGATAACTTTTCACTCAATCCATGTGCACACAATAGATATATGAATAGACAGTAATCAAATAGTCTCTAGTCTCCTAAGACCAAACCAGAAATTCTTATACTATATACCTTTTTCTATTGTGACCAGTGGTTGTATGCATCAGATTGATTTTTAAACACTCAAGTAGGCTACCTCATCCTTTAAATCTCCTTATGTTGCCTTACCCTTATTTCTATTTTTCTTAATTTCTTTTATTTCACATCTTCTCTTTTCTTCTTTTTTTTTTTTTTTTTTTTTATAATAGAAATATGCTGTGAGTGCATTTTATGCTCCATCTCACTAGGGAAACAACATCTAGGTACTCATAGTAAGGTCTTTTTGGTGCCTTGAAGGAGGTACTCAGAGTGAAAACTTTTTGGGTTTCACATACCCTTATTTTTCACCTCTCCTTACCTTCACACTCTCATATGTGAAAAGTCAGCCTAAGCATACAATTTACAGCACGATAGAGAGATATTTTTTGAAAAATTAGAGGTTTAATCCTAGAAAAGAGAGACTAAAGTAATAGCTACCTATTTCATATCCTATTGTGCATCACATGTTCATGAGCTAAAATCAGCCTATACTATACCAGTCTATCTTGGGAATAGTAACTATGTGGGATGCAAGACAAAAGGAATGCAATATGTACAATATATACATGCAAAGAGAAGCTAACTCAACAAATAAACATGACCAGTGCATATCAAATCCAAACTCAGGAAAACTTGCAATATGAAAGTACACTCCCCCATGCTTAAAGCAGACAATGTCCTCAATGTCATAATTATTAGAGAAAAGAGGCAGAGGGGGGAAAGAACTTACGTAGTCACTGGTCATCCAGTGGTGGTGGAGGTGGGTTTTGGCCTAGGTGCCAGTTGTATCATTCCTGCATCATACCCTGCATGCTTTGAATAGAGTCTTGCATGGCATGCAGAGTGGCTCTCTATGAAAGTTGCTCAACCTCAATGCGGCTGAGCCTGGAGGAGATGGAATTTATATCCTATGAGGGAGCGGATGATATACCTGCAGTGTCAATATAATGGGAGTGGGTTGTGGTGGAAGAGCCATCAGTGGCTCCATGGGAAACTCTTCTGCCTGTGGAGGAATCTCAGCACCCACTTGGTCTTGCTCAATGCGATATGTCCAATTATCCTGGTTGGTCACTGCGGTTTTAGTGGGATTGGGGAGGCGGAAAAGTGTATGACCACGGAGATACAACCAGTACTCAGCATCTTTCTTAACAACTACGGGCAGTTAAGGAGGGAAGAAATTTTTTGGGGGATTTAAACTCCCTCGCCTGAAGCACAGTCACTGCAGAATTTTTTTTTTGGCTTACCTGGGACATGGCCTGCCCGTGCTCCTTGCAGGTGTGCACCAATTTCTCGTTTTTGCCTTTGCTTGCAGCATAGCTGTGGTGGGGAACACGGGTAGCCCGTGTTGCTGACTGGAATGTCTCAATTCTTCACATTTAACTTCTTCTTTTGACTTTCTTTAAGCACCTTTGCTTCTAACCCTTTTAAACCACCTTGGAAACATAGTAATGGACCTGGAAATCAAATGAAATTATTCAATAAACTTCAACCTAAGAAATTAGATAATTAAAGATAAAAACTAAAACTCAAAGCAATAATTCAAACAAAAGAAAACTTTAAAAGTCAAAATGTGGGTTACCTCCCACAAAGCGCTTGTTTATAGTCATTAGCTCGACTCCCTTGCTTCTTAATGAATTGAGGGGGGCTCTAAGAGAGCTTGGGTGGCTCTCTTTTCAACTGGTTGTCCCGTCACAAAATGCTTGAGGCGTTGCCCGTTGACCTTGAAGGATCCAGTGGATTCACTCCACACCTCCACTGCTCCATAAGGAAAGACTCGAGTCACTTAGAATGGACCAGACCATCAAGAACGAAGCTTCCCGGGAAAGAGTCTCAGCCTTGAATTAAACAGCAATACCCAATCTCCTACTTGAAATTGGCGCCTAAGGATGTGCTTATCATGCCATCTTTTTGTTCTTTCCTTGTATAACTTGGCATTGTCATAAGCATCGAGCCTCAGCTCATCTAGGTCATTTAGTTGTAGGCATCTCCTCTTTCCAGCAGCTGACAGGTCAAAATTGATTGTTTTGACCGCCCAATACGCCTTATGCTCAAGTTCTACCGGCAAATGACATGGTTTCCCATATATTAACCGAAAGGGTGTGGTCCTTATCGGTGTTTTATAGGCAGTCCTGTAGGCTCATAATGCATCATTGAGTTTGAGAGACCAATCTTTTCTAGCCTTCAAAACAGTCTTCTACAATATTGCCTTGATCTCCCTATTTGATATCTCCACATGCCCACTAGTCTGAGGATGGTAGGCTAGAGACATTTTATGGGTGACTCCATATTTCTTCAAAAGATTTTGGAATTGTTGCTCAGTGAAGTGAGAACCTCCATCACTTATCACGGCTCGAGGCACTCCAAATCTCGAGAAAATTATCCTCTTAAAGAGCTTGGCAACCACTCTAACATCATTGGTGGGGGAAGCTACTGCTTTAAACCACTTAGAAACATAGTCCACAACCACTAGAATGTACTTGTTCCCACATGAAGAAGGAAAGGGACCCATAAAGTCAATGCCCCAAACGTCAAACATCTCAACTTCTAAAATGTTATTCAGAGGCATCTCATTCCTTCTAGATATGTTGCCAACTCTTTGGCACCGGTCACATGCTTTTACAAAATTGTGCACATCTTTGAAAAGCGTGGGCCAATAGAAACCAGCTTGCAGAATTTTAGCTGCAGTCTTAGAGATGCTGGTATGGCCTCCACAAGGTGAACTATGGCAATGGTATATAACATTGTAAACTTCTTCCTCCGGAATACACCTTCGGAAGATGCCATCTGCACACCACTTGTATAAGCATGGATCATCCCAATAGTAAAACTTCATATCAGAGAAAAACTTCTTTCTCTAATAGAAGCTTAACCCTTCAGGTAGTATTCTGCATGCCAGATAGTTCACGAAGTATGTATACCAAGGAGCCTCAGCATAAGTAACCATCAGGAGTTGATCATCAGGAAAGGAATCGTTTATAGGAAAATCATCTTTGTCATCTCTCATCAGATCTTGCCTAAGACTTGAAAGGTGGTCTGCAACCACATTCTCTGTCCCTTTCTTATCTCTGATTACAAGATCAAACTCTTGTAGTAAGAGGATCCATCTAATTAGTCTTGGTTTTGCATCTTTCTTACTTAGTAGGTACTTGATGGCATCCATGAATACCATGACTTTGGATCCCAACAGATACTGTCAAAATTTATCGATAGCGAATACTACTGCCAAGAGCTCCTTTTCAGTGGTGGAATAGTTGGCTTGAGCTTCATCCAGGGTCTTACTAGCATAGTAAATGACATAAGGTTTTTTGTCCCTCCTTCGCCCAAGTACAGCTCCCACGGCATAGTCACTTGCATCGCACATGATTTTGAAAGGAAGGCTCCAATCAGGAGGTTGGATGATGGGTGTAGATATAAGCGCCTCCTTCAACCTGTAAAAAGAATGCAAGCAGTCATTATCAAATACAAATGGAACATCTTTAACAAGTAAATTGGTTAAGGGTTTTGAGATTTTTGAGAAGTCTTGGATGAATCTTCTGTAGAAGCCCGCATGCCTAAGAAAACTCCTCACTTCTTTAACATTCGATGGTGGTGGCATTGTTTAAATTACCTCTATCTTTGCCTTATCCACCTCTATTCCCCTTTCAGACACCAAGTGTCCCATAACTATTCCCTCTCTCACCATAAAGTGGCATTTCTCCCAATTCAGTACCAAGTTGACTTCCTCACATCTCTTAAGTACCTGTGTCAAATTTTTCAAACAGTCATCAAATGAGGTACCATAGACAGAAAAGTCATCCATAAACACTTCCATTATTTCCTCAATAAAATCAGAGAAAATAGCCAACATACATCTCTGGAAAGTGGCTGGTGTGTTACACAATCCGAATGGCATCCTTCTATATGCAAAGGTGCCATAAGGACATGTGAACGTGGTCTTCTCTTGGTCGTCTGGATGGATAGGGATATGAAAGAATCCTGAGTATCCATCCAGATAAGAGAAGTGCGAATGTTTAGCCAATCTTTCCAATAACTGATCAATAAAAGGCAAAGGGAAGTGATCCTTACGGGTGGCTTTATTTAATTTTCTATAGTCAATACACATACACCAACCCGCAACAGCTCTAGTGGGGATCAGTTCATCATTATCATTTCTAACAACAGTCATACCTCCCTTTTTAAGAACCACATGGATAGGACTTACCCATTCACTGTCAGAGATAGGGTAGATAATACCTGCATCAAGCAATTTAAGTACTTCCTTCTTGACTACCTCTTTCATATTGGGGTTGAGTCTCATCTGGTGTTCCC
The DNA here is from genome assembly GCA_037074535.1 of Gleditsia sinensis. Classification (NCBI taxonomy): domain Eukaryota; kingdom Viridiplantae; phylum Streptophyta; class Magnoliopsida; order Fabales; family Fabaceae; genus Gleditsia; species Gleditsia sinensis. The sequence goes on from CM073470.1 coordinate 35,893,467, forward strand.
TGGAAGGTTTATGATCATTGTCAACTATTATACGATGCATACAAACATATGGATTAATCCATTTTATATTATCTATACTATACCCAATCACCTTCTTAAATTTCCTAAGTACATCAAGCAACTTACCAGTTTCCTCAGTATTCAGATCAGCATTCACTATGACTGGATATGAAGAGTTAGGGTCTAGAAATTCATACCTGAGATTAGAGGGAAGAGGTTTTAGTTCTACCTTAGGTATTTTGCCTTCCTCTATATTATCTGATTTTTTATTGTGGTCCTACTCCAGCATTTCAGCTTTCACTTCTGAGGTGAGTTTAGGACTCTCATCAAGTAATCTAGTGTAGGCATCAGCTTCTACCTGTTCAGCACAAGAAATAGAAGTATCCAAAAGGCAAAGTTCAAGTGGATCAGTAAGGTATAAACTAATTGCATTATCAACAATATTTTGTTCAATTATATCAACCATGCAACAACTATCACCTAAGGATGGACATTTCATAGCATCATTAAGATTAAATTCAATCTTTTCATCCCCTACATTCAGGGAAAGCTTTCCATACTTAACATTAATAATGGCACCTGCAGTGGCTAGGAAAGGTCTTCCCAGAATGATGAGGATTTGGATATCTTCCTCCATCTCTAATACCACAAAGTCAATAGGTATGAAAAACTTACCTACCTTTAGAGGCACATCCTCTAATATACCTACAGGGTGAGTAACGGATTGGTCTGCTAACTGGAGAGAAATAGTGGTAGGCTTCAGATCTCCCATCTGGAGCTTCTTGCAAATGGACAGTGGCATAAGGCTTACACTTGCTCCGAGATCACACAAGGCTTTAGTGATCTGCACATCTCCAATAGAACAAGGTATTGAGAAGCTCCCAGGATCCTTGAGTTTAGGAGGCAATTTGTTCTGAATCAGGGCACTGCACTCTTCAGTCAATGCCACAGTGGCATATTCCTCAATCTTCCTCTTATTTGAGAGGATTTCCTTAAAAAATTTGGCATACGAAGGCATTTGAGATACAGCTTCCAAGAATGGAATGTTGATGTGCAACTTTTTCAGCACATCTAGAAACTTTCCATACTATTTCTCTAACTTAGCCTTGGCTAGTCTTTGAGGGAAGGGAACTGGTGGCTTATACGGTTCTGGAGCCACATAATCAGGCTCATTTATTTCCTTCCTTCCACTAACTGGCTCTTCTTTTTCATTCACTAGCTCAGGCACATCCCTTTTCTCAACTTCTTTTTCATCCTCCTTTACCACTGGTTCACCCAATTGTTTACCACTTCTCAAAGTGATAGCTTTACAGTGTTCTCTAGGGTTCTCAGGTTGACCAGGGAACTTACCAAACTTTCTGGTTGAAGAGCTCGCTTGCTGTGCTATTTGAGTCTCTAGCATCTTATTATGGGTAGCAAGTGAATCCACTTTAGAAGCCATGTCTTTAATTGCTTCATTCATACTGTGATTCTGAGCTCTAAACTCCTCATTCTGCTTGTTCTGTGTAGAGATGAAATTCTCCATTAGAGCCTCCAAATTTGACTTCGGTTGAGGAGAATTGTATGGCCTTGGATTCTGGAAGCCTGAAGGTTGTCTGAAATTATTTTGGGGCTGCTAACATTCGTCTTATATGAAAGGTTTGGGTGGTTTCTCCAGCCAAGATTGTAAGTATTGCTATATGGGTTATTCCTTTGATTGTTCAAAAAATTGACCTGCTCACAATCCTGAACTGTAGAACTCCCAAGTTGACACTCGTTGGCTACATGGCCAATACCTCCACAAAGCTCGCAAGATGCAGACGGAGAAGGTGAACTAACAGCATTGATGCTTAACTTATCCAACTTCTAAAATAAAGCATCAACTTTAGAAGTTAGATGATTGAAAGAATCCAATTTATACATACCTGCCGACTTTCTGGTATGCCTCTCATTAGACCAGGAGTAGTGGTTTTGAGCCATGTCTTCAATCAATTTATAGGCTTCATCAACTGTTTTGTTCATCAGTGCTCCTCTAGCTGCAGCATCCACAGACATCCGGGTACTATAAATTAGTCCATTGTAGAATGTATGGACTATTAACCATTTTTCTAGCCCATGATGTGGGCATACCCTGAGGAGCTTCTTAAATCTTTCCCAAGCCTCATATAAAGATTCTCCGTCCTTCTGAGCGAATGTAGTAATCTGGTTCCTCAGATGGGCCGTCTTGCTCAGTGGGAAATACTTGGTCAGGAAAGCTTGAGAAAGTTGTTGCCAAGTAGTAATAGACCCCGATGGAAGAGAGTGCAACCATGCACGGGCCTTATCCCTCAGTGAGAAAGGGAATAATCTCAACCTGATAACATTTGAAGATACCCTATTCAACTTTAGGGTGTCACTGTACTCTAAAAACATTGAGAGATGTAAATTTGGGTCTTCAGTAGGTGACCCTCCGAACTGATTCTACTGAACCATTTACAAGAGAGATGGCTTCAGTTCAAAATTATTTGCTTCAACCACTGGCTTGACTATGCTAGGGTTCAGGCCATGAGTGTTCGGGGTAGTAAAGTCCTTCAGAGATCGGTTATCTCTTTCCCCCATGGTAGCTGTAATTTCTAGGGAAGAAAATAGGCAAGAGAAACACTCCTATAAGGGAAGAAAATAGGCAAGAATCAGCAAAGGAAAATTATGCAAAAAAAAAAAAACAAAAACAAAAATTGATCTAGTCTAGCTATTTTGTAAAATATCTAATATTGGCTTTGTTCCCCGGCAACGGCGCCAAAAACTTGTTACGTGATTTTTACTAAATACCGCAAGTGCACGGCGTAGCTGTAGCTAATCCAGCAAGTACGGGTCGTGTCCCACAGAAAACAATGCCAATTACCAAAATCTTACAAAAAGTGCTATCTAAATCAATATAATTCGATGGGAAAATATCACAATTAAACAAGTTGAAGTAACCAATTAAGCTAAGCCTAGGGTTAGGGTTCACCACGCTTATGATACTCAACAACTGATATTTACCCCTAATTGCAATTGTCTAGATTATTGAGGATGGTTTAGCCTAAGTTAATTAGCAATCTCTTTCAAGCATTACCAATTGTACCTAAGTTAATCAAACTACCTACTTTCATGGTTCTTAGCTTAACCTAGGTCCATTAAGCTTCATGCCAACCATAGAATGCAACTAATCGGTTTTCTCGTCCCATTAATTGATTCAAGCCTAGAGTATCTTAAACTACCTTTGTGATTAAGACAACCCTAATTAACTATTAGATTTCGATTTTAATCTTCACCTTTTAGTTCATCGACTAAATACCTAATACGTGATAGATTGGTGATCACACATTCTATCAGCTAATTCATGCATACAATAGTCAATCCAAATCAATCTAGTCCCAATTACAATTAGGGTTTCATAATTCAGGTCATAGACATAGTATCATTGTATCACAATTGGGTTTACCGAAACCCTAGATAGAATTTACTCACACATGATAAAAACGGAAATCAAATTCATATTCATTGAGTAATCCATAGTAGTTCAATACAATTGAGAAGGAATAAGAAGAAGTAGAAAGATAGAAGTAGAAGTAGAAGGATAGAACCTGGTGTGTAGATGAATGCAGATAAATTACAACTTCAAAGCAGTAAAATCTACTCTAGAACATCAAAATCCTCAAAGAACTATGTAAAAACCTAATCTAAATATGTTTCCTGAGGCTAGAAAGTGTTTCTCCAATGTCTCTTGCAGTTCTCCACCTTAGTTGCGCACCCCTAAGCATATATATGAGTTTGGGTAGCCAAAACCCTAAAAAAAGAGGGAGTGTACGGGCCCCGAAGCACGGTCGTGTCTGAAGACACAGCTTGGCCGTGCTTCGGGCTGGAATTTGGGGAAGTGCTGCATCATCTGCCCAGAACACGGCCTGACCATGTTTTCAGGCCACCAAGCACAGCCAGGCCATGCTACATGCTATGGTGCTCCTTTCTTCATGATTTTTGACGTGTAGCCTCCTTGCTTCCTCCTCAGCATATCCCAGGTATTTTAGGGTCTTTGCATGACTGCTTTTCCTTGCTTCTTGGCTTCTTTTGCTCTCCTACAATCACAAAATGAACCACAGCAGTACTCAGAACAATGTATAGCCAAAAGCATAGAAATATCCACAAGTTACTATGAATTAGGGGACAAAATATGACCAATAGCCACTCAAAATTCTCCTTTATCAGTTATACTAAAAATTTGTAAAATATTGTCCTATAAGCCTATTGTGTACATCCCTATACCTAAAGTTGGGATCATCCACATTAGCTTGTTCTATGGATTCTTCTTGAATTGTATAGAACATATTAGTTAGTTACCCCGTTGTTGAACATATTCCACAAACTTTAACTAGCTGAGGTGTACCTATAACAATTTGGCGCACAAGAAAGGTAAGTTCAAAAATTTATTACTGAAAGAAAGAAGTACTTACCTCATTGAAATGTCTAACTGGGGGATCATGCCTAATGGAAAATGGTTGGGAGTTAGTAGCCATATTAGATATTAGGAATCTGACTGCTTCAGGAGTCTTATCTACTCGTGCTCATCCACTAGTTGTATCTATCATGCTTCTGTCACCTTACAAAAGACCTTTATAAAAATATTGGATTAGTAGCTATTCGCTGATTTGATGATGTGGCAGCTTGCACAAAGCTTTTTAAACCTCTCTCAATACTCATAAAGAGTTTCTCTATATAATTTCTTAATATTGTATATTCCTTTTTTTATATTTGTGGCTCTAGATTAAGGAACATAGCTATCTAAAAATAACTTTTTCATCTAATTCCAAGTAGTGATAGTGCCATATGGTAAATAATATAGATAATCTTTTGTTGAATCTCTTAAAGAAAAAGGAAAAGCCCTAAGTTTAATTTGTTCTTCAGTTACTCTAGGGGGCTACAAGTTGGTACATAGTATATGGAATTCTTTCATGTACTTATGTAGGTCCTCTCTTGCAAAACCACAAAAATTGGGTACGAGATGAATCCATCTAGATTTTAATTCAAAATTAATATTTTCATCAAGGTTAGGAAAAGTAATGCATAAAGGTTGTTGATACAAATCTAGAGCTGCAAGTTACTTTCAAGTGAGGTCCTTAGCCTTGATTACTTCCTCCTTATCTTGATCAATCTCCTCTTGGATTTCTCTTCTATATTAAATTTAGTTAATCATTCACTATAAAATTAATAATTCATAATACAAAATTATTAATCCTATTTTCCTTTTAAATCATAATAATGAAAACTTTGTTCAAAATATGATTCAGCAGTATATTGAAACCATGAAATCACTAGTGTGCACCCCAGATATCAATTGAAACAATCCTAGGAATAAGAATGGATGAATAATCAATACTCAATTAAAATTGATATAATAAACTCAAATCCACATCTCACAATTCATAAAAGATCCTTGAGGTTTCAATCTTCCTCAATCAATAAAAAGAAAACTAGCCACACTGGGCCATATAAAAACCTAAAAGAAGAAAAAGAGAAAGAGAGAATTTTTTAGAATTTCATGATTTTATCCTTGGATTTGATTAGATGATCTTTTCATGCTTTCTTTCCCTTTTATTTATAGGTTGAGAGAGTCCTAAATGAAGTTGGATTGCTTCTAGGTTGGTTCATGGGCTTTTGGGCTTCAATTAGAGTCAAAATAACCTTAAAATTGCAACTTTTACTTTATGTAGCGGGGGCACTCATATTTCTAGGCAACAGGTGTTGTGGCACTCTGGTCCAATGCCATGGTGCTACATGCTATTGCAGGGCCCAAGGCTAACTCTACGGTGCTTCAGATCTGGGTGCGCTAATGCCGCTATGCTAATATTTCTTCATAATTTGGAAAAGTAGTCAACATGAAAGTTGTAGCCCTATCTAGTAGCTTTTCATATTCCATAGAATCACCTTAGTTAGAACTCATATAAGGGATATATACGTTGATTAGTGATGAAAGATCAGGATTCATCTTGTTGTATTGCGATTCTGATTTTTCAGCTTTGTAACCCTCTAAATTCTCTCGAATTTACCAAAGTGCTCGACATAAAAGTTGTAGATTATTGTCGTATCTTTTCAGAGGAATTTGAATCACTTCAATTAGAGTTTAATTTGTGTTGAAAGGTCTAGAATCACTACAATTAAGTATTTTTTTCATGAATTTCTTATCTTTTTCTTCTTCTTTTTCTTCTTCCTTTGATCATACAACACGAAACACAAAACTAAGCTAATTCCTAATGATATTATACTTAAATCAAACGAAACGTAAGTTTAAATGTATTAAAATCATGTTTAATTATGAACACATAATGCCTTATTTTAGAAAACTCAAGTTCATATAAATGAAACCATATCTCAAGTTTATTAAAAGCGTGGCACAATATAATGAAAATATTATTTCATGAAACTCCATTTTCAAAAATCATTTGATCACTTGAAGTTTCCAATGGAAGAAATTGTAGCTCGTACCATACATAATTGTCTCCCAATTAGCATTATATGCATACATCTCCTAATTAACATTATGTACACACTTTTCTCAAGAAACCATTCCTATGATCCATTTCCTATCAAGATTCTATGCCTCAAAGGAATAATTAATTTTAAGGCCCCTAAACCATGGAAAATAATACAACTTAAATATAGACCACTTCCACAGTCCAACACATTTTCAAATCCAAAGTTGAACCATTTTAGTACAATTTTAAATAAAGCTTATCCTAAATCCTAAAAAATTTATAATGAAAATCATAACTTTTTGGTATAAAAACACACATGCAACAATTTGTATCCACTATATAAACTTTAACCCACCATGTACATCTATACAAAACATAGTTTAGAAATTAGATCGATATCAAAAATCATGCCACAATATATACTATCTACTCACAAGACTTGAGTTTGGATTTTGAGTAATGCATATGATGACTTTCGGAGCCAAAACGGGCAAAATATACTCAAAAACAATTCTAGAATGCTTGAACACCTAGAAAACAAGTTCAGGTCATCAATACTGTTCACTTGCTGGAAACAATGTTCATAACAGCCAAAAACACTTTTATGCAAGACAAAAAGTCATTCAAACACCACAAAACTTCTAATTCTAACATTTTAGCTAGTTCTAAGACCATCTATAGTATTATTGATAAAAAGAAACATTGTGTTTATTTGCTATATTTGACCCCTTAATTCTTAGCCAACTTATGATTATCTGCTTATTTCCATTTGGCTTTATTTTGGTTGCCTTGGATACTTCTTACATGTATTTTATTTTTACAGGTGAGCAAAAGAGCCCAAGAATCAAGGGAAAGAAAGCACATTTGAAGGCCCATTTAGATTAGGAGCAAGCTAAGGAAGAAACAAGCTTTGAATGGGCAAAAAGGGACACTAGCAGCCTTCAATATGGCTAGGCCGTGTTTAGGGCAACTAAAACACAACGAAGTCATGTTCTATGTAAGAGATGGTGCAGCTTCCTAGATTCCATCCCAAAGCACGACCAGGCCGTGTCTTGTGTGATATAGCCATGGTTTGTGTTTGTGTAGCTCATTATTTTTAATGATTTTAATGAGCCAAGGAGTATATATAGGAGGGAAGAATAGGAGGAACACATCTAGACGCATTTAGACATATTATGGACTTAGAAAACACTCTAGGGTTTGGTTTTAGAGTAGATTTAGAGTTTGTTTTGCACTTTAGAATAGATTAGACATTGGATTGAAGATTGTATTCATCTCCAATACTTTGTTCTGGGTTTCATCTTTCTATCTCCATCTTTACTTTTCTTTTACATACTTTGTATTGAACATTTATGAATTTCTTAATAAACTTGATTATGGTTTCTATTTCGATTATGCAGAGTAGATTTTAATCTAGGGTTTCAATAAACCCACTATGGTATAATGATACTAAATTGAATTCAATTGTTGGAACCCTAATTGTGATTATTTATGATTAATCAAGATTGACTATTATGCATATATATGTGTTGATAAATATCTGGCCAATGTTTAACACATCTTAGGTTATTAACTGATAGACTGAAAGGTGAAGGTTAATGATGGATCTTGATAGTTAATTGGGGATGTTCTAATCACGAAAGTATATTAAAACCCCTAAGGAGTTGAATCAATTGGTATGCACGAGACCCCCTTATAAATTGAATCATTTGATTAGCACAAATCTTAATGGGTTTAAGTTAAACTAAGAACCACCAAAGTTGGTAATTGGATTAACCTAAGTATGGTTATTAACGGTTGAAAGAGGTTATTAACGAATTAAGGCTGGACCATCCCAGATTACTCAGATAATTGCAATTAGAGGTATATCTTGATTGTTGAATATCATAAGTGCGGAAAACGCGAACCCTAGTCTTTTTTTAATTGAGTATCTAGTTTACTTTATTATGAATTATAATTCACCATTCCTATCAAATTATATTGATTTAGATAGTTTACTTCATAGAATATTGGTAATTGATTATTGGTCTCTGTAGGATATGACTCGTACCCGTCGGACTAGCTACAGCTATGTCGTGCACTTAAAGTATTTAAATAAATAGGACAACAAGCTTTTGGCGCCATTGTCAGGGTCTAATTGTATCAATATTAGTTTATTTTACAAAATAGCTAGACTAAATCCCTCTTTTTTTCATATTAAACTTTGAACCTAAAAATGAATGAACATTACGTAGAAGAAGAAGAAAGCACCAATATTAGCAACCACCAACCATGGCAGATCGTGATAACCGATCATTGAAAGATTTCACCATCCTGGATACCCTTGGCCCGAGTCCTAGCATTGTTATTGTAACATCCCTAATTTTATTTCCTTTATTAATAAAGGTACATAAATATTTAATTAAGGAAATAAAACTTAGTAAACAATTTTTTGAAATCTAAGAAAAAACTATAAACCTTAGAAATTCTTCACCTTATGTGTATGCATAGAAAATGTTTCTAACATTAAGGGAATAGGTAAAGAGATAAAACCGAATAGGAAAAATTAGAAATAACATCCTAAAGAAAGGCAAAATTCTTGGGTAACAAAGATAAATTTTTGGAAGTAAAGGTCTTAAAATTTCAAGAAGATTGGATTAGGGTAATTTTTCCTAATTCAAGAGTTAAAGTTACTAAGTTTAACATCTCCACTCATACATTAGGCTTTTACCTATGAACACTTTAGAGAGTTTGTTTTTCCACTTCACATGAGTTTCTAGCAAGACAATTGAATAGCTCAAGCAAGAGATATAACATAAACTTGGACTAAGATATAGAAGTTTGACCAATAGCCTAAAAATCATTAAAATGTAACCAAGCCCTCCATAAGATGTAGAATTTTAGCCAAAGCAAAGGAATTGGGCAAGAATAAGCTCAAATCCAAGAGGAACAAATAAGAACCATGTTATGAAATAGTAGTATAATAATAATAAAGATTAGGTCACATGGAATTAGAATAAAACATCTATATCTTACACTAATAAATTTAGCAAGCCATGTGATGATATAGTAGGTAATAATACATGGCATTAGGACACAAAATATATATCTTACACTAATAATTTTAGCAAGCCATATGATGATATAGTAGGTAATAATACATGGAATTATGAAAAAATATCCTTATCCTACACAAATAATTACAACCAAGCAAGGGAGACTCAAGGGATGGAAATTTGCCACCTAGAAAGGCAAACCTATCATACTTGAATGAGACAAAAGAAAAAGGAAATGAATCCTTAAATCAAAGGGACCTTGTCCCTTGTCTTAAGAACATTTTAGTAACTTGGTTAGGGGCTTAGCAAGAACTCCCTAGAATTTCATAAATAACCTATAGTAGCGAAACAAACCAAAAAAACCTTTGAGATCTTTAATTGTCTGTGGTCTGGGCCAATTTTAAACTGCCACAATCTTCGTTGGATCTATAGTTACACCAATTTTAGAAATGATATGGCCAAGATACTCAACTTAGTTAATGATAAATGTACACTTACTCTTTTTGGAAAATAAAGAATTGGACTTGAGAATTTCTAGTATAACTTCTAGGTGCTACATGTGTAAATGCCAATTATTAATATAGACCAAAATGTCATGAAACAATACCAACACAAATTTTCTTTGAGTGACATAAGGTATGGATTGTGAGGGCTTAAAATGTGGCAAAAGCATTGGTCAAATTGAATGGCATGACCATCCATTCGTAATGGCCATTATGAGTTATGAAGGCAATCTTTTTTATGTTTAAGCAAAACATTCTTATTAGGTAATACTTAGCTCTTCAACATAGCTTGCTAAAATACATGGCTCTATGAAGTTCATACAATAACTCTTTATTCAAAGGTATTGAGAACCTATCTTCACTATAATTTAATTTCACTTCCTATAGTCAATGTAAAATCTCCATTTGTGGTCATTTTTTATTTCACAAGCACAATAAGAAAAGCTTATGGACTTGTGCTTTGCTATATGACACTCGAATCCAGCATTTCCTCTACCAACTTCTCAATGAAATCTTTTTGAATTTGAGGATATTTATAAGGTTTCTGATTAACAAGGTTACTTCCCTCCACAAGGGTTATTTTGTGATTTTACAGTATATTAAGAGGCAATGGGGTAGGTTCTTACACCAGTGTTCTCTAATTGGGCAGCTAAAAATACTCTACTTATTCCCTCTTGAGTTGTGCCTCTGCGCTTGACTATAAAGGCCTCTGCTTCTGTATCTATCTTGAAGGATTTTCTTTCAACTTCCAATACCTGTAACTCAAGTTTGATTCCTATTAAGCAAAGATTTTTTCCTTAGTGCTTGAAAAACATAGTCAATTGAGCACAATCCTATTTGATAATTCCCAAAGATTTTAGACATTGCATTCCTGTAATTGCTTATTAACTGGATGTCGGTAAAACCAAAAAATCTGTTGTAAACCTATTATTATCCATTTCCCATGATAAATCCTTAAATTTAGGTTTAACTATTATAGTCTTCTTTTTAGCCACCATTACTTGATAGTCTTTTGTTTGTTAAGTCCTAACCCCTAGCTTTTTAACCCATCTATACCTAATGAAATTATGAGTACTACCTGTACCAATTAGGAAGGATAATTGCTGCTTTTTTATTTTTCCAAGTAACTACATAGTATTTCCCCTAACATTCCTTGTAATTCATGTAAAGAAATTTGGATGTCATCTCCTATAGGAACCTTTTCCTCTTCTTTTTAATCTTCACATCCTTCTACTGCTACTAAATTTTTCTCCTTTTGATTCATCAACAAAGCATTAATCCTTCCCCATACTTTACAACTATTCTTATTGTTAAAATCAAACTTCTCCCTATATAACTTATATAATCCTTTTGCTAATCTCATGGAAACCTTAGACTAGCTCCCCTCTCTAGCACTTATGTTATTAGGTTTGTAAGGAATTGAGCTTTTACTACCATTACTAGAAGTTAGACTAAGTTACTTGGATGTAAATTTTGGAAATTATTCTAGTATGATAATTGGATTTTGGATAAAAGATTTCTAGTGTACAAGTTGTAGAATATGAATTGAAAGGCTATTATTATATTATGAATGGAACTTTAGGTAATTCTGAAGGCTCTCATGGAAGGTAACAGAGTTGGATTGGCATAAGTGTAATTTTTTCCTTGAGATAGATGATATGGTTGCAAACTAAATTCAATCAAAATATCCTTTTGAATTCGTGCCATTCTTGTAAAATTACCTAATCTCTATAATCGTAGGGCCTTTTCTAGTGGACTTTTTAACTTCCTAAAAAATAATGTAGTTCAACTTGTTCATCTACGAAAATTCTAGCTATTAATTCATCAAAAGCTTCCATGTATTTTCTTAGGCTACTTATTTGCTTCAAATCAACCAATTCAGACATTGGATCATCATAACTAATCACATTGAATCAACCTCTTGCTACATCAAGAAAAGTTCTCCAGTTTAACGAGTATGTACCTACCAAGCATACAAATTGCTTCTACCTTGCAAATGCCTTTCCGTTTATCACCATGAGTAACAATTTCAACTTTTGCTCATCCAATAATTCTTCCAACACAAAGTACTACTCGCATTTATCTCTCAAAGCTCGAAAGCTACTATCGTAAAAACTCAAGAAGGACATTTTCAATGGTTGTATGAAAGAATGGGCTACAAACTCTACCCTTTTCTCTCTTGGATTTTCTTCAATAACAGACTTTCTATGGTTCAAGGACTGCCCCATGGACACTAGAATCTTCTACATGTTCTCATTTAATTCTTTGATGTCATTTTGTTTAAAGTCTTTGAGTTCCTCCCTGAATTTTTCTACCCTATTTTCTAACTCTACTTTCTTTTGCTACACATCTTTAATGGTGAACTTCCTACTTATGATTGAAATCGTTCACCACTTTGATACTAATTGGAACGAAAAAATTTCTACATAACAACAACAGCAAACTAAGAGATTCATTGTTGAAGAATTCCTTTATTGCTATGAAAGAAAACCCAATTTGGGTCCTAATTACAATTATAGAGTAGTCAAAAAGTTCCCCTCTCATAACCTTCCTTACTCAACTCTTGCACCTACCATATCGGCTAACTACCTTTAGCTAACTACTAACCATCTAACTAACTAAAGCTAGTTAGATGCCATGTAACATTAGCAATGGTATTATTGTTGCTTCCCACCTTATGTAAAATGCATTATTTACTACAACTAATATTAGTCATAGCATATTAGCTCTAATTGAGATTATTGAAGAGGGTATGAAAAGTTAAGAAGAAGATCTACAACTTTCATGTTTTGAGTTTTGATAGATTTGATGTTAAGCAGATGGATATAGGCATTGTAATCCAAAGATAATAATGTATATTTTAAAAAATAAATTAATAATAAATAAAGAAGATATAGTTTAAGTTGAATTAAAAAATCTCTTAAAAATAAGAGTTTGGATATTATTAAGATATCCTTCTAAAACTTTAAAAAGGGACTTGGGGCAATGAGAATTAACACTGTGTAGATACAGAAGGGAGTAAAGAAGATTCCCTTAGCTTCAAAAAGGAAGACCAGAGCTTCAAATCTATTACCAATTCTCTCTTTCATCTCTTTATGTGACTCTCAGATGTTTTATTAGTATTTTAAGATGATTTTGTATTCAATAATGAACTAATTTACTTTCTAAGGCTACGATATATGTAACATCCCTAATTTCGTTTGTTTTATTAATAAAGGTACATAAATAGTTAATTAAGGAAATAAAACTTATTAAAAAAATTTTGATATCTAAGAAAAAAATATAAGCCTAAATAATTCTTCACCTTATGTCTGTGCATACAAAATGTTTCTAACAATAAGAGAATATGTAAAGACAGAAAACCTAAGAGGAAAAATTAGAAATAACATCCTAAAGAGAGGTGAAATTCTTAGGTAACAAAGATAAAATTTTGGAAGTAAGTAAACGTCTTAAAATTTCAAAAAGATTGGATTAAGGTAGTTTTTCATAATTTAAGACATAAAGTTACTAAGTTTAACATCTCCATCTATATATTGGGCCTTCACCTATGGGCAATTCATAGACTTTGTTTTTCTAGTTCACATGAGTTTCTAGAAAGCCAATTGCATAGCCCAAGCTAGAGATAGAACATAGACTTGGACTAGAACATAGAAGTTGGACCGATAGCCCAAAAATCATTAAAATGTGACCAAACCCTCCATGAGATGTAGAATTTCAACCAAAGCAAAGGAAAGGGGCAAGAATGAGCCCAAATCCAAGAGGAAAAAAGAAAAACCACGTGATGAAATAGTAGTGTAATAACAATTAAGATGGCATTAGGACACAACATCCATATCCTACACAAATAATTTTAGCCAAGCAAAGGAGACTCAAGGGTTGAAAATTTGCCACTTAGAAAGACAAACATATCATACTTGAGTGAGACAAAAGAAAAAAGAAATGAATCCCCAAATCAAAGGAACATTGTCCCTAGTCTTAAGAACATTTTATCATAATTTTTAAATATAAATCGTCTTTTGCTATGCATATCTTGACTAAGGGAGATAAAGACAAGAACATGAGTTGTCTTCCACTAAAAAGAAACTAAGTGCATCCTAATTGTAAACCCATGATTATTAGAGTAGGAACACTTAATAATTTATTTAAGAAAAAACCACCCTTATAACATTATAATTTCATCCAAGTGAGGGAGAGAAAAAATAGAAGCAAGGTAGAGTGAGGAAAGGAGAGAAAGAGAGGAGAAGAGATGAAGGAAAAAGGAGAAGTCTAGAGGACTAAGTACTCAAGGTAAGTTAGCTTAATCTCCACTTGAATCAATTTTTTCTCTTCATCCTTGGGTTTCAGAACTCACCCTCTCTCTCTTATTCAAGTTGTAGGAAAAGATAAGGGAAGTGAGGAATCTTGCCACTTCCTTCAAGAGAAAATAAGAAAAATAATTCATTAAGTGAGCTAGGGAGATCTTTAGGTAGGTTTAACAATATCTCTTCTTGATGAAAAGCTTTAAAATTTGTATCATTTATATGGGATTTTCATCTTATAACTTTGATGAAATTTACAATATTTGCTACTTTGATGATTGGCCATGGATGTTGCTATATCATGTTACATGTTGATCCTGCATATGATAGATGTTTTGAAAACTTCGGTTGGTGTGGAAAGTTCTGCATAGGTATGGCTATGGGTGGCAAAATTTTAGGATTTTTATGCTGCTATTATGTATATTTGAATGTGGTGAAAAGTTGATAGAATATGATTAGATTAATAAAATGAGTATGGCGTTAAACATTTAGAAGAAGACCATAAGACAATTCTCTTGGGAAATAACCTTAATAATACATTATTTGATTTTTGTTTTCTTGGGAAGTAAAAGATGGAATATGTTAAATTATGTATAAGGAATGTAATTAAAATTTTGAAATGAGCAATCTTACGATTAGATGTAAATTAGGAAGAAAATTGAAGAAGACGTAATAAAATGATGAACTAAAACCATAGAAAAGGTTTGGTTAAAAAATGGGATTTTGGAGTAACTAGATAAACTTCTGCTTTTGAAATTTTGAAAAGAATCAATTAGGAATTAAAAGATATCGTTAACATAAAAATTTTATATATATGTCTCATAGATTTTTAGGCACTAGAATCACCCATTTTGGAGTTTAAATAAGGGAGATATGGTCTGATTAGTAAGCAGTGGTCCAAAAATGGTTAGCCATGGAAGAATCTGTTAAGTAAACTTCTGTGTTTGAATTTTTGGAAAAACTATGTAGTGAATTAAAATAAATCATTAACATGAAATATATATATATATATATATATATATATATATATATATATATATATATATATATATATACACACACACACACACACACACACATCTGTGTGTGTGTGTCACAAATATTTACCCACTAGAATCATTCAATTTGGAATTCATATGAGGGAGATATGGTTAGATTAGTTCATAGTGGTTAGAAACTAGTTAACCAAGGAAGAATCTGTTAGTTAAACTTATGTGTTTGAATTTTTGGAAAGAATTGTTAGGGAATTTTAAAAAAAATTTAACATGAAAAATATAGATATATGATGAGTGAATTTTTATACATTAGAATCATTTTATTTAGGGTCCATAGGAGGGAGATATGGTCAAACTAGTAAGTAGAGGTCAGAACCTACCCGAAAAGAAATAACATTGAAATTGAAGGAGTAATACCACCAAGATTACTTACGATTTTACTAAAATATTCAGCATAAGAGTTTTAGAAGATTGTTTTGGATTTACATGGACACCAAGATCATTTCGATCGGAGTTAAAATGAGATAGTTATGCTTTGATTTGTGAGAGATGAAAATAATATTTAAGAAAGAAGAAGAATCTTATAAATGAAAATATTAAATGACTAATGTATGCCCTAGCCATTGCCATTGTATGAACTCCTTAACATCTTAAGTCTATAATTTTGACATGGAAATATATTATAAAGTAATATTTGAAAATGATTATATTCAGGGCATGATTGCTATTTTACCAATGATTTTTAGTAATAATTATGCTTTGATTATAAATTATAGCATGTGAGTCTGTGAAAGGAAAAGAAAAGAAAAGAGCATGGTCACATGGCGATCCTTGTGGTGCACCAGTAGGGGACACCTTACTCATGGCTATGATTATGCTAATGAGAAATGAAAGAGAAAGTGTACCATGTTGAACGGAGCGAGAAAAGTCCATAACAGAGAGTAAAAAGTACTCACCCTGATTAGGGTAGCTTGATATAAAAATAAGTTGATTGCCACCATATGATTTTATGAAAATAGTTATTTATGCTGTACATGTCATTACTGTACGATTTTTATATGCATTGATAATGTGCATTCAAGTGACCTTAGGTATTTATTGTAGCTTATACAGATGAATATGACATGATGAGCTATATTGATTATAATTATGATTTATTGTTGAATCTACTTTGATTTAATTCTCACTATATTTTCATATCATGTTTAGAAGATTAAATATACAGATATTCTCTATTACCAATTTTTAGCGTACGTTGGGTCGAGTTGGCTAAGATCCCGGTGAATGTGCAACCACCCATACTCGTATCCCCGAAACTGGTCAATATGGATAATTAAGATGTGGACATATATGTGTTTGATTTTTGTATAGACGTTTTTAATTAATGATGTGTATGTGAGCCCAGAATTGTATCAGTGTTATTGGTATACCATAAACCTTAATTACGCTTGGTTAATTTAATTAAATGTTATTATGAGTTAAATAGTTAGAAGTAAAGAGGTAATGACTTCATGGAATTTTACATATATATATATATATATATATATATATATATATATATATATATGTATGTATGTATGTATGTATATATGTAAAAAATGGACTTTTAACAATATTGCCTAATTATGAACTTTTGTATTTTTTAATCAATTAAATGAATAAATTATTTTTTTAATTGACTTACTAGACTATGCTTAATACTTCTGATTAACTAGCTACTAATTAGATGATGGCTTAGTCATAATGAGACTGAGAGGAGATTTATTATAACATCCCCTATTTAATTTAATGTAATGGCATGAAATTCTAAGTTTGAAGGGTGGGAAAGAGAGTAATTCTTCTTTTTGGAGGAAAGACTAAAAATTGAAAATCCCTAATTTCTAATCTCTTTGAATAAGCTTGAGTAGTAAGAAAGAGGCTAGAGACATATCAAGAAGGTGTTTCTAAAACCCACTAAGTTTTTTTAGTGGAAGATTAATGAGTTTTGGAATAATTTGGAAAGCCAAACATGGCCCTAGTTGAGGAAGAGTTGGAATGTAATAGAATGACATTTTTATAAATAAAATCTAGTTTGGTGATATAGTTGGAAAAGGATTAAGGCATGCTAGAAGATACAATATTTTAATAATATTTTGGAGATAACTCATAGGGGAGTCAACCAAGGGGAAGGGAGAGTATAAACTATAGCTAAGAAAGAGAAGAGAGAGAGGAAGAAGAAGAGGAGAGAGAGAGAGAGAAGGATAAAGAAGAACCTCAGGGAAAACCTATCGTGATTTTTTGAGCTTATAGGTTTCTAAATCATCCTCCTCATTAATTTAAGTCTCTTGAGCTTTTATCCATGGTGTTTGATGTAGAAATTTGGAAGAAAAAAAGAGAAGGAAGTGGAGTGAATCAATGAGCTCTTAAGAAGATCTCTTAGAAATAGATCAAAAGAGTGGTTTACTATGTAGGTTTAACATTAACCCTTGTGAAATCTGAGTTTGAATGGTTGATTTATGGTATATGTTGTGTCATGATATATGTGAGTGCTTCTTGGAATTTTTGTTTGATGAAATCTTGATATGGATCTAGGGTTAAGTGGGAAGGATTAGGCTTAGGAAAAAGTTTTGAAAATAAATCAATTTTTTAGGTGGTTTATCTGTTCTAGTGCTTGAATAATCATGGATATATGTTATGGGTAACTGTTTGGTGGCTGTGGTATGGTATGAAAGTGAGAAAACAAAAACAAAAAGTGGGGTAGCATCAAGCATGACCGTACTTGGCTCTGGTAGCTTATTTTTATCCGTGCTTCAAAACATGGTCAAGGCGTGTGTTGGGTGGAAACCCCAACACAACCATGTTGTGGAACACAGCTTGGCTATGTTGTGTGTGGGTAAGGTTTTTTCAGCAGCCAAAGCACGACCGTGCTCTGTGACATAGCCAAGCCGTGCTTGAGGTTAATTTTGCTTTGTTCTGCTTTTTAAATGCTCTAAACAAACTCTAATGAATAGGTGATGATGAGAGGAACCAAACTACGGATAAATGCCTTTTTAATGATGCATTGTGGTGTTCAATCCATCCGTTTATTATAAGAAACTAAATCACATAATACATGTAGATGAGATGCATATGAGATGTATTTTCAATGTATGGATGAAATACATGTAGATGAGATGTATGTTTAATGCATGAATACATAAAGATGAGATGCATGTTCCAAATGTGGATGAGATGCATATGAGATGTATGCTTAAAGCATAGATGAAATATATGTTGATGAAGTACATGTGTGATATATTTGTGAGACGAAAATCGTATAAAAACTTTGGGATAACCCTTATAATGGCAAAGTAGCCTGACGACATGCGTCACCTTGTAGCAGTAAGGTAACCTGATGGGATCGTATGGCTTTGAGATGGTACCAGATAGGGGACACCCTATTAGCCTTGAGTGAATCGAGGCGGAGTATGGCCACTCTGACTGAGTGACAGTGTTACATGTGTAGCAGAAGGGTGAATGGCTCATATTACCTTGTTACTAAAATATAGACGGATAACGGATAATTAACTAATATGCATAACATTAAAAATATTGTGGATATGTCCATTGATGAATTTTGTAGTTTAATTATTTATATGACATGTGATTATTATGATTGGACACAAAAGAATGACTTTCTATAGCTTATATAGCTGAACTTATCATCCTATTTTTTTTACTATATATTGTGTGAATGTTGAACGTATTGAGATTTTGTTCTCATTAATTTTGGTGATGTGTTTAGATAATAGCTACTAAGATGCCAACAGTTCTCTTGACCCTATTCTTAAAGATCTAAGTGGTGTAGATACCCTTTCTAGGTCAATTCACCATTCTGTAAGATATGCTAGTGACGAACGTAGTAGAGATTCCTATGCCAGCACCATTCCCTTCTCTACCCTATGCACCATAGGGGTGAGGTGCTAGGCCAGGGCTTAATTAGTAGAATGTAAATTATGTAGTGTGTAACTCAGTGTACCTTTTTTAGAGAGTAACCCCTGGTACTTCTTTGTTTTGATGCCATGAGTAGTACCCAATGTTACTCCTGTATAAACCTTAAACACCGATGTAACCTCTTTTGACTTAATGATATGAGATATGTGATACTTTAGCTATGTGTGTTAATATAATCTCATTTATAGTTCATTTTAACACAGAATCTAAGAGTACCCAAAAAAAAGTTTGGCTATGACTTAGTGGTGGGATCCTGCTAGTTTACATTATTCGTTCATGGTTACTACTCTAATGGGAGAATTCTTATTAGTAAATTATGTGTATAAATTATGTGAGATTTCAATAGAAGATAAGAAGACTCTTGTAGATTTGATAGTTCTAGATATGGTAGACTTTGATGTGATATTAGGAATGGATTGGTTGTTATCATGCCATGCCATTCTAAATTGTCATCTTACGTTGATTAAGTTTAATATCCCTGGAGAATCTTCCTTCCTGATACAAAGAGATAATAGTGAGGTGTCTAGTAACTTAATCTCTGCTCTAACAACTCATAAGCTATTACAAAAAGTATGCCAAGGGTATTTAGTAGTAGTCAAAGATGTTGATATGAAGTACACTAAGGTAAAGCAAGTTCTAGTGGTTAGGGAATTTTCTGATGTATTTCTTGATGAGTTGCCAGGGTTACCCCCAAAATGAGAAATTGAGTTCAGTATTGATTTACTTTTTGGAACTCAACTAGTGTCTATACCCCCATATAGAATGGCACCGACTGAGCTTAAGGAGTTGAAAATCCAGTTACAAGACTTGTTAGACAAGGGATTTATACGCCCTAGTACTTCTTTTTGGGGTGATCTTGTCCTATTTTTGAAAAAGAAAGATGGATCGTTACGGCTGTGTATTGATTATAGATAGTTGAATAAGGTGACAATACGTAATAAGTATCAATTACCTCGTATAGATGATCTATTTGACCAGCTACAAGTTGCCTAATGTTTTTCAAAAATTGATTTGAGATCTAGGTATCATCAATTGAGGATAAAGAAGGAGGATATTCCGAAAATTGCTTTTAGGACTCAGTATGAGCACTATGAGTTCTTAGTAATGCCATTCTGTTTAACAAATGCTCTAACTGCATTCATGGATTTGATGAATAAAGTATTTAAACCTTTCTTAGATGAATTTTTCATTGTATTTATAGATGTTATCTTGGTATATTCAAAGAGTTCAGAGGAGTATGAGCGGCATTTAAGAATAGCATTGCAAACCCTAAGGGAACACCAACTGTATGCCAAGTTTTCAAAATGTGAATTTTGGCTTAGTAGTGTTACCTTCTTAAGGCATGTGGTTACTAAGGATGGTATTCAAGTTGATTCTAAAAAGGTAGAAGCGGTACAGCAATGGCCATTCCTTACGATAATTACAGAGATTCGTAGTTTTTTTGGTTTAGCAAGCTATTACTGTAGATTCATTAAAGATTTTTCAAAAATAGCTGCTCTTTTGACGAGGTTGACAAGAAAGGGAATAAAGTTTGACTGGTCAAATGAATGTGAAAGAAGTTTTTAGAAACTTAAGGAATTTTTGACTACGACGCCAGAATTGACTATTTCTTCAGGTACTGGAGGATACACGGTATAATGTGATGCATCGAGAATTGGATTAGGATGTGTGTTGATGCAAAATGGTCGAGTCATTGCATATGCATCTCGAAAGCTTAAACCACATGAGCAAAATTATCTGACTCATGACTTGGAAATGGCAGTAGTAGTTTTTGCTCTCAAAATTTGGAGGCATTATCTTTATGGTGAGATGTGCGAAATTTATATAGATCTTAAAAGTCTCAAATATATTTTTCAACAAAAAGATCTTAACTTAAGACAAGATGATTGATGGAATTACTTAAAGATTATGACTGCATAATACTATACCATCCAGGTAAAGCCAATATAGTGGCTAATGCATTAAGTAGGAAGTCTATGAGTAGTTCGGCTCATATTATAATGGTAAAAAGGTCATTGGTTAAAGAAATGCATAAGTTGGAAAGTAATGGGGTAGTAATGGAAGTCAAGGATCCTGGAATATTATTATCCCATATACAGTTTCAATCGTCTTTGATTGAGCAGGTGAAAAAGGCACAGAAAAAGGATGCATATTTATGCAAAAAAATTGAAGAGGTGAAAAATGGCGGTGAAGTTGAATTCACTGTAGACTTTGAAGGAATTCTGAGATCGGGTAAGTAGCTATGTGTACCTGATAAAGAAGAACTTAAGAAAGAAATTTTAGAGGAAGCATATAGATCCATGTATACCATTCATCCCAGAGTAACTAAAATGTATAAGGATCTAAAAGAAATTTATTGGTGGGAAGGTATGAAGAAAGGCATAGTTAATTATGTTTCTCGATGTTTAACTTGCCAGTAGGTTAAAGTAGAAAATCAAAGGCCTGCAGGACTACATTAGTAAATAGAGATACCTGAATGGAAATGGAAAAGAATAATTATGGATTTTGTTACGAGGCTACCGAGAACACCAAAAGGGTTGGATTCAATATGTGTGATCATTGATAGGTTGACTAAATCAGCAGATTTTTTACCAATGAAAACCACATACAACGTAGCCCAGTATGCAAGTTTATATATGAGTGAAATAGCAAGGCTTCATGGAATGCCAATATCAATTATTTCTAATTGAGGACTACAGTTCACAGCTTGTTTTTGGAGAACTTTCCAAGAAGTTTTAGACACAGTTAAATCTCAGTATTGCATTCCATCCTCAAATAGATGGACAATCTCAGTGAACCATTCAAATATTGGAAGAGATGCTTCAAGCTCGTATTTTAGATTTTCAAGGTAGTTGGGAAATATTTTTTTCTTTAACTAAATTTGCTTATAACAATAGTTATCAAGCCAATATACAAATGGCTCCTTTTGAGGAATTATATGGTAGACGTTGTTGTTCCCCAATTGGATGGTTTGAGATGGGAAAAGTTAAGATTTTAGGGCTTGACATAGTACAGGATGCACTGGTTAAGGTATAATTAATTAAGGAAAGGTTATTAGCAGCTCAGAGTAGACAGAAAGCCTATGTTGATAATAGACGTCGACCATTGAAATTTGCCATGGGTGAACATGTTTTTATGAAAATATCTCCTATGAAAGGAGTAGTGAGATTTGGAAAGAAAGGGAACTTAAATCCTCGATAGATAAGACCATTTGAAATTCTTGATAAGATCAACCCAGTAGCTTATTGATTGGATTTACCCCCTTAATTAGGTAATGTGTAACATCCTAAGCCTCTAATAAAGTTAGATAAATTTAAGGATGAGTAGAGAATACATATGATAAGTGATTATGATGCTTAGTTATATGACTATAAGGCAAGCAGGAAATAGGTAACATAGTTAATGTTGAATCACATAAATAAAATTCTTAGGATTATAATGGATGGAGAGAGAACACAAATACATCTTTTTAGACATTACTAACCTAGGGTTAGTAATAAATTAAGACATATATGAACAAGAGTTTAAAATGGGTAGTTGATGGCAATAAAAATCTTTATAAAAATGGGGTACCATTTCATAGTTAGAAATAAAATAAATAAAATATTTTTGGAGCATAAATTAGAGGAACATGGTACAAATATATTCCTTAGGATGCTACTAATTTAGGATTAGGAAAATAATAAGGAAGGAAGAAGCATTATGTGATGCTATATAAATATATATATACATATTTCCTCTCACCTCCACCAAACACATTATTATATATATATATATTTGCACATGCAAAAGGAGGAGCTTTACGTAGGTATATATATATATACATGCATTTATCTCATTTATGCCATGCATAGCATAATAGATATAGCCACCCATGCATGCACATGAATTGAAACAAAACACAAGCAAACATGCACCCACTTTGTAAGTTAAAAGACACATGCATGTAGGAGTGTATATGAGCTGAAACATGCACCCACTTTGTAGGTTAAAAGACACATGCATGTAGGAGTGTATATGAGATGAAACATGCACCCACTTACTAGGTTAAAAACACATGCAAGTAGGAATACATAAGCTGGAACATGCACCCATCCTTGCCACCAACATGCAGTAGAAAAACGTGTAGCAACATGCAGCTGAAAACACACCTACATTGCCCCAAAAATCCAGCTGGAATATGCCCCCAACTCAGCGCCACATCAACCAAGAGAAAGCATCCCACATGGCAACATCTCCACACCCACGTGTGCTCCATAAACCCATCAGAAACACACCCACCCACTGCAGCAGAAACCCACACCCTCCACATGTAACTCACGCTCCCCATCTGCCCAAGAAAGCTGCAGCTCACACTCATACAACCAGAAAACTCCATGCATGCAAGTAGGTGGCAGCAAGCCTTCATTTTATGTGTCATACACCCACTCCCTCACTGAACACAATACACTAGAGCTACCCATGCACACACCCACGTGGAGAGTAGCAGAAAACCTGCTCCCTCCCTTGCTGAATCCAAAGGATTCCAGCACCCAGCAATCAGCCTCCCTATTGCTTTCATGCCAGCAGGAGAAAAGAGAGAGAAGAGGTCAAAAAAAAAACTGAATAGGAAGATCAAGGAAGGGGGAGAGAGTAGCCAGCAAGTAGAAGAAGGTTGAGAGAGAAGGAAGCTGCAAATTGAGAGCCATAGGAGTAGGTCTACATAAGGTAAGTCTAGCTTCTTGCAAAAATCCAGTTTTGAGTTTATTAGGTCAATTTTTGGGCCTACATGTAGGACTTTCTGTCGAAAATATGAAAATGTGTTCAACATATAAGTTATAGCCCTATGTCTTAGGATTCCATATCATTTTGAATCACATCAATCGGACATAAAATGAGAGAGTTATAGTCCATGACATAATGAGAGGTCAGAATCGGGTCTGGAATCCAGGCTGGTGAAGAATAGCTTCTGTTTTTGAATTTCTGGGACTAATACATAAGGAATATGAAGTTGAGGTTAAAATGAAAGTTGTAGATATATTTCTCACGGTCACATAGCCACTAGAATCACAAAATTTGGAGTCCATATGAGTTAGTGAGTAAAGGTCATAGAGCATAGAAGAGTTAGGTTGAGAAAATAGAAACCTTTTTGCACCCGAAAATATTGGCTTAGTGAATTTAGTAAATGACCTTTAAATTCTCTAATTTTTGGTGATAGAGTCTTCAAATATTCTTAATCTATTCTGGAAAGTTTCAAGATTTTTGAGAACCTACAACTTGGTCTTTTACAATTAAAATAATGTTGAAGACAATTTCCTAGACAGCTTAGACTGTTGATGGAAAGACAAACTTTTGAAGAGGTTAGATGTTGAACTTTTGTATAAAAATTTTATTAAATGTTAAATGAATCCCAATTAATTATTATACCAAATTTTAGAAAATTCTGGGTAGGTTAAGACACATAATAAAATGTATAAAGTTGGTAGTCTGAAAATGAGGTAGAACAGGCCATAACCGGGGACAGCCTTAAAACGTGGGATATTTGAGGAGTCAAAACAATTATTTTTTATTTGAAATTTTTATGGTGATTATATAACATTTCTAGAATGCTTCATATAAAATATCATGAATTTTGAAGTAGTTTTACTAATCCAAATGGATGTAAAACAGAATAGAAATGAAACTGAAACTAAATTGTACTGTCCTGGGTATGGAGCTAGTTTTTGGGGATGAATGGAAGATTTAAGGGATGAGAGAATTTCGAAATAAAATAGACATGTAGAGGTTCCTCCATACAAAATTTTAGAATTTTTAGAGGACTTTTGTCATATTTAATAATAACCCCAAATCTAAGCAAAATCATAGTTTTATTTGGAGGAGCAGAAGCTCTTAAATTAGATATTTATGGCTTTAGGACCTAATATACATGCATTAACCAAGAATTCTTATATGTTTTAGTTTAAGTTACTGGTAGCAACCTTGGCAGCCTTGGAAAGGAAGTGATTGTGCTAGAATTGAGGTAGTTAGCCTTTCCTTAAAACACTCTTTACGCTTATGAAGTTGAAATTATGAATTTTCACTGATTGCCTGACTTTTATGCTATAATGAATGTTGGTCTAAAGATATGTTATGTATGCATTCTCAGGAATTAAGGGGGTGCACAAAAGGGTGCCAAGTAAGGCCCATTTCCCTCACGATTGGCCAATAATAGGAGATGCATAGCCCTTTGCAGGTATGGCCGTATTAACTACATTGGGTAAGTAGACCATGATGTTATGGGTCCCTAGTGTGACCAAGATGCCGTATGTATGATGTATGGTCAGTGCTTATGTTTCAGTGAAATGATTTGAGATGTTTTAAGGAATGGAATGTGCACTATTTTTCTGAAAACTTTGCTAACTATTGAGATTGTCATCTCACTTTTTATGTCAACATAATCACATTTCAGGTACTCCAGCCAGAAGTGAGCAATAAGGGTCTCAAGGTTGACTCATATGTTCATGATTGTAATTTCTTTGGTTGTATAATATTTATGTGGGACGGCTTAGTTAAGTGCCAAGTTCCTATTAGACAGTGTATAATGTGATGTAATGTAAATTATGGACTGTACTCCTTTCCTTTATGGCATGAGATCCTTTATGTTGTAAGTAATGCATAGCATGCTTAGGTAATTGCCTAGATGAAATTGAATTTTGGAAATGCTTAGGATAGCCTGAAGTACTTTTATGCTTATGCAAGAAAGATTACAAATGATATAAATGAATAGGTAAAATTATGGGCTAGTTAGACATTGCCAAAAATTTATAAATAATAAGGAACATTCTACGATTTAGATATGGAGGTGCTAGGTGTCACATAATGTCCATCCAGTTTTTCATGTATCTATGCTATGGAAATATTTACCGAATTCTACACATGTTATACAGTGTCCACAGATTCAATTATAGGAAGATTTAACTTGTGAGAAACAACTAGTAGCGATAATGGACAGACAGGTAAAGAAGTTGCGGTCAAAAGAAATACCTACAGCGAAAGTCATATGGAAAAATCACTCTTTTGAGGAGGGTACTTGGGAAAGAGAGGATGACATACGTGCCAGATATCCACATTTTTTTGAACAATGAGGTTAGTATTTATTTTCAAATATGGTTATGAAATTTAGGGACCGAATTTCTATAAGGGGGAAGAATGTAATAGCCATAAATTTAAAGAAAATTCTAATTAAAGAAAATTTTGAATAAAAGAGAAAATTTGAAAATGGAGATAAGAACCGTTGAAAATATGTTTATTTACTATATGGGTTAAAGAATTATAAAGAAAATATGAGAATTAACGTTTCGGGGCCAAAATGTAATTTCTTAAAAGTTTCGGGGTCAAACATAAATAAGGAAAATTTGCAACGACTTCCCTTTAAAATTGAATTTTTGCAAAAAAGTCTCCTCGGATATTTTAAAAGCCTTAGCCACTCAAAGGAGGAGAAAATTCGGAATTCTCTCTCTCTCTCCTCAGAATTTTCTCTCCTCGGATTTTGACACCACCACCAACAACAGACTTAGGACAAAGAGTTCTACAAATCCATCTGATTGGTTTCTGGAAAATTGGCCAGAGATTGGCCGAAAAATGGAAGAAAAAAGTGCCTAAAGAGGTAATCTCCGAAACTTCTATATGTGGTTCTCAAATGCAAAAGCTAACACTGTAGATCAATCCAGAAGGTGCTGAAACCTTAGGATCTCAACTTTTAGTACCCTCCTCCCTTGCAAGCGCCCCTACACGTCGCTTCTTCCTCAGCAACTAAAGCCCACACATAGCTCCCCTGGTGGCGTGTGTAGTATGTGAAACCAGACCCTGTTGCGTTGACTAGCATTGATCGAGCTCCTAGAGGCCAAATTTTGCAATTCTGGAGTCCTTTTCAAGGTTTTTGAATGTTTCAGACTCAATTTTAGGGTTTATTTTGCCAAATTCGAATCGAAAACATGGATTTTCGGCTTGTCCAACTTGGTACCCTAACTTTGTGAGTAGATGATTCTTTCTATGATTTGCCCTATGCTCTTCTTGATCTTTAAGTGTAACATCCCTAATTTCATTGATAAAAGTACATAAATATTTAATTAAGGAAATAAAATTTATTAGACAATATTTTAGATAGCTAAGGAAATATAATCCTAAGAAATTATTTACCTTATGTATATGCATAGAAAATGTTTCTAACATTAAGAGAACAAATAAAGAGGGAAAACCTAATAGGAAAATAAATTAGAAATAACATACTAAAGAGATGCAAAATTCTTGGATAAGGAGGATAAATTTTTAGAAACAAGTAAAGGTCTTAAAATTTCAAGAACATTGGATTAGGGTAATTTTTCCTAATTCAAGAACTAGAGTTACTAAGTTTAAAATCTTTACCTATACATTGGGCTTTTACCTATGGACACTTCATATAGAGTTTTCCACTTCACATAAGTTTCTAGCAAGCCTATTGGATAACCTAAGCAAGAAATAAAACATAGACTTGGACTAGGATATAGTAATTGGACCGATAGCCCAAAAATTATGAAAATGTGACCAAGCCCTCCAAGAAAGGTAGAATTTTATCCTAAGCAAAGAAAATGGGTTGAATAAGCCCATAATGGGTAGGAGCCCAAATCCAAGAGGAAAAATAAAATAAAATAAATTAGGTGATGATATAATAATGTAATAATAATAAAGATTAGGTTACATGGCATTAAGACAAAAATTTAGCAAGTGGTGTGATTCTACATTCATAATTTTGGCAAGTGGCATGATAATACAAGGGTTTAGGACAAAAACATCTATATCCTACACTCATAATTTTAGCAAGTGGTATGATAATACATGGTATTAGGACAAAACATTCCTATCCCACACAAATAATATCAACCAAATAATGGAGATTCAAGGGCTGGAAATTTGCCACCTAAAAAGGCAAACCTATCATACTTGTTTAAGACAAAAGAAAATGGAAATGAATCCCTAAATGAAAGGGACCTTGTCCTATATCTTAAGAACATATTATCATAATTTTTAAAATACAAATCTCCTTTTCCTATGCATATTTTGACTAAGGAAGAGGAAGACAAGAACATAAGTTGTTTGTTTTCCAAAAATTCAACCAAGTGTAATCTAATTGTGATAAGGTAGACCAATGATCATGAAAGGTGAATTATTTGGTGGTCTATATAAGAAAACCCACCCTTACAACATTAGAATTTCGTCCAAGTGAGGGAGAGGAAAAATAGAAGCAAGGTAGAGTGAGGAAAGGAGAGGAAGAAAGGAAGAAAGAGGAAGGAGAAGTCTAAGGGACTAAGTGCTCCAGGTAAGTTTAACAATATTTCTTTTTGAAGAAAACTTTTGAAACTTATAATATTTATATGAGATTTTGATCTTAGAATTTTGATGATTGGTCATGGATGTTGCTATGTCATGTTACATATTGATCTTGCATGTGATGTATGTTTGAATACTTAGGCTGGTATAGAAAGTTCTGCATATGTATGGCTATGGGTGGCAAAATTTTAAGCTTCTGTGTTTTAATTTTTGGGAATTATTTGTATTGAATTAAAATAAATGGTTAACATACGAATTATATTTACGTGTGTCATGGATTTTTAGCCACTGGAATCATTCAATTTGGAGTCCAAATGAGGAAGATATGAGCCGATTAGTAGTCAAAGGTCAGAAAATGGTTCATCAGGGAAGAATATGTTAGGATAGCTTCTGTATTTTAATTTCTTGGAATTATCTATATGGAATTAAAATAAATTTTTAAAATAAGAATTATAGCTATGTATGTCATGGAGTTTTAGCCACTGGAATCATTCAATTTGGAGTCCATATGTGGAAGATATGAGCCGATTAGTAGTCAAAGGTCAAAAAATGGTTCATCAGGGAAGAATATGTTAGGATAGCTTCTGTATTTTAATTTTTAGGAATTATCTGTATGGAATTAAAATAAAGGGTTAACATAAGAATTATAGATATGTGTGTCTCAGATTTTTAACCATTGTAATCACTCACGTTGGAGTCCATATGAGGTAGATATGGTCCAATTAGTAAGCAATGGTCAGAAAATGGTTAATCAGGGAAAAATATGTCAGGATAGCTTCGGTGTTTTAATTTCTGGGAATATTCTATAAGCAATTAAAATAAATGGTTAACATAAGAATTATAGATATATGTGTCATGGATTTTTAGCCACTGGAATCACTTAAGTTGGAATTCTTATGAGGGAGATATGGACAGATTAGTAGGTAGAGGTCAGAACCTATCCGAGAAGAAATAACCAGTATATTTAGGGAGTAATATCACCTTGATTTCTTAATATTTCGCTACAATGTTCAACATAATAGTTTTAGATAATTGTTTAATCTTCAAATTGACACCAAGATCACCTATATCAGAGTTAAATTAAGGGAGTTATGCTCTGATTATTAAGAAAAGGTTAGATAGGATGAAAACCTGCATCAAGAAAATAAAGAAATAAAATTAATATTTTAAAAAAGAAGATGAATCTTATAAATGAAAATAATAAATGACTAGTATAGCCACAGCCATTGCCATTGTATGAACTTCTTACCATCTTAAGTGTGAAATTCTAACGTGAAAATATTTTATAAAGTGATATTTGAAATGGTTATGTTCATGGCATGATTACCAATGATTTATGGTAATAGTTATATTTTGATGAACATACTTGGTATTGAAAGCATATTTTTTGGCTATCATTGTGAAAAGAGAAGAAATGAGCACGGTCACATGGCAATCTGTGTGGTGCACCAGTAGGGGACGTCCTACCAATGGTTATGATCATGTTAATGAGAAAAGAAAGAGAAAGTGGGTCATGTCGGACGGAGCGAGAAAAGCCCGTACCAGAGAGTAGAAAATACTCACCCTAACCGGGGTAGCTTGATATGAGAATAAATTGATAGTCATCATATGATATTATGAAAATAGTTAACCCTGTCATACATGTTATTATTGTACAATTCTCATGTGCATAGATATAGTGCATTCATGTGACCAAAGTACAGCTGAACATGACGTGATGAGCTATGTTGATGATGATTTATTGTTGAACTTACTTGGATTTAATTCTCACTATATTTCCATATCATGTTCAGAAAATTAGTTATGCAGATTTTTCTATAGCTCTGGCTTTTAGTGCATGTTGGATCAAGTACTTTATGTTGGGCAGATCCTAGAAGCAAATAAAATGTTTGTGGTCAAGTTGGCTTAGATCCCATTGAAGGTGCAATCACCCGCAACTGTATCTCCGAAATTGGTCAACCAAAATAAATAAGATGTAGATTTTTATGTGTTTGATATGTTGTACGTATGTTTTGATTAATGACATGTATGTAAACTCTGTATTGTATAAATTAAATAAATGTTATATTGAGTTAAGTTGTAACTAGGTAATAACTTCATGGTATTTTAAAAAAAATTGATACTTAAATGGAGTTGTTACATTAAGCATGTATTTGATTATGTTTATGAGATATTTACACTTTTATATGTTCCTAAAATGCATTAAAATTATCTGAATTGTTTACAATTTGAAATTTAGTTCAAGAAGAGTATAGATTTGAAAATAGAATTCTGAACTCATGGTATACTTGATATTACATGTATTTCTCATTAAATAAATATTTATGCACGTGGAATTGAATTATAAAGCTATATGATTGCCTCGAGAAAGAGCAAGTATATATGATAAACCCTGATTTGGTAAATTATGGCAGATGACCTGTATTGAGGTTGAGATTCTGAACTATTCTGAAAGCTCTATTTTGAATGATATGGAATGTGCATATGATAATTTTGTGGAGGAGTTCTATTAGAAACACTATCTTCTAACAGTAGGTGATGTTAGCCCTGGTGCACCTTTATTCTTTAGCTAGCACGGGTGGTGCTAACCTCTTGTGAGGGCCAACACATGGAATATGATATGTGATGGAGAGCTGGTTGCCTCCTATCTGGGCAAAATGCCTGTTATATGAGATATGATTTGCCTTCCCTTGCTTTGTGCTTCGTGAATTGCTCATATTAGAGTCTCTTTGCGTGTCCTATTGATTGGTAAACCTTGGCTGAGATACTAAGTATAGGTAAATCCTACACCAACAAAGTAAGAAAGGGGTTGAACTCTGAAATGGTGATTCTGATATAGGATCCTCCTCACATTTTTTATAAGAAATGTTTTTAATGCATATCACTATTTGATTAATGATCATATTGTATCTACCGATATTTGAATTGATTTAAATTGAAAATATTTGAAAATGCGGGTCCCATATGGATGTACTTTTGAACTATAATTTCTGATATGATAAATTTTAATTAATGAGTACATCTATATGTGATTTGAGAGGTCATAGGAGGTTTTATCTGCTTATTGAGTTGTCAAACTCACTACATGATATTTTCACATTTTTCAGATAAAGATACAGAGGTTGGCCCTGCAGCTATGTGATCCGCTAGGTGTTATATTCTCTAGGTGAGCCTACATTGCTTCCAAGGCTCGAAATGTTTTAAAATATTATTTCTTTGTAATCTAGAGTATGCTCTGAATGCCACAAGCAGGATCTCTGCTTCTACTGTAATAATGTTTAAGGGTAGTTTTGGCATGTACAATTTGCAATACTCAAAACTTGTAAACTTATGATGTTTTCTAAATATGTGGTATTGTGAAGCTATATGCAAATAAACAAGGGTTAAGTTATCTGTTAGTGGTGTTATTCACGTTTCATTAAATTGAGGCGTGACAAGCATAACCCGAACAAACCGATTAAACCAAACAAAAAAAATTGTATTTTAGGTGGATTAAATTGGTTGACGAGTTCAAATTGGTGAAATTTTTAATACTTTCAAGTTTACGATTCAGGTCAAGTTTAGAGTGATTAAACCCGATATAACCCGACCCAACTAACCTTAAATTAAAAGTTTTAAGATTAAAATGGTGTAGTGGCTATGACTTAGTGGTGGGAGTTTTGTCTTGTGACTTGGAAGGCATAAGATTGAGTCCCAATAGCATTCCAATATTAACATCTCTTACTTTTATTTTGTACCCCAAAAAAATTAAACATATTAATCTAGCTAAAACAATGTTGTTTGCCTCTAATATATATATTTATCATGTTCCTTAGCCTCCCCGCTTGAAAACCCTCAGCTTGTAGCACCAACAAGCAGCAGTCCAACCCTCTAACACAAATCACCCTTCCCTCACAAACCATCAGCCTCCAATCCATTGGGAACAAGAAATCAAGCCAACAAAGTAAACTCTGCCATATGCCTCAGCCTCCACTGCGAATAAGAAGTCAAGCCAACAACTTCATCATTTGCCTTAGCCTCTATTACGAAGAAGCACTAAAGTTAGTAAACTTCATATCTAAAGCCTTTTAGATCCAAAGACATAATTTCCACCTTTTAGACTCCACTATAATATGATTTTCATCCATCAAATGGCAGATTTTGTTGGATCTGACTCATATCATTCTTGTCGACATTGTCCAAAGAAATGATCATTTTCATGGTGGCCTTTTTTCTCCATTTATTTTCTCTCGTTCTCCCTCTTCTTTCTCTCTTCAAAACTTGATCAGAAAATGACTGATTCGTCTATAACTAGATGTAACCCAAATTTTAAGCATTATCCGAACCATCGGTTAGTTTTGGATTTTTATTTTTCAACCTAACTTCTATTCAAGTAAGTTGAATTTATGGTCCAACATGACCAAACCCAACCAGTGCTCACCCTTTATTAAAACATATATCTATTTTGTGCATATCATTACTTAACAAAAGTAGTTCACTTACACAAATATTTGGGCATATATTTAATTTAAGCAAAACTCTATAGTGTTGTATTCTTCAATTGAAACTATGAGAACTGAGTTTATATGATTTATTGACAAAAATGAAATAGGAGGAAAATAAGGGAAACCTTCAAGATGACTAGGAACATTTACAAAATAAATTAGATAAAAAAATGGGGAGATAAGTAGGAATTATTAAGGCTTCTGAAATAGATTAAAGACACCAAGAAAACCAAAAATCTTGCAATTGGGAGCATCATGCATTGGGAAAACATTAATAAGCTATGGGAAAGAAAATGTTACTAATCGAAAGCAGCCCAGAAAAAGTATGCAAGAACCATCTCCAAGCTCAAATTGGAGCAAAGAGGAAAATGAATGATATACATCCAAAATTAGTTAGAAAAGGAATATAAAAATCTAACATGCATAACAAAGAAAATTAATATCCCTTGCTAGACACAAAATAAAGAATATGATACTACTAGGTTAATATAAGTTATGTAGGTACATACCAAACAAATTTATGCTCTACTAACCTCACACAAAAAATTCACGTACCATGCAAAGAAAGATCAATAACCTGTTGGAGAAGATTGTAAGGCTCAAACAATCTAGATTACCATATTTCATGTAAATGTCTCTTATATGCTAAGCATCATTAAGTCCTCATGCATAATCTTAATTTTTCAAGTCCCAAAAAGTCTAGAAAGTGAAACAATAAAATTGGACCCAACCCAATTATTTAGAGATATGATCAAGTACAAAAGGACATATCAACATCAATATATTTAATATGTGAATGATAAATATGATTATGGAATTATGATGAAAAATTTAGCTCTATCACACAAATTAGTTGAATTTGAAACGAAGTTAACCTGCTTAGTAGATGGACTCCCAATAACTAATTTTGAAAAATATTGACTGAAAGAGAACACCATCAATCATAATCTATCTGCAACAAATAAAAGAAATAATCCTTTTTTATCTGCCAAAGATGGAGGCACATTATTTTTTTCTCAAAGAAGGAGAAAAAGATGGACGCATAATAGTCTCATCAACTGTAGAGTTAATGGGGTTAAGCAAGTGGAGAGAAGTACCTAATCCATTGTCACGACCTTGTATAACATCAAACATGACATAAATTTCTTTCTCCTTTTGATGTTTTATATGCTCTCTCACAATTTTTTTGTCATTTATACTTTTTCTCCAATTTTTGCTCACCAATTGAAACCTAAGCAAATCTTTCGATGGCAACAAAAGCATTATACTAATCATAACAATTGATGGAATTGAACTTCCTGAAAGAAATAATTCATTCATGATATATATTGGAAATCACTTAGAAAATAAACAAGGCATCATTTTTTTACTTTGCTCTGATTAGAGTCAACATAGAGAAGGTAATATATTTATAGCAAAAGAAGAACAAAGAAGAGAAGACTACTAGCAATATCAATTGACATGGGGCTCAGTTTTAGTTTTTAATATATTTTTAACTTGTAAATTTATCAAATAGACCAATTTAAACATTGTATTTCGTTCGAATGCTTTTCCTATTTTGTTGAGTTCAATCAAGTCAAAGGCCTAATATTTTAATTTTTGGACTTTAGGTCAATGTCCCTTTATTTTCTTATATCTTATTGCCAAACCCATTTTTTTATTACTTGGGCTCATTTTCGATTTAGTTTATGGTTCAATGCTTTGAATAAGTTTTGAATCAAAATTCTTGTTAGGTAACATTTAAGGCCAATTATTTAAATATTCTTTTAAAATATTTAAATTTATCCTAAAAAATTCTTTTTTGGATAAGGTTATCAAAATATGATTCTCATTAATAGTAAACATGATAAGAGAAACTTCATATTATCTAATAAAATATATGAATGAAAATCAAGAGTTATCTAATAAAAAATTAAAATCATAAGGGCAACAGCATAACCCAATCTAATAGTATCAAGGAACTGAAACAGGTCTTGTTGCTTTTATGTTTTTGAGCCTTGAAGCTTTCGATTTCTTTTTTCTCTTAATTATTTTTTGGGTGGTGTTCTCTACCAATACTTTGTTTTGTATCGACTTGGGCCATTTATGAAGTTAATTGCAACTATTCCTCTGCGATAATGTTAGCTGATTCATTGAGTTATCATAGTTTGGATCATCTAAGGTTTAGGTGTTCAGCTTTATAGTCTCACGTGTTGACACTTACTTAAGTTCAATGTGCTCATTTGCATAGGAATTTCATTTAGAACTATCACCATCCATTACTTGACATATACGAAGCTAATTAGGCTAATATGCATACTGATACGAACCTTACTAAGAACTGATAAAACATGTGATCTAAGAAGTCTCTAAGATATATTCTACAGTCAGATTTGTATGGAACCATGACCCGTTGTGTAGTATCCTGTAATTTTTTTAAAATAATAATGTTTTACGATAAAAAATATGTATTTTTATTTTAAATAATTATGTTTTGCTAAAAGTAAATATATTTTTAATTAAAATAATTAAAAATATAATTTTTTTTTCATTTATACTTCTATTTAAAGACTTCAAATTGAAAATTTGACACCGTAGATAGATTCAGGAGCTAGATAAATCTTACGATGTGAATTCTTTTGATCATCTGACAACTTTTTGTGCATCGTAAACAGTAAATCTGGCGAGTATAAATAGTGATTCCGGTGGTAAATATTATTTTTCGATCGTAAATAGTACCCAATAGTTGACTAGTGTTGATCAAACTCTCGGAGGCTAAATTTGTGCGATTTTGAAGTCATTTCTTAGGTTTTTGGACCCTTTGAACTCGTTTTTTAGGTCTATTTGATCAAATTGAGATTGGAAAAGTGTATTTTAAGGCTGTCCAATCTGGGGCTCTTACCCTGTGCGTGGATAATACTGTCTATGATCTATTTTACATTTTTTTTATTCTTTAATTGTGATATTGGTGCAGCATATGATTTTATTATTGCATTTTCAGCTCTTGAAAATTTATGAATGCTTATCTTTACTTATTGGATATTATTCCTCTCAAATATGGCTTTATGGAAATTGTAAATGGTCACGTGTCATGAATTTGGAACCCTTGGAATATATGTTGCACATATGCATTTCACTACTTAACAATGATGATTCAGGGGTATTTGGAATTGATAACCCATATGGAAATTTTTATGGAAATTGTGGAAAAAGGAATTGAACATGGAAAGTATTCTTATTGAAAAGTACATTGTTTTATGCAATTATTTTGTGGAGGAATCCTATTGGAAACACTGTTTGCTAACAATAGGTGATGTTAGCCTTAGTGCAACTTGATACCTCAGCTAGCTGGGGTGGTACTAGCCTCGTGTGATGGCTAACACACGGGAGTCATGCATTATTTTGCGAGAACGGGATGCCTCCTATATGTATTATAGATGATATGTGATTTGCCCTCCCTTGCTATGTGCTTGGGAAGTACCCATATTAGAATCCCTTCACGTGTCCTCTTGAACGATGGTGGGGCAAACTGTAGTTGGAATGCTAAGTTTAGCCAAATCCTACACCGACAAAGTACGGAAGGGGTTTAACTCTGATATGATGGATTTAATATGAAATCCTCCTAAAGCATGTGAAATATTTTATTGCATAACAATATTATTTTATAATCAAGCTGCACTGTATTTGGTGTTGAATATTTGACTATCATTTGAAATGAAGATATTTGAAATACGGGTCCCATTGATAAAAGGGAAATTTGAGTGTTTAATGGTTATATTTTATCCCCTAATTAGTAGTAAACTTGTGATTATTTCCCCGCATTTGGTTATGCTTTGCTATGGATACTGCTTTGGTTTGTTTTATGTTTTTAGGAGAGCAAAAGAGGCCAAGAAGCAAGGGAAAACACCTATGACAAGTGCCATATGGACTTGGAACAAGATGAGGAGGAAGCAAGGAGGAAACCCACCAAAAATCAGCAAGAAAGGAGCATGGCAGCCCCCACCACGGTCAGGCCATACTTGGTGGCATGCAACACGGCCAGACCGTGCTCTGTGCAAGAAGCTGCAGAAAATCCCAGAAACCCGCCCGAAGCACGGCCGTGCTGCAGGACTGCAAACACCGTATTTTTTAAGGTTTTAGCCGCCAAAGTTGATATATATCGAAGGGGATACACAGCCAAGGGAGAGAGGCATTGGGGCTCAATTTTACTCAGTTTTAGGCTTAGGAAACAACTCAGGATTAAGTTTAGAGTAGGATTAGAGTTTACTTTCATGTTCTTAGCTTAGATTTGACAGCAATTCAGCATTGTATTTCATTCTCCATCCAGGTTTTATCTTTCTATGTCTACACTTATCTCTATTTCAACTCTTTCTCTTGGTTTGTATTGGATATTGATTATTTACTTAATGATTATGCCTTTGATTTATCTTTCTATTATGGTCGAGTAGTTTTGATCTAGGGTTTTGGTAAACCCACTTATGGTGTGATGATACATTGTGCTGATTGAGTTAATGGAACCCTAATTGTGTTATCTATGGTTAAATTAGGATTAGCTATTAAGCAATGGTTATATGAGTTGATGAATGTTTGGCCAATATTTATCACGTCTTATGATATTAATTGATGGACTGAAAGGTGAAGATTAATACTGGAGCCTAATAGTTAATTAGGGATATCTTAATCACGAAAGTAGTTTAAGGTTCCCTAGGATTGAATCAATTAATGGGCACAAGAAAACTGATTAATTGACTTCCATGGTTGGCATAGAACTTAATGAACCTAAGTTGAACTAAGAACCACAAAAGTAGGCAATTGGATTAACCTAGGAATGATTAGTAACACTTGAAAGAGATTGCTAGTTAATTAAGGCTAAACCATCCCCAATAACCTTGATAATTGCAATTAGAGGTACATATTAATTGTTGAGTATCATAAGTGTGGTAAACCGTAACCCTAGGCTGTTTAATTGGTTATTTGCATCTATTTAACTGTGACAAACTCTCTATCGCTTTACATTGATCTAGATAGCTCGTTTCATATAATTCTAGTAATTGACATTGTTCTATGTGGGATACGACCCGTACTTACTGGACTAGCTACAGCTATGCAGTGCGCTTGCGGTTAATAATAAAACACACCTAACAAGTTTTTGGTGCCGTTACGGGGGAACAAAGTCAATATTAGAAATTTTACGAAATAGCTAGACTAGATCATTTTCTTTTCTGGTTTTTCTGCATAATTTTCCTTTGCTTATTTTTACTTCTTTTTTCAACCATCATAGGTGTGTAGCTATTATATGCAAAGAGGGGATAAAGTCCTTGTTGAATTTGACCCAGAGATTGAGCGCACCCTATGGAGGAGAAGAAGAATACAGCAACAAAAAGGTTCTGCAGCTACCATGGGGGAGAGGGATAACCGATCTCTAAAGGATTTTACCGCCCCAGATACTCATGGCCTGAATCCCAGCATAGTCAAGCTAGTGGTTGAAGCAAATAATTTTGAGCTAAAGCCATCTCTCTTGCAGATGGTTCAGCAGAACCAGTTTGGAGGGTCGCCTACTGAAGACCCTAATTTACACCTCTTAGTGTTTTTAGAATATTGTGACACCTTGAAATTGAATGGGGTATCTTCAAACGCCATCAGGTTGAGATTATTCCTTTTTTCTTTGAGGGACAAGGCCCGTGCATGGTTGCATTCTCTTCCATCAGGGTCCATCACTATGTGGCAGCAGCTTTCTCAAGCTTTCCTGGCCAAGTACTTCCTACCAAGCAAGACGGCCCATCTAAGGAACCAGATTACTACTTTTGCTCAAAAGGATGGAGAATCTTTTTATGAGGCTTGGGATAGATTCAAAGAGCTCCTCAGGATATTCCCACACCATGGGCTAGAGAAGTGGCTTATAGTCCATACATTCTACAATGGACTGATTTACAGCACCTGTATGTCTGTGGATGCTACAGCTGGAGGGGCACTTATGAACAAAACAGTTGATGAGGCTTATGAATTAATTGAAGACATGGCTCAAAATCACTACTCTTGGTCAAGTGAAAGGCAGCCAAGAAAATCAGTAGGTATGTATGAAGTAGATGCGTTTAATCATCTTACTTCTAAAGTTGATGCCCTGTTTCAGAAGCTAGATAAGTTGAGCATCAATGCTGTTGGCTCTTCTTCATCATCAGAATGTGAAGTTTGTGGGAGTGTTGGCCATGTAGCCAATGAATGCCAGGTTGGAAACCCTCACTTCAATACATACAACCCAGGCTGAAGGAATCACCCAAATCTCTCTTAGAAGTTGAATGCAAATCAGCAGCCTTAAAATAACTTTAGACAACCCCCTGGGTTTCAAAATCAGAGGCCATTCAATCTTCCTCCCCCTCAGCCAAAGTCAAATCTGGAGGCTCTGATGGAGAACTTCATCTCCACACAAAGTAAGCAGAATGATGAATTCAGAGCCTAGAACCATTCTATGAATGAGGCTATTAAATATTTAGCCTCCAAGGTAGACTCGCTTGCTACTTATAGCAAGATGTTGGAAACTCAAATAGCTCAGCAGGTAAGCCTATCAAATAGGAACTTTGGCAAACTTCTAGGCCAGACTGAGAACCGTAGAGAGCATTGTAATGCCATTACTTTGAGAAGTGGTAAGTAGCTGGCTGAATATGAGAGAAGTGGGGAGGTAAAGACAAATGAACCTCAGGCTGCATCTGAAAAGAAAAGAGAAGACGAACTAGAAGAAGAGCCCGAATATGTGGCTCCTGAACCATACAAGCCACCAATCCCCTTTCCTCAAAGATTGGTTAAGGCTAAGCTAGAGAAGCAGTTTGGGAGATTTCTGGATGTGCTGAAGAAGTTAAACATTAACATTCCATTCCTAGAAGCCATCTCCCAAATTCCATCCTATGCAAAGTTCCTGAAAGAGATCCTCTCAAACAAGAGGAAAATTGAAGAGCATGCTGTGGTGGCACTGACAGAGGGATCAAGTGCATTAATTCAGAATAAGTTTCCTCAAAAGCTTAAGAATCCCGGAAGCTTCTCAGTCCCTTGCTTTATTGGTGAGATGAAAATAGATAGAGCCCTATGTGACCTTGGAGCAAGTGTAAGTGTCATGCCTTTTTCTGTTTGCCAAAAGCTTCGGATGGGTGACTTGAAGCCTGCCACCCTTTCTCTTCATTTGGTTGACCGATCCATCAAGCATCCGGTAGGTATATTAGAGGATGTTCCTCTAAAGGTAGGAAAATTTTATATACCGGTTGATTTTGTTATTTTAGAGATGGAGGAAGATGACAAAATCCCCATCATTCTTAGAAGGCCTTTCCTAGCTACGGCTGGTGCCAATATAAATGTGAGAGATGAAAAGCTTTCTTTGAATGTAGGGGATAAAAAAGTATAATTTAATTTGAATGATGCTATGCACCCTCCATCTCTAGGTGAATCTTGCAACATGATTAGCTTAATTGAACCTAATGTGAATGATAATGCCATGAATTTTTTTCCTTCTGACCCACTTGAGTTATGCTTTGTGGAAAGTTCTTGTGTTTATGTCAAACAGGGGGAAGAAAAGCAAAACATTAAGGAGGAAGTGAAAGACACAAAGTTAGAACCCAAACCACCTCCTCAAAGCTTGAATGGAGCAAATGAAGAAAAGAATGAGCCAAGATCATCTTTGAAGGCCATTAGGAAAAGCTTCATACACCACACTAAGAGGCAATGGATAAAAAAGAGGGTTATTCAAACTCTCTTCAAGCCTCCTTGAGAAGAAAGCATAAAAAGGGAGTCGAGCTAAGGACTATAAACAAGCGCTTTGTGGGAGGCAACCCACCTTTTAATTTTTCAGTTTCTTTTTGTTTTGTTTTCTTGCCTTTTGTTCTAGTTTTTATCTTTAATTTTAGTTGATTTCTTAGGTTATAGTTTAATGAGTGTTTTGATTTGATTATTAGGTCTATTCACATGTGCCCAAAGTTGAAATAAAGAGTGGAAATCAAGGAAAGTTAAGCAGGGTTGAAAAATGCAAGAAATTTCGAAGAATTGGAGGATCCAGCCTCCATCACGGGCAGGCCGTGCCCTAAGCACAACCCAGGCACCCCTCACCCGTGTTTCTCAGCACGAGCAAAATCCAGGGTTTTTGAAATTCGAACGCCGAGCACAGGTGGGGCGTGCTGTGAAGCACGACCGTACCCTAGGTTTAAAAAAAGAGAGGAAAAGGGCCATCCAGCCCAAAACATAAGAGAAACCTCCACCTCCTCCTTCAGAAGACTAGAAAGCAAGTAAGTTACTTCCTCCTTTGCCTGTACTTTCATCTATATTGACATTGAGGACAATGTCAATTTTAAGCATGGGGGAGTGACTTTAGGCCATGGTTTTCACCAATTGAAAATTTTATCTCTTGTTTCATTATATAATCATATAGTTTACTACTTTAGAGATAGATTGATGTAATATAGGTTGATTTTAACTCATGAACATGTGATGCACAATAGGGTATGAAATAGGTAGTTTAAATTTTAGTCTCTCTCTTCTAGCATTAAACCTCTAATTTTTTGAAAAATTTCTCTCCTATTGTGCTTTGAATTGTATTCCTTTATTGATTTTTAACACTATGAGAGTGTGAAGGATGGGAGAGGTGAAAAATGAGGGAATGTGCACTCCAAAAAGTTTTCACTCTGAGTACCCCTTCAAGGCACCAAAAAGGCCTTAGTATGAGTACCTAGATGCCTTTACCCTAGTGAGATGGAGCATAAAATGCACTCACGGCATATTTCTATAAAAAAATTGATGATGAATGAAATTGACAAATGAAAAAAAAATGATGAGAAGTAAAAGAATTTTGAATGTGAAAAAGAGTGATAAAATAGAAATAAGGGTAAGGCAACATAGGAAGATCTAAAGGATGAAGTAGCTTACTTGAGTGCTTGAAAGTCAATTAAATGCATACATTCAATGGTATCAATAGAAGCAGATATAAAATAGGGAAATTTTGGTTTAGTCTTAGAAGAACAAAGACTATATGATAAATGCCTATTCATATACCTATTGTGTGCACATTGATTGAGTGAAGAAATTCCTATACTGCATTTATCTGTTATTTGAAATTTATATGCATCATCTCCCTTCCTTTTGATATGACATGTTATTTGCTTGAGGACAAGCAAAGGTTTAAGCATGGGGGAGTTGATAAAGGGGAAATTTGAGTGTTTAATGGTTATATTGTATCCCCTAATTAGTAGTAAACTTGTGATTATTTCCCCGCATTTGGTTATGCTTTTCTCTGGATACTGCTTTGGTTTGTTTTATATTTTTAGGAGAGCAAAAGAGGCCAAGAAGCAAGGGAAAACACCTATGACAAGTGCCATATGGACTTGGAAAAAGATGAGGAGGAAGCCCACCAAAAATTAGCAAGAAAGGAGCATGGCAGACCCCACCACGGCCAGGCCGTGTTTGGTGGCATGCAACACGGCCAGGTCGTGCTCTGTACAAGAAGCTGCAGAAAATCCCAAAAACCCGCCCAAAGCACGGCCATGCTGCGGGATTGCGAACACCGTATTTTTTAGGGTTTTGGCTGCCAAAGTTGATATATATCGAAGGGGATACACAGCCAAAGGAGAGAGGCATTGGGGCTCAATTTTACTCAGTTTTAGGCTTAGGAAACACCTTAGGATTAAGTTTAGAGTAGGATTAGAGTTTACTTTCATGTTCTTAGCTTAGATTTGGCAGCAATTCAGCATTGTATTTTATTCTCCATCCAGGTTTTATCTTTCTATCTCTGCACTCATCTCTATTTCAACTCTTTCTCTTGGTTTGTATTGGATATTGATGATTTACTTAATAATTATGCCTTTGATTTATCTTTCTATTATGCTTGAGTAGTTTTGATCTAGGGTTTTGATAAACCCACTTATGGTGTGATGATACATTGTGGTGATTGAGTTAATAGAACCCTAATTGTGTTATCTATGGTTAAATTAGGATTAGCTATTAAGCAATGGTTATATGAGTTGATGAATGTTTGGTCAATATTTATCACGTCTTAGGATATTAATTGATGGACTGAAAGGTAAAGATTAATACCGAAACCTAATAATTGATTAGGGATATCTTAATCACGAAAGTAGTATAAGGTTCCCTAGGATTGAATCAATTAATGGGCACGAGAAAACTGATTAATTGACTTCCATGGTTGGCATAGAACTTAATGAACCTAGGTTGAACTAAGAACTACTAAAGTAGGCAATTGGATTAACCTAGGTATGATTAGTAACACTTGAAAGAGGCTGCTAGTTAATTAAGGCTAAACCATCCCCAATAACCTTGATAATTGTAATTAGAGGTACATATTAATTGTTGAGTATCATAAGTGTGGTGAACCATAACCCTAGGCTTTGTTTAATTGGTTATTTGCATCTATTTAAATGTGACAAACTCTCTATCGCTTTACATCGATCTAGATAGCTCGTTTCGTATAATTCTAGTAATTGACATTGTTCTCTGTGGGATACGACCCATACTCGCTGGACTAGCTACAGCTATGCCATGCGCTTGCAGTTAATTATAAAACACACGTAACACCCATATAGATGTACTTCCAAATTTTAATTTTTTATGTGATAAATTTTAAAACATGAGTTCATCCATATGCTTATCTAAGAGGTTGTAAGAGGTCTTATCTACTCATTAAGCTGTCAAACTCACTACATGATAGTTACATTTTTTTTCAGATAAGGATACAGAGTTTGGTCCTGCAGATAGGTGATCAGCTAGGCTGCTTAATCCCTGGGTGAGCCTACGTTGCTTCCAAGGGTCACGTTATTTGGATTGTAT
This sequence comes from Gleditsia sinensis, assembly GCA_037074535.1. NCBI lineage: Eukaryota > Viridiplantae > Streptophyta > Magnoliopsida > Fabales > Fabaceae > Gleditsia > Gleditsia sinensis. The sequence goes on from CM073470.1 coordinate 35,937,339, forward strand.
TGTATTTGTATTCTAGAGTATTCTAGGCTGCTTAATCCCTGAGTATGCTTTACTATTACTTTGATATTTATGAACTTGGTCTGTATATGGTATATGTATGGGAGAACCAATATGTATCTGTTTCCATGATAAAGGATTGAAATATTCATGTTTATGGAAAATATATATTCATGATATACGTGTTTCATGTGCCCTAAAATTAGGGGATGACACATTGCTTATATAGAAGAAAGAACCTTAGTATAATAAAGATGTCACAATCAATGATAAAGATCCAATCGATAAGTCAGGGATGAACACCACAGAAAATTCCAATAAGTTTAAACAGTTCTCCAAAGAACCAAAGAGAAAATACTCTCAATTTTTATGAGTAATAATATAAATCTCTTTATTGATCAATCATGCCTATTTATAGGCTAATGTACATCAAAAGTCCTAAATAAAGTAAAAAATCCAATCCTTATCAAAATAGATAATCAAATATTTGAAAACTAAATAATCTAATCCTAGTAAACTATTTAATCCTTATCAGACTAGATAAGTTAATCATTAATAATTTAAGTCATATAATCATAATTAAACTAAGAAAAAACTATAAATAAATAAATAAACAACGTAGCTAAAAATATGGCTCATATTTAACCTTTAGTCTTTTTGTCTATAGGTCCATACTAAGCCTTCAACCTTGTTCTCTTTGAATCTATATTTGGATTGGCTAATCTTGGTCCATTTTTAGATTATCTTTAATGACATGGACTAATTTTGGATCACCTTCAGTAGTGATGCATCTCTTTCCTTGTTGGTCCTCTAGGATTAAGCCATTTAGTGTTTCTTCAAATGTTTTAGTTTGGGCTCTCAAGATAAGTCCAATTGGAAACTGAAGTTGTTATGTATTCCATTTGTTAGTCTTAGTCATGCCTTTATCATTCCCTTTGTTTTGAAAAGGAATTGTCCTCAAATCATTACCTACATCAAAAGGACTTAAATCAGAAACATTGAAAGTTGTACTGACATTATATTCACCTTGTCATTCTAGCTTGTAAGCATTATCATTGATGTGTTCAAGAACTTGAAACTGACCATCTTCTCTCAGAAGCAACTTAGAACTTCTTTGTGTTGGAAATATTTCTTTTATCATGTGTAACCAAACCCAAGCTTTATCATTCTAGCTTGTAAGCATTATCATTAATGCCATTTGTTAGCCTATTTTGTATTTTGTTTTATTTTTCTTTCAATGTTCAATTTTGCTTTTTCATGTATTTATTTTAAAAATTCAGCTTTTTCCTTTCTATTTAAGTTAGCACATACAGACAAAGGTAATGGTGTTAAATCCAATAAAGTTAAAGAATTAAAACCATAAAAAATTTCAAATGGTGAAAACATAGTGGCAGAATGAACAATACAACTATAATCAAATTCAAAATGTCGTAAACATTCTTACCATATTTTGATGTTCTTTCTAATAATAGCACTCAACAAAGTAGACAAAGTTATATCCATTACTTCAGTTTGATCATCAGTTTGGGGAGAACAAGTAGTAGAAAATAAAAGTTTAGTCCCTAATTTACCATACAAAGTTTTCAAAAAATAGCTTAAGACCTTAACATATTTATATGTAATAACTGTTTTAGGAATTCTATGTAATCCTACAATCTATCTAAAGAACAGGTCGGCAATGTGTGAAGCAGTATTAGTTTTTTGATGTATTGAATACATCAATAAAGTTAGAATCAGTAGCTTACAAATCTTTAATGTATTCAAAGCTACGCAATTTTGCATCTAAAGTGAAAAGTAAAACATACCTTTGAGACAATGCATCAGCCATAATATTTTTCTTGCCTTGCTTGTACTTAATCACATAAGGAAAGGTCTCAATGAAATTCACCCACTTTGCATTTGTCAAACAAATAATTTTTTTTTTCGCAATCAGATATTTTCCATAGCATGTATAACACTATTCTTTGTCATAGAAATAGATACATATAGGTTCTTTCATGTATATACATTATTCAGACCAAGTTATAAATGTCAAAGTAACAATAGAAGTAGGGATCCTAATTATGGCATTCAGAGCACACTCTAGAATACAAATAGAGTATAATTCAAAACTATGAGTCTTGAAAGCAACATAGACTCACCCAGAAAATATGTCACTTAACTGATCACCTATCTATATGATCAGACTTTGTATTCTTATTTGAAAAATGTAGAAATATTGTCTAGTGAGTTTGACAACTCAATAAATAGATAATACCTCCTATGACCTCTTAGGTCAGCATATGGATGTACTCATATTTTAAAATTTGTCACTTAGAAAATACAATTCATAAGTACATCCATATGGGACCCGTATTTCAAATCTTCTCAAATAAAAGGATATTCAGATATCCAAACCATATTCAGCACGATATGATCATTAAACAAATGTTGTTATGCTCAATTGTATAAACTATAGTAAAATAATAAGCTTTGGAGATAAAGTTATAATTTTAAATATACCTGCCTTACACGGCAATCTGGCATATTCAATTTAAAATAATTTGTCTCGTTCAGCGATCTGGTCAACCTAATTTAAAATGACCAGCCTCATTCCACGATCTGGTCAACCCACACAGTCAATTCACTCATTTACTATATGCATAGTGACCGATTAACTACAGTCACAATAGTGATAAGGGAATGTTAGTTCATCACCCATCAACCTCCTCACATTACCACTATCACCCAGTTAAAGCAGCCCTCCCTCGGCTCACTAAGGCTAATAGGGCATCCCATATTCGGTACCGTTACAAGCCATACAACCCATCAATATTCATCCATACATATAAATACACACACACACACACAGATATATATATATATATATATATATATATATATATATATATATATATATATATATATATATAAATGCATATTCATCAAATGCAATGTAAAATTATAAATCAACTTGCCATGAGCTTTACGCTTGCTATTCAATCATAATAAAAAACTATATAGTTTTACAAATCAATGCCTCATGCATATAATATTCACTTTATCAATTAATGATAAATACATTTAGAACCAAATATTCAATGAGTTTCAAAATCTATTTACAAAACCATACTCTTCTTAAACTATGTGCCACTTCGTAAGAAAAACAGATATTTTAACACATTTCAAAAACATGTAAAAGTGTAAATATCTTATAAACACAATCAAATACACATTTAAATATTAAGAAGAGTATAGGGCAAGTCATAGAAAGAATTATCCACTCTCAGGTCAGGGCTCTAGGTTGGACAGCCCAAAATATAATTTTCCAAGTCAAATCTGATCAAATGGATATAAAAAACGAGTCTGGAAGGTCCAAAAATCTAAGAAATGACTCTGAGAGCTTGGTCACTGTTCACACCGACCAAAAACATTATTCACCGCCAAAAATCACTATTCACAAAGAACAAAAAGTTGTCAGATGACTAAAAAACTTACAGTGTCAGATTTTCAATTTGAGGTCTCTAAATAGAAGTTTCAAAACTTACATTTTTCTAAGATTTTCTACTTTCGATCTATGACATTTCTACAGCTAATTTGAAATTATTCGGTCAAAATTGTAGTATACTCTATCCTGAATCCAGTGGTTCCCTTAGTTTTGAGATCGGAGGCCTGTAGACAGTCCAGATCTAGAGAAAAAACTTGGAGGTTACTATTCATACTATTCACACAATTCATGGTAATTTCGCAGAAAACTCACGCTGCCTCTTGGTTCGTCTCCCCCTCCCCGTTTTCCTTTTTATTATTATTTAATAATTAAATTGTTAAGATTATTTTTATTTTATTTTATATATATTCATATAAATACTATTTTCATCCTAAAACATCTCAAAAATTTCTAAAAGTTTACATTATTGCAAAACTTTAGTTGAACTCCTAAATCATGACTTTTCATAATAAAAATTTTAATAAAAAAATCACAAAATAAATATCTTTATGCATAATAAAAGAAAGAATATATCTAAAAATAGAACAAAAAATTATTAGAGGCCAGTATAATTATTTTAAGCAAAATAATAATAATTTTAATTAAAAGTATACTTACTTTTAGCAAAACATAATCATTTAAATTAAAAATATATTTTTTATCGTAAAAAATTATTATTTAAAAATTACGGGATATTACATTCTTTCCCCCTTAAGAAATTCAGTACCCAAATTTCAAACCATCATATCATATGTAGGGAATGAAATCAAGACATAATTCAGAGTTACCAACCTTATTACTCAACTAATTAGGGATATCTCATCTACATGTCATCTTCTACTTTCCAGGTGGCTTCCTCACTTCAATAGTTTTGCCAGATAATCTTAACTATTGGGATTTCTTTCAACCATAAGTTCTTCACTTATCAATTAATAATAAACATCGATTTTTCTTCATGATTAAGCCAAATTCTCGTCTAATTGAATTTCTTAGAATTAGATAACATGAGAAGAATCTGATAGGTACTTCCGTAGCATTGATGTAAGAAAGACTATACCAACATCACTTAATCCTGATGGTAAAGTTAGGTGATATACACTATACATACTTTATCCAAGATTTCAAAAGAGACTATATACTAAATCTTAACTTTTTCCTTCTTTCCAAATCTCATTAGCTCTTTCATGGGTGAGTCCTTTAAGAAAATTTGATCACCAACTGATAATTTCTAGTGCTCAACATTCATGGTTCTTATAGACTGTTGGCCTGTATTGAGTTTCTTGTATATTTTTTTCCTAATCAATTGCGTTTTATTGATGACATCTTACCATAAGTCTGACTCCACTAAGTCATCTAATAGAAAGTTTGTAACACCTCTTACATAAGGCTTTAAATCATCCAATAACACTTTATTATAGGCAAATTCTGTTAAGGGATCACCCTCCAAACTTGAAGACATACGCTTGAAGCATACTCTCTAAATTAACATCATCAATTTAGGTTAGTCATATTCTATCTATTGCACGATATTTAAAATTAAATTTCAAAAACTTTACTTAACTCACTCACCTATTAGGAGACCGACTATATTTCATATAAAACCTCAAATAGTGCCATTTGTATGTTGGCCTAATAATTACTGATAGGGGCAAGTTCAACTAACGATAAATGATTTTCTCCAAAATTTCACCAAAATTATATAAAGATGCCTAAAGCATAATTTCTAATGTATAAATACATAATTTAAATTTACTATCAGCTATAGTATAATCTAGTTAAGATCTTAAGTTTCCTGATTAACTCTCTTAAAACAATATATTCAATTCTTACTTGCTGACATACCAAAGAACGAAAAATATTTCACTTGTATATTCTTTTTACCATTATACTAGTACAATTCTTTCATATATTAGTATACCCTTATTTCCTTGAAGTTATCCATATTCACAATCTATAGTTTCTTCTGAAATCTCATTTCTCAATAATTATTCACACGTGAATTCCCAATCTCAACATAATTTACTTCCTAGATGTTAGACACAATTTAGCATGGTATAAACCCTTAACACAAATACCTTGATTGTTCTACATTATTTTTGGACATGGTTCTCAAAATATTCTCCATATTTAGTTCAAAGATTAATTTAAATTGTACTTCTCATATTTTATTCCTCAAAAACTTTAACACCACTAATTTGCTTGACTACATTCGTCAAAGCACCATAAGGCCATCATCCGTCTATTCCTTTCAAAATCTCTATTACTTTAACCTATTAACCACTTGAAAACCATAATAACTGAGTTTTAAAAAAAAATTAACTTTTCTTGTAATGAGGAAAAAGAACTTTGCATTTAATGCCAAACATTAATAAGGGAGAATGCAGTAGAATAGACAAAAAACATAATATAGAACGGTTCCAAAATAGAAAGTCAAAAATTTGGACAAAGCATTGAAAGAAAATTAAAATTCGGTGGCCGTAATTCTTGAAAATCTATAAACAAAATCTAGCTGTTATTTTAGCAAAAATCGGTGGCCGCAAGTTTTGAATATATTTGTCAAAATCTACTTTAAAACTGTTGATATTCGGTGGAAAAGAAACATTTATTATCTTATAAAAGTCTGTAAAAAATAAAGAATACATAGTTAATTGGTAGGATGTAGTTGATTGCTTCAAAATAGATGTAATCAATCAACTGTAAAATAAACTAGTCCAAATTAAAAATTCTCAAAATAGCTAGTCAACTTAGTAATACCGATAGTCAATTGGAAAGAACATTGGGAAAACAAAATAAACCATTTAATTGTCCCTCTTCAACAATTAACTTGTTTGCATTTTCACTCTTTTTTTTTACAATTATGCCAGTCACCTATAACTTTCCTAAAAGAATTAAGATATCAATGCTTCATCAAAGACAACAACAAAAAAGACAAATTTCTGGTGATATCTTAACCTTATTATCTTTATGTGCTTAATATGAATCAGGATCACAACTAATGTACATATATATGCTTGCCTTCATTTTTGAAAATTTTCACCTTCAATTTGGCTAATATCCACCAATCACTCACATAGTTGTTCTAATTATGTCCGGCCCTTTCACATAGCTATTGTATGTATGTCCTTCTCTGAGTTCTATAAATGTTCACGTTAGTATCTTTACTTTATACTTAAAGTTAAGGTGTGTGCAGCTATGGACGGAATTGCATTCTGTCAGTTTCGAAATATTTGTGTCTTTTATGGTTCCAGTCCTGAAAAAGATGGAGAGTATGTGAAAATTGCACAAAACTTAGGTATGGTGTTAGTCAGAAGAAAAATTCATTTACTATATGGCAGAGGTAACTGTGGGTTATTGGGGTATGTGTCTACAACTGCACATGTAGGAGGATGTCAAGTTCTAGGTATTATTCCTACAGCTCTAGTAGTATTCAACATTATAGGAAAGACAATTAGGGAAGAATTTAGGGTAGCTTACATGCATGAGCTCATGGCTAGAATGATGAGCAATGTTGATGCCTTTATTGCCTTACCAGGTGGTTTTGGTACTTTAGAGGACATTTTCCAAATAGTCTCTTGGACACAATTGAATAAAGGTTTGTTAAATGTTAATCACTTCTTTGATGGTCTGTTGTCTTTTTTTAGATCAAGCTGTGGAATAAAGGTTTATCACACATTCAGCACGACGAATTCTCATCTCAGCTTCAAATGCTGAGGAGTTGATTGATACTTTACAAGCATATGTTCATGTACCTGTTCCAATTATAGCTTAAATAGAATGGACAACAGACAACCGTAGAAAGCACAAATTGGACTTGGATCTTCATTTGTAAATGTAGTAGGACATGCCATTGTTGTACTGCTTCTACTTTCATAGGGTCAACTTGGATACCATCCTTACCAACCATACTCCTTTAGAGTTGGTAAAACTATCTTTAAATGTTGCTTATGATCCTCTAAACTCTCCAAACATATTAGTATTTCTTTAATAAAGACAATAATAAATTTATCTAAGAATAGTTTAAATACTCTATTTATTAAGTTCATGAATGCAGTTGGGGCATTTATCAAAATAAATGACATCACCAAGAACTCATAATGCCCATAATGAGTCCTAAAAGAAAAATTTCAATTATCCTTTTCCCTTATCCTCAATTAATGATACTCATATCTCGAATCAATTTTTGAAAAAATATTAAGTACCTTGTAACTGGTCAAATAGATCATTTATACGAGGTAATGGGTATTTATTCCACACTATCACCTTATTCAACTGTCTATAATCTATGCACAATCGCAACGATCCATCTTTTGTTTTTCATAAATAGTATTGGAGCTCTCCAAGAAGGAGTACTAGGGTATATAAAGCCCTTGTCCAATAAATCTTACAACTAATTCTTTAATTCCTTGAGTTCAGTCTTTACCATTCTATATGGGGGTATAGACACTGGTTCGGTTCCAGGAAGTAAATTAATACCAAATTCTATTTTATGTTTCGAGGTAATCTTGGAAATTCAGCAAGAATTACATCAAAAAATTATCTAACCAATGGAACTTGATTTACACTAGTATACTTTATTTCAACATCTCTCATCATTGCCAAATATCCTTGGCACCTTTTGTAATAACTTATAAACTACAAAAGCAAAGATTAGGTTTTTGGGTACCTCACTACGATCTCATTGTATCAAGAAAAAAATTCTCCAAGAATATTGAATTTAATCATCTTCGGATGACATTCTAAAATGGCCTAACATGTTGTCAACCAATCCATTTCTAATATCACATCAAAATTTACCATATTTAGACATTCAGGTAAAACGGATATTATATTCAGAAATGATCATATTTGGCATTTGTCTCAATTCTTTAAATTCTCTGGTATGCCTATCCCTTTCACTTTCAGGCAGTAATTGACCCATGTATACTTCTTAAGATGCCACAATATTCAATCAATCTTATACTAGGAAATTTAACAAACTTGGAATAGAAAGGAAATTGAAACCCTATAGAATCCCTTAATAGTACCTGAAGTATAAATATGTCCAGCTCATATCCATACTAAAGGTTCTATTAATGAATCATTTACTCCGATAGCCATAGGGAAACTTAATGCTCTGACACCAACTTGTAACACCTTCAATTTATAGACACGTGAAACAAATAAATTTTTTTCCGCAACCAGATAATTTCCATAGGATCCATAACACTATTCTTTGTCATGAAAATAGATACATATAGGTTCTCTCATGTATATACATTATTCAAACCAAGTAATAAATGTCAAAATAACAGCAGAAGTAGGGATCCTTCTTGTGGCATTCAGAGCACACTCTAGAATACAAACACAGTATAATTCAAAACGGTGAGCCTTGAAAGCAACGTAGACTTGCCCAAAGAATATGTCACCTAACTGATCATCTATCTGTAGGATCAGACATTCTATTCTTATCTGAAAAATGTGAAAATATCATGTAGTGAGTTTGACAACTCAATGAGTAGATAATACCACCTATAACCTCTTAGGTAAGCATATAGATGTACTCATGTTTTCAAATTTGTCACTTAGAAAATACAGTTCAGAAGTACGTCCATATGGGACCTGTATTTCAAATATTCTCAAATAAATGGATACTTAGATATCCAAACCATATTCAGCATGCTATGATCATTAAATAAATGTTATTATGCTCAACTATATAAACTATAGTAAAATAATAAGCTTTTGAGATAAAGTTATAACTTTCATTAAAATTGCCTCACTTGACGATCTGGCATACTCAATTTAAAATGACGTGCCTCATTTGTCGATTTGGTCAACCCACACACTCAATTCACTCATTTGCTATATGCATAGTGACTGATCGACTACAGTCACAAAAGTAATAACGAAATATGAGTGAATCACCCATTTACCTTCTCACATTACAACTGTCACCCAGTTAGAGTGCCCCTCCCTCAGCTCACTTAGGCTAATAGGGCGTCCCCTATTCAGTACCATCACAAGCCATACAACCTGTCGATATTCATCCATACATATAAATACATATATATAAATGCATATTAATCAAATGCAATGTAAAATTATCAAGCAACTTTCCATGAGCTTTATGTTTGCCATTCAATCATAATCAGCAACTATATAGTTTTACAAATCAATGCCTTATGCATATAATATTCACTTTATCAAATAATGATAAATACATTTAGAACCACATATTCAATGAGTTTCAAAATCTATTTGCAAAACCACTCTTTTTGAACTATGTGCCAATTCGTAAGCAAAACTGATATTTTAACACATTTTAGAAACATATATAAGTGTAAATATCTTATAAACATAATCAAATACACATTTAATAATCAAGAAGAGTATAGGGCAATTTATAGAAAGATTTATCCACTCACAAGTTAGGGCTCCAGGTTGGATAGCCCCAAATGTAATTTTTTAATTCAAATCTAATCAAATAGATATTGAAAGCAAGTCTAGAGGGTCCAAAAATTTAAGAAAGGACTCCAGGAGCTTGGTCACTATTCACAGCTGAAAAATATTATTCATGCTGGCCGAAATCAGTATTCACGAAGAACAAAAAGTTGTTAGGTGATTGAAAATTTTCATATCCTAAGGTTTGTCTAGCTCCCGAATCCATCTACGGTGTCAGATTTTCAATTTGAGGTCTTTCAATAGAAGTTTTAAAACTTATATTTTTCTAAGATTTTATACTTCCGATCTGCGGCATTTCTACGGCTGATTTGAAAAATTGTTTGATCAAAATCGTAGTATACTCTATCCTAAATCCAGTGGTACCCCTAGTTTTAAGATCGAAGGCCTATAGACACTCCAGATCTAGAAAGAAAACTTAGAGGTTACTATTCATACTATTCATGAGAATTTCGTAGAAAACTCATGCTGCCTCTCGGTTTGTCTCCCCCACCCCGTTTTCTTTTTTTAGTATTATTATTATTTAATAATTAAATATTTAAGATTATTTTTATTTTATTATATATATATTCATATAAATACCATTTTTCATCCTAAAACATCTCAAATTTTTTTAAAAGTTTACATTGTTGTAAAACTTTAGTTGAACTCCTAAATCATGACTTTTCTTTAGAAAATTTTTTAAAAACAAATCACAAAATAAATATCTTTATGCATAATAAAAGAAAGAATATATCTAAAAATAGAACAAAACTTTATTAGAGGCCAATATAATTATTTTAAGCAAAATAATAATTATTTTAATTAAAAGTATACTTACTTTTAGCAAAACATAATCATTTAATGTAAATATATATTTTTTATCGTAAAACATTATTATTTAAAAATTATGGGATATTACAGCATGCCTCTTGTTTAGCTTATGTTAACCATTCAAATGCTTTAGAGATTCATGATTAGTGTGAATCACAAACTTTGTTGACTAGTAATAATGTTACCTAATAAATGGGAAAATTAATGGTTTAATGGTTATATTTTATCCCCTAATTCATAGTAACTTGTGATTATTTCCATGCTTTGGTTTTGTTTTGTTTTACTTTCTCTGGATACTGCTTTAGTTTGTTTTCAATTTGTAGGTGAGCAAAAGAGGCCAAGAATCAAAGGAAAACATTCATAAGAAGAGCTATATGGACTCGGAACAAGTTGAGGAAGAAGCAAGGAGGAAACACAGAAGAAATAGGTTGGAATTAAGCTCGGTAGTCTCCAATACGGCTTGACCGTGTTTGGTGTACTTGGAGTATGGCCAGGCCATGTTCTATGCAAGACTTGGAGAGAAATCCTAGAATCTAGCCTAAAGCATGGCTAGGTCTTGGAACACGGGCGTCTTCGTGTAATATCCTGTAAATTTTAAATAATAATTTTTTAAATAATAATTTTTTACAATAAAATATGTATTTTTATTTTAAATGATTATGTTTTGATAAAAGCAAACATATTTTTAATTAAAATGATTTTTTTACTTAAAATAATTATATTGTCCTCTAATAAATTTTTATTTTATTTTTAGAAATATTCTTTCTTTTATTATGTATAAAGATATTTATTTTGTGATTTGTTTTATTAAAATTTTTACCAAGAAAAGTCATGATTTAAGAGTTCAACTAAAGTTTTATAAGAATGTAAATTTTTAGAAATTTTGGAGATATTTGAGGATGAAAAATAGAATTTATAAGTATACAAAAAAAATAATAATAATAAATTTTAAATATTTAATTATTAAATAAAAAAAAGGGGAGAGGAGACGAAAGTGAGGTTCAAAAAATCCTGATTCCCGTAACCGATGAATGGTATGAATAGTGTGAATAGTAACTTTTATTTTTCTCTCTAAATTTGGAGTGCCTATTGACTTTCGATCTCAAAACTAAGGGCACCACTGGATTCAGAACAAAAAATACTATGATTTTGACTGACCAATTTTTCAAATCAGCTGCAGAATTGCCGCAGATCGAAAGTAGAAAATCTTAGAAAAAGATAAGTTCTGAAACATCTACTTAGAGACCTCAAATTAGAAATCTGACATCGTCGATAGATTCAGGTGCTAAATAAACCTTAGGATATGAATTTGTTTGGTCATCTAACAACTTTTTGTGCGTTGTGAACAGTAAATCTAGCAGGCATGAATAGTGTTTTTCGGCGGTGAATAGTGACCAGCGTTGACCAAGCTACTTGAGTCATTTCCTAGATTTTTGGACCCTCTAGACTCATTTTTGAGATCTATTTGATCAGATTTGACTAGAAAAATATATTTGGGGCTGTCCAACCTGGAGCCCTGACCTGTGAGTGGATCATTCTTTCTATGAGTTGCCCTATACTCTCCTTGATCTTTAAATGTGTATTTGATTATGTTTATAAGATATTTACACTTTTATAGGTTTCCAAAATGTGTTAAAATATATGTTTTGCTTATGAACTAGCACATAGTTCAAGAAGAGTATGGTTTTGCAAATAGATTTTGAAACTCATTGAATATGTGGTTCTAAATGTATTTATCATTATTTGGTAAAGTGAATATTATGTGCATGAGGCATTGATTTGTTAAACTATAAAGTTATTGATTATGATTGAATGGAAAGCGTAAAGCTCATGGCGAGTTGCTTGATAATTATACATTGCATTTGATGAATATGCATTTATATATATATATATATATATATATATATATATATATATATATACAATATATATGTATGTATGTATGTATTTATATGTATGGATGAATATCGACGAGTTGTATGGCTTGTGATAATTATACATTGCATTTGATGAATATGCATTTATATAATAATGAAAGTAGTTTAAGTTTCTCTAGGAATTGAATCAATTGGTAGTCACGAGAACCCCTATTAATTGAATCATATGGTTGGCATATAACTTAATAGACTTAGGTTGAACTAAGAACCATGAAAGTAGGCAGTTGGATTGACCTAAGTAGGATTAGTAATGCTTGAAGGAGGTTATTAATTAATTAAGGCTAAACCACCCCCTATTACCTAGATAATTGCAATTAGAGATACAAATTGGTTGTTGAATATCATAAGTGCAATAAACCCTAACCATAGGCTTTTGTTAATTGATTATCTTATTTTCTTAATTGTGATTTCTCTCTATTAAATTACATTGATTTAGATAGCTTGTTTCGTAAAAGTCAAGTAATTGATCACCAGTCTTTGTGGGATACGACCCGTACTTACCGAACTAGCTACAACTATGTCGTGCGCTTGCTGTTAATTAGTGAAACACAAACAACAAGTTTTTGGTGCCGTTGCCAAGGAGCAATAGTTCAATATTAGATATTTTGCAAAATAGCTAGACTATATCTTCTTTTAATTTTTTTTGCATAATTTTATCTGGCTTATTTTTGTCTCTTTTCTTCCTTTATAGTAGTGCTACTCTTCTTTAGGAAGGGATCATTAATTCTTTGCTGAATTTGACTCAAAGATTAAACGTACTTTACGAAGGAGAAGAAGAAGAAGAAAGCAGCAAGATCCCACACCTACCATGGTGGAAAGAGATAACTGATCTCTTAAAGATTTCACTTCCCTATATACTTATGGTTTGAATTTGAGTATTGTCAACCCTGGTGTTGAGGCCAACAACTTTGAGTTGAAGACTTCTTTTTCTGTAGATGGTTTAGCAAAATCAATTTGGAGGATCCCCTACTGAAGACCCAAATCTCCATATATTAGTTTTTTTTTTGGAATATTGCGATACATTTAAGATGAATGGAGTATCTTCTGATGCCATCCGATTCAGATTGTTCCTATTCTCTCTGTGGGACAAGGCCCAAGCACAGTTGCACTCTCTTCCATCAGGGTCTATCACTACTTGGCAATCAATTTCTCAAGCTTTCTTGGCCAAGTATTTTTCCCCAAGTAAAACAGCCCATCTCAAAAACCAAATTACTACTTTTGCTTAAAAAGTTGGGGTGTAACATCCCCGATTTTCCCTTATGTTACTAATTGAAATTTATTTCTTTTAGAGAGGAGAACGGATTTTGGATCTCATAGGAGGATTAACTTATTTGACTTAAGTCAAATAAGATAGTAAGAATGGTTAAAATGGAATTTAATTTATAGAAAATAAGGGGATGACATTAGTGTAATTATGGATGGTGGCAAGGGTATTTTGGAGATAAGGAGGTGGTAGGTAGGGGGTAAGAAGGGAAAAAAATAAGGGGATGGCATTAGTGTAATTATGGATAGTGGCAAGGGCATTTGGGAGAAAAGGAGGTGGTAGGTAAGGGGTAAGAAGGAAAAAAAATAAAAAGGAATTAAATAATAAAAGATAAGAAGGAAAAGGGGGAAGTGACGGAGGGGAAAAGAGAAAAAAAAAGGAGAAGAAAAAAAGAAAGAAGAAAAAGAAAAGGGAAGAAGAGAAAAGGGGAAGAAGAAGAAGAGAAAGAAGAAGAAGAGAAAGAGGAAGAAGAGGAAGAGGAAGAAAAAGAAGAGAAAGAGGAAGAAGAAGGAGAAGGGAGAGGGAAGAGAAATCAAGAAATCAAGCACCGGATTTACTGGAATTTGAGGTAGGATTAACATCTTCTAATACATTTTTGTACAAAATTATATATACATTTTCAGATTTGTTTAGATATAATTTTGGATAACATGAGGTCTGGATATTTATATGAAATTCTGTTTTGGATGTTTGGACATGCATATGGGTGTATGGGATTATATAAAAGAAAATCAAAGGAGAAGATAAATTAAGCTGAATTTCAGAATAATTGGGGTAGCTTCGGTTTTTAGAATTCTGGGAAAATTAGGAAAGGATTTTAAAGCAATGGTCAACATATGAATGGTAGATATATGTCTCACGAATCTATAGGCTTTGGAATTACTAGAGTTGGAGAATATATGAGGGAGATATGGTTGATTAATTGAGCAAAGGTCGAAATTTAGGATAGTAAAAATGAGTGTTTTATTTTTAATTTTCTGGGAATAAACCGTAAAGAATTTGAAGAAATGATAAACATATAAGTTGTAGATAATTGTCTTATATTTTTATAGGCTTTAAGATCATCTCAATCAGAATTCATATGAGGGAGATATGGATGATTAATTGAGCAAAGGTCTGAATTCAGGATAGTAAAATTAAGTGTTTTATTTTTAATTTTCTGGGAATAAACCGTAAAGCATTTGAAGAAATGATAAACACAAAAGTTGTAGATAATTGTCTTAGCTTTTTATAGGCTTCCTCAATCGGAATTCATATGAGGGAGATATGATTGAATAAGTGAAGAAATGTCACAGAACACGTCCATGCCGTGTTCTGAGTTATTTCAACATGGGTAGGCCGTGTTAGGTGCTGGTTTATTATTTTTTTTTTTCATTGTTTTTCTACCTAAAAATAGTTTTATTTGTTGAAATATTTTTAGAAGACAAATGTCCAAGAAAATTACCCTTTTCTTTATTTGATTCAAAATTTATTATATTGGACATTTAATATGTGATGAATAATTATTAATTGTTGGATATGAAAATTATGCATGTTATTTTATGAAAGAAATTGAATGGCAAGCACAAAGCTCATGGCGAGTTACTTGATAATTATGGCAAGCGTAAAACTCATGGCAAGTTGCTTGATAATTTTATATTCTATTTGATGAATATGCATTAATATATATATATATGTATTTATATGTATGAATGAATATAGACGGGTTGTATGGCTTGTGATGGTACCGAGTAGGGGACGCCCTATTAGCCTGAGTGAGCCAAGGGAGGGCCGCTCCAACCGGGTGTCATTGGTAATGTGAAGAGGCAGGAGGGTGATGTACTCACATTCGCCGATCACTTATTGTGACTGTAGTCGATCGGTCACTATGCATATAGCAAACGAGTAAATTAAAAGCCATGATAGGACTGAGCATTAGAAAAAAAAATGGACTTCTGGTGCATGAGTAGTATGATAATTATGCATAAACAAAAATTATAGTTTTATCTCAAAATTTTGATATTTTTCTGTAACTTATACAACTGAACATAACTCTTGTTTTTTCATCATATTTTATTTATGTTAAGTCTACTGGGAACCTTTGTTCTCACTATTGTTGTGGTGTTATGTTCAGATAAAAAGAAATGAGATCCGACACAAAATGAAGTTACTGATGGTGATCTAGATGTCAGCACTACCTCCTCACCCTTTGTATTTTAAGGGTGAAGTGCTGTATAAGGACTCTTATTTATGTACTGAAATGTTGTATTATATAAATATAACATGTGTGAGGTTTGTAATGTATATGTAAACATGTATATTGTGTTTTGAAATGTTGTATTGTATAATTATAACATGTATGAGGTTTGTGATAAATATGTATATATATATATATATATTGTGTTTATACGAATGGCGAATTTAACATGCGTAATGAAAAAAAAAACCGCGGATGTTACATAGTTGGTAACAGAGCGGTCGATCTTAGGCGACCATGGGGTGGGTGGTCACCTAAATTGACTTAGAGGAGTCTTGAATAGTTATGTGGAAACGTTATATAAGGTAGCGGATAAATACAGTAGGAAAGTACTAGTATTTCCTATTTATAATTTTGTGTAGTGTGATAACTACTGTAAAATTTTGAACTGCTGTTGAGCTTGATCACCTCAATAGTGACTAATATTTTTCTTTACAAATCCATTGAGTTATGGCACCACCAAAAAGAAATCTGTCAGGCAGCGCAGATGCTACCTTAAATAACATAGCCGCAGCTATTCAAGCTCAGGCAGCTGCTACAAATCAGATTCTGCAGCATCTTCAGAATATTAATAATAATGATGAGGTTAGGGGAGATGAAAGAAATCGAAATGGGAACAGAACTGGAAATGGTAATGGATGGTCTGAATTTATAGGAACGCGACCTCCATCTTTTGTGGGTGCATATGACCCAATAGTTGCTGAGAGATGGCTAATAGAACTCGAGAAGATTTTTGAAGTTCTAAATTGTTCTGATGAGCAGAAGGTTAATCTTGGGACATATATGCTGAAGGAAGAAGCTGAATACTGGTGGAGAGGAGCCAAAGAGTTACTAGTACATCAAGACAGGGAAATTACATGGCACTTGTTTCGAGAGACTTTTCTGAACAAATATTTTCCCAGTAATGTGAGAGCTGAGAAAGAGATTGAGTTTCTTCAGCTTAGATAGGGAAATGGGACCATTGAGCACTATATTACCAAGTTTGAAGAACTGTCTAAGTTCTTAAGTACTTTGAAGAATAATCCAGATGAAGCTTGGAAGGCAGTGAAGTTTGAATCAGGACTGAACCCGGAGCTTAGAAATGCTATGGTGGCATTAGAGATTCGGGAATATGCCCCGTTGGTAAATAAATGTCAGATGCTGGCGATAAGTCTAAAAGCAGTCGAGGATGAAAAGGAGAGGTGGACTCAGTGGAAGCGGAAGAGAGAGTTCCCAATTATGGATAGAAATACCATAGGGAAGAATATTATGAGAGGTAAACAACCAGCAATTGTGGAACCCAGACCTTTTCTGAAAAATCCGACAACGAGTCAGTGTGGAAAATGCGGGAAATTCCATGGGAATAATCTGTAACATCTTTTTTTTTATTATACAATATTGAGTTCACATACACGTCATTAATCAAAACGTACATGCAACATAAAAGACATAGATATTTACATCTTGTTTATTTTGGTTGACCAATTCCGAAGATACAGGTGCGGGTGGTTGTACCTTCACCAGGATCTGTGCCAACTCGCTCACAAACATTTTATTTAAGATCTGCCCATCATAGAATAACTCGATCTAACGTGCACTAAAAGCCAGAGCTATAGAAAATCTGCATAACTAATTTTCTGAACATGATATGGAAATATAGTGAGAATTAAATCCCAGTAAGTTCAACAATAAATCATCATCAATAAAGCTGATCACGTCATGTTCAGCTGTATAAACTACAGAAAATATCTTTGGTCATATGAATGCATTATATATACGCACATAAGAATCATACTGTAATGATATGTATGACAGGATTTACTATTTTCAAAATATCATATGATGGTCATCAACTTATTCTCATTTCAAGCTACCCCGGTCAGGGTGAGTATCATATACTCTCCGGTACGGGCTTTTCTCGCTCCGTCCGACATGGCCCACTTTCTCTTTCTTTTCTCATTATCATGATCATAACCGTTGGTAGGGCGTCCCCTACTGGTGCACCACACGGATTGCCATGTGACCATGCTCATTTTTTTTCTTTTCACAATGATAGCCAAAAATATGCTTTCAATAACAAGTATGTTCATCAAAATATAACTATTACCATAAATCATTGGTAATCATGCCATGAACATAACCATTTCAAATATCACTTTATAAAATATTTCCATGTCAAAATTTCACACTTAAGATGGTAAGAAGTTAATACAATGGCAATGGCTATGGCTATACTAGTCATTTATTAAGATTCATCTTCTTTTTTAAATACTAATTTTATTTCTTTATTTTCTTGATGCAGGTTTTTATCCTATCTAACCTTCTCTTACTAATCAGAGCATAACTCCCTCAATTTAACTATGATGTAGGTGATCTTAGTGTCAATTTCAAGATAAAACAATTATCTAAAACTATTATGTTGAACATTATAGCGAAATATTTAGAAATCAAGGTGCTATTACTCCCTAAATGTATATGTTATTTCTTCTTGGATAGGTTCTAACCTCTACCTACTAATCGAACCATATCTACCTCATAAGGACTCCAACTTGAGTAATTCCAGTTGATAAAACTCCGTGACACACATATCTATAATTCTTATGTTAACCATTTATTTTAATTCCATACAGATAAGTCCCAGAAATTAAAATATAGAAGCTGTTCTAACATATTCTTCCCTGATGAACCATTTTCTGATCTTTGACTACTAATCAACTCATATCTTCCTCATATGGACTCCAAATTGATTGATTCCAGTGGCTAAAAATCTATGACAGACATAGATATAATTCTTATGTTAACCATTGTGTTTAATGCCATACAGATAATTCCCAGAAATTAAAATACAGAAGCTATCCTAACATATTCTTCCCTGATGAACCATTTTCTGACCTTTGACTACTAATCAGCTCATATATTCCTCATATGGACTCCAAATTCAATGATTCCAGTGGCTTAAAATCCATGACACACATAGCTATAATTCATATGTTAACCATTTATTTTAATTCGATACAGATAATTCCCAGAAATTAAAATACGAAAGATGTCCTAACATATTCTTCCCTGATGAATCATTTTCTGACTTTTGACTACTAATCGGACCGTATCTACCACATATGGACTCCAAATTGAATGATTCTAGTGGCTAAAAATCCGTGACACATATATCCTCAATTCTTATGTTAACCATTTATTTTAATTCCTTATAGAATGTTCCCAGAAATTAAAACACCGAAGCTTAAAATTCTGCCAACCATAGCCATACCCATGCAGAACTATCTACACCAACCTAAGTGTTCAAACATACATCACATGCAAGATCAATATGTAACATGATATAGAAACATCCATGACCAATCATCAAAGTTCTAAGATCAAAATCACATATAAATATTATAAGTTTCAAAAATTTTCTTCAAAAAGAAATATTGTTAAACTTACCTGGAGCACTTAGTCCTCTAGACTTCTCCTTCCTCTTTCTTCCTTTCTTCCTCTCCTTTCCTCACTCTACCTTACTTCTATTTTTCCTTTCCCTCACTTGGACGAAATTCTAATGTTGTAAGGGTGGGTTTTCTTATATAGACCACCAAATAATTCACCTTTCATGATCATGGGTCTACCTTATCACAATTAGGATACACTTTGTTGAATTTTTGGAAAACAAACAACTTATGTTCTTGTCTTCCTCTTCCTTAGTCAAGATATGCATAGGAAAAGGAGATTTATATTTTGAAAATTATGATGATATGTTCTTAAGATAAGGGACAAGATCCCTTTGATTTAGGGATTCATTTCCATTTTCTTTTGTCTTAAACAATTATGATAGGTTGCCTTTTTAAGTGGCAAATTTCTAGCCCTTGAATCTCCATTATTTGGTTGATATTATTTGTGTGGGATAGGAATGTTTTGTCCTAATACCATGTATTATCATACCACTTGCTAAAATTATGAGTGTAGGATATAGATGTTTTTGTCCTAAAGTCTTGTATTATTATGCCACTTGCCAAAATAATGAAGGTAGAATCACACCACTTGCTAAATTTTTGTCTTAATGCCATGTAACATAATCTTTATTATTATTACATTATTATATCATCACCTAATTTATTTTATTTTATTTTTTCTCTTGGATTTGGGCTTATTCCTACCCATTATGGGCTTATTCTTACCCATTTTCTTTGCTTTGGATAAAATTCTACCTTTCTTGGAGGGCTTGGTCACATTTTCATAATTTTTGGGCTATTGGTCCAATTACTATATCTTAGTCCAAGTCTATGTTTTATTCCTTGCTTAGGTTATCCAATGGGCTTGCTAGAAACTTATTTGAAGTGGAAAAACTCTACATGATGTGTCCATAGGTAAAAGCCCAATTTATGGGTCGAGATACTAAAATTAGTCACTTTTGCTCTTAAATTAAGAAAAATTACCCTAATCCGATCTTCTTGAAATTTTAAGACCTTTACTTACTTCACAAAAATTTACCTTTCTTTAACTAAGAATTTCACCTTTCTTTAGCATGTTTATTTCTAATATTTCCTCTTAGGTTTTCTTTCTTTACCTATTCCATTAATATTAGACAATTTCTATGCATATATGTAAGGTGAAGAATTTCTAAGGAAAATATCTAAAAATTACGAGATGTTACATAATCCATGTTATTTTGATTCAGTTACTTGCTACCAATGCGGACAGAAGGTGCACGTGGCACGATATTGTCCACTGGGAAGAGGGAAATGTATTGCGCGAACACAACAAACAACAGGAAGAATTTTCACCTTGAGTGGTGCTGAAGCAAAGACAGCTCCTAATTTGATGCAAGGTACGTGCCGTATCAACAATTTGTCTCTGAATGTATTGTTTGATTCTGGCGCAAGCCATTCTTTCATAGCAATAAAATGTGTGGGGAAATTACAACACTCTATTGTAGAGTTACCATATGAGTTAGTGGTGGTGACACCTACAGGAGGAAAAATAATTACCTCCTCAGTGTGTTTGAATTGTCCTATTGTATTGAATGACAGATCCTTTGTAGTGGATCTGATCTGTCTACCTCTGGATGGTATAGATGTCATCTTGGGTATGGATTGGTTAAGTCAGAATTGAGTCCTACTGGATTGCTGCAATAAGACTTTTGAGTTTCTCTCGGACCCACCGGAGGACCAAAAGTATAGCATTATTAGTGCTCACCAACTCTATAAGGAGATGAGGGATGCAGATTTGAAATGTGTTTTCTTGTATACCATCAATCCGAGTATGAAACGGGAATTGCTTGAGATTCCAGTAGTCCATGAATTTCCAGAGGTTTTTCCCTTTGAAATTTCTGAACCTCCAGCGAAGAGAGAACTGGAATTTTCCATCGATCTAGCACCAGAGGCGAGGCCTATTTCTATCACTCCCTATAGAATGTCTCCTGTGGAACTACAAGAGCTGAAGAAGCAGATCGAAGAGCTGTTAGAAAAGAATTTTATCAAACCTAATGTATCACCTTGGGGAGCGCCTGTATTGTTTGTAAAGAAGAAAGATGGCAGTTTGAGATTGTGTATTGATTACAGGCAATTGAATAAGGCAACTATTAAGAATAAGTATCTGTTGCCTAGAATAGACGGTCTACTAGATCAATTAAATGGAGCTACTATTTTCTCTAAGATAGACTTGAGTTCAGGATATCATCATATCGGAGTTAAAGAAGAAGACATTCCAAAAACAGCTTTCAGAACTCGGTATAGACACTACAAATTTTTAGTCATGCCTTTTGGGGTCACCAATGCACCTGCAGTCTTTATGGACTATATGAATCGCATTTTTAGACCCTACTTGGATCAATTCATAGTATTGTTCATAGATGATATTTTAATATACTCTAAGAGTGAGGAAGAACATAACCAGCATCTTCGATTAGTACTTTAGGTCTTGAAGGAAAAGAAACTTTTCGCTAAGTTGGAAAAATGTGAATTTTGGCTGGAAGAAGTGAAGTTTTTGGGTCACGTAATTTCTAAAGATGGCGTGTCGGTGGATCCCAATAAAACTGAAGCAGTGTTGAAATGGGAGAGACTTAAAACTGTGACTGAAATTAGAAGTTTCTTGGGTTTAGCAGGATATTACAGACGATTTATACAGGGATTCTCTCAAATAGCTTTGCCTTTGACTCGATTGACCAGAAAGGGAAGTCTCTTTAATTGGACTGAAGAATGTAAGAATAGTTTCCAAGAGCTTAAAGTCAAATTGACTTCTCCACCTGTTCTAGTTGTTCCTAACCCTTCTGGATGCTTTGTAGTCTATACGGATGCTTCCAAGAAAGGTTTAGGATGTGCTTTGATGCAAGAAAGTAGAGTAGTTGCTTATGCATCTCAACAATTGAGATCGCATGAGGAGAACTATCCTACTCATGATTTAAAGTTGGCTGCAATAGTTTTTGCCCTGAAGATGTGGAGACACTACTTGTATGGAGTTGTATTTGAAATATACAGTGATCACAAGAGTTTAAAGTATCTCTTTGACCAAAAAGAATTGAATATGAGGCAAAGAAGGTGGATGGAATTCATTAATGATTACAAATTTGAATTAAAGTATCATCTAGGGAAGGCAAATGTAGTAGCTGATGCGTTGTGCCAGAAGTCGTTGCATTTAAGTCAAATACTGATAAAGGAAATGGAGCTAATTGAGGAATTCAGAAATTTGAAATTATCAGTTATGACTGTCCCAGGTAGTTTGATTGTTAGTGAATTAAGAATTGAAAGTGACTTGAAGACTCAGATTAAAGAAGCGCAGACACATGATCAATTTTTACAAGATCGAAAAGATCAGCCTGACTTTACAATGTCAAAGGATAGAATTATTATGTACCGGGGCAGAACATGTACACCACAAGGAGAGAATTTGAAGGCTAAGATTCTGGAAGAAGCTCATCAAAGTAAGTATACAATCCATCCAGGATTTACAAAAATGTATCAAGATTTGAAAAGATTATACTGGTGGCTAGGAATGAAGAGAGACATTGCTGAATATGTGTCTAAGTGTCTGGTTTGTCAAAAGGTGAAGATAGAACATCAAAAACCTTCTAGGATGTTACAACATTTAGAAATCCCTGAGTGGAAGTGGGATAGTATATCTATGGATTTTATTGTCGGATTACCTAAGACTCAGACAGGTTATGATGCGATATGGGTAATAGTTGATAGACTGACGAAATCTACGCATTTTTTACCCATTAAGAAAAACTACTCGTGGAATAAGTTGGCCCAGTTGTATATGAAGGAAATTGTACGGTTACATGGAATTCCTAATAGTATCATTTCAAATCGAGATCCTCGATTTACTTCCAGATTTTGGAGAGCACTACAAGAAGCTTTTGGTACTCGTTTATATTTTAGTACTACATATCATCCTCAAACAGATGGTCAAACGGAGAGAACTATACAAACTTTAGAAGATATCCTAAGATCGTGCGTGCTAGAGCAAGGAAAAGGATGGGATGGATATCTGTCACTGGATGAGTTTACATATAATAACAGTTATTATTCTAGCATCGGAATAGCACCACATGAAGCTTTGTATGGTAGGAGATGTAAATCGCCATTATGTTGGAATGAAGTGGGGGAGAAAAGGTTATTAGGGCCTGAGTTAGTGCAACATACTTCTGAGCAAATACAGATAATTCGAGATAAAATGCGAACAGCTCAGAGTCGACAAAAGAGCTATTTTGATAGGAGAATGAGACCGATACAATTCCAAGAAGGTGAGCATGTGTTCTTGAAAATTTCTCCTACTACCAGAATTGGTCGAGTAATGAAAATTAAGAAATTGAGTCCGAGATATTTAGGACCTTATGAAATTCTGAAAAGGATAGGGTCATCGGCGTATCAGATTGCACTTCCTCTGCATTTGTCAAATCTGCATGATGTGTTCCATGTTTCTCAACTTTAAAAGTATCTACCAGATTCGTTGCACATAATTCAAGAAGAAATAATAACTCTAGATGAGAATCTAACCTACCGACCGAGGCCGATAGTAATTCTAGATAAAGACGTGAAACAGTTGAGAAATAAAACCATTCCATTGGTGAAGGTAGGTTGGGAGAGTTTAACAATGGAAGAAGCCACATGGGAAATGGAAGATGACATGAGACAGAAGTATCCACAACTGTTTGAAGACAGGTAAACCTTGAATTTTGAGGTCAAAATTCTTTTTAGGAGGGAGAACTGTAACATCCTTGATTTTCCCTTATGTTACTAATTGAAATTTATTTCTTTCAGAGAGAAGAATGGATTTTGGATCTCATAGGAGGATTAACTTATTTGACTTAAGTCAAATAAGATAGTAAGAATGGTTAAAATGGCATTTAATTTATAGAAAATAAGCGGATGGCATTAGTGTAATTATGGATGGTGGCAAGGGTATTTTGGAGATAAGGAGGTGGTAGGTAGGGGGTAAGAAGGGAAAAAAAATAAGGGGATGGCATTAGTGTAATTATGGATAGTGGCAAAGGCATTTGGGAGAAAAGGAGGTGGTAGGTAAGGGGTAAGAAGGGAAAAAAATAAAATAGAATTAAATAATAAAAGATAAGAAGGAGAAGGGGGAAGTGACGGAGGGGAAAAGAGAAAAAAAAAGGAGAAGAAAAAAAGAAAGAAGAAAAAGAAAAGGGAAGAAGAGAAAAGGGGAAGAAGAAGAAGAGAAAGAAGAATAAGAGAAAGAGGAAGAAGAGGGAGAGGAAGAAAAAGAAGAAAAAGAGGAAGAAGAAGGAGAAGGGAGAGGGAAGAGAAATCAAGAAATCAAGCACCAGATTTACTGGAATTTGAGGTAGGATTAACATCTTCTAATACATTTTTGTACAAAATTATATATACATTTTCAGATTTGTTTAGATATAATTTTGGATAACATGTGGTCTGGATATTTATATGAAATTCTGTTTTGGATGTTTGGACATACATATGGGTGTATGGGATTATATAAAAGAAAATCAAAGGAGAAGATAAATTCAGTTGAATTTCGGAATAATTGGGGTAGCTTCGATTTTTGGAATTCTGGGAAAATTTGGAAAGGATTTTAAAGAAATAGTCAACCAATGAATTGTAGATATATGTCTCACGGATCTATAGGCTTTGGAATTACTGGATTTGGAGACTATATGAGGGAGATATGGTTGATTAATTGAGCAAAGGTCGAAATTCAGGATAGTAAAATTAAGTGTTTTATTTTTAATTTTATGAGAATAAACCGTAAAGTATTTGAAGAAATGATAAACACAGAAGTTGTAGATAATTGTCTTAGCTTTTTATAGACTTCACCTCAATCGGAATTCATATGAGGGAGATATGATTGAATAAATGAAGAAAGGTCACAGAACACGTCCATGCCGTGTTCTGAGTTATTTCAACACGGGTAGGCCGTGTTAGTTGCTGGTTTATTATATATTTTTTTTCATTATTTTTCTACCTAAAAATAGTTTTATTTGTTGAAATATTTTTAGAAGAAAAATGTCCATTAAAATTACCCTTTTCTTTATTTGATTCAAAATTTATTATATTGGACATTTAATATGTGATGAATAATTATTAATTGTTGGATATGAAAATTATGCATGTTATTTTATGAAAGAAATTGAATGGCAAGCGTAAAGCTCATGGCGAGTTGCTTGATAATTATGGCAAGCGTAAAACTCATGGCGAGTTGCTTAATAATTTTACATTCTATTTGATGAATATGCATTAATATATATATATATATGTATTTATATGTATGAATGAATATCGACGGGTTGTATGGCTTGTGACGGTACCGAGTAGGGGACGCCCTATTAGCCTGAGTGAGCCAAGGGAGGGCCGCTCCAACTGGGTGTCAGTGGTAATGTGAAGAGGCAGGAGGGTGATGTACTCACATTCTCTGATCACTTATTGTGGCTGTAGTCGATCGGTCACTATGCATATAGCAAACGAGTAAATTAAAAGCCGTGATAGGGATGAGCATTAGAAAAAAAATGGACTTCTGGTGCATGAGTAGTATGATAATTATGCATAAACAAAAATTATGATTTTATCTCAAAATTTTGATATTTTTCTGTAGCTTATACAGCTGAACATAACTCCTGTTTTCTCATCATATTTTATTTATGTTAAGTCTACTGGGAACCTTTGTTCTCACTATTATTGTGGTGTTATGTTCAGATAAAAAGAAATGAGATGCGACACAAAATGAAGTTACTGATGGTGATCTAGATGTCAGCACCACCTCCTCACCCTTTGTATTTTAAGGGTGAAGTGCTGTATAAGGACTCTTATTTATGTACTGAAATGTTGTATTATATAAATATAACATGTGTGAGGTTTGTAATGTATATGTAAACATGTATATTGTGTTTTGAAATGTTGTATTGAATAATTATAACATGTATGAAGTTTGTGATAAATATGTATATATATATATATATTGTGTTTATACATATGGTGTATTTAACATGCGTAATGAAAAAAAAATCCCCGGACGTTACATGGGGAGTCACTATTTAAAGCTTAGGATATATTTAAAGAGCTTCTCAGATTATGCCCACACCATGGGTTAGAAAAATGGCTTATAGTCCATGCATTCTGTGGACTTATATACAACACCCATATGTCTGTGGATGCTACAGTAGGAGGAGCCTTAATGAACAAAACAATTGATGAGGCTTATGCGTTAATTGAAGATATGGCTCAAAATCACTACTCATGTCCCAGTGAGAGGCATCCAATAGAAAACTAGTAGGTATGTATGAAGTTGATGCATTTAATCGTTTAACTTCTAAGGTTGATGCATTATTTAAGAAGCTAGATAAGTTGAGCATCAATGTTGTTGGTTCTTCTCCATCTTCTGCATGTGAGATTTGTGGATGTGTTGGCCATGTGGCCAATGAATGCGAGCTAGGAAACCCTGCACCTCAGGATTGTGAACAAGTAAACTTTGTGAATAATAATCGAAGAAATAATCCATACAACAACAACTATAATCCAAGCTAGAGGAATCATCTAAATCACTCATATTAGCCTCATGTGAATCAACCTCCTCAAAATAACTTTAGGCAACCTCTTGGGTTTCAAAATCAAATTCCATTCAATCATCTTCAACAGCCAAAGTCAAATCTAGAGTCTCTAATAAAAAATTTCATTGCTACTTAGAGTAAATAAAATGATGAGTTTAGAGCCTAGAACCACCCAATGAATAAGGCTATAAAAGACTTAGCCTTAAAGGTTGACTCGCTTGCTACTCATAATAAAATGCTAAAAGCTCAGATAGCACAGCAAGCCAGCTCTTCAAATAGGATTTTTGGCAAATTTCCTAGCCAACCTGAGAATCCAAGAGAACATTGCAAGACTATCACTTTGAGAAGTGGTAAGCAGTTAGTTGAGTCAGTGGCCAAGGATGAAGAATTGAAAGATATGCCTGAATAAGCAATTGTAGAATAAGAGCAGATAAGGAGAGGAAAGAGGAAGAAGAGCCCAAATATATGGCTCCGAAACTAGACAAGCCACTAGTTCCTTTCCCCCCAGAGACTTGCTAAAGCCAAATTAGAAAAGTAGTATGGAAAGTTCCTTGATGTGCTGAAAAAGCTGTAAATTAATATTCCATTTTTGGAACCTGTCTCCCATATGCCTTCTTATGCTAAATTTCTGAAGCAAATCGACTCAAATAAGATGAAGATTAAGGAGTATGCCATAATATCATTAACTAAAGAGTGCAGTGCATTGATCCAAAATAAATTATCTCCTAAACTCAAGGACCCTGGAAGCTTCTGTATATTGTGTTCCATAGGAGATATGCACATTACTAGAGCCTTATGAGATCTTAGAGCAAGTGTGAGTCTCATGCCATTATCTATATACAAGAAGCTCCAAATGGGTGATTTAAAGCCTACTACTCTTTCCCTCCAGTTATGGACTGATCCGTTATGCATTCGGTAGGTATGTTAAAGGATGTTCCTCTAAAGGTAGGTAAATTTTTTATACCTATTGATTTTTTTATTTTAGAGATAGAGAAAGATAACCAAATCCCCATCATTCTTGGAAAGTCTTTCCTAGCCACTGCAGGTGGAATTATCAATGTAAAAGATGGAAAGATTTCGTTAAATGTAGGGAACGAAAAGATTGAGTTCAATTTGAATGATGCAATGAAATGCCCATCTTGAAGTGATTCTTATTACATGATTGATGTAATTGAGAAAAATATGGCTGATAATGTAGTAAGTTTTTGTTCTACTGATGCACTTGAGCTTTGCCTTATGGATAGTCCTTTTCCTTGTTCTGAACAAGTAGAAGTTGATGCATATGCTTAAATGCTTGATGAGAGTCCTATCCTTACCTCAAAAGAAAAAGCTAAAACGCTGGAATTGGGTCTCAATCAAAAATCAACAACTGAAGAGAAAATTAAGGCATCTAAGATAGAACTTAAACCAATTCCATCAAATTTAAGGTATGAATTTATGTTGTAACATCCCTAGTTTCGTTTCTTTTATTAATAAAGGTACATAAATATTTAGTTAAGGAAATAAAATTTATTAGACAATTTTTAAATATCTAAGGAAATATAATCTACAGAAATTCTTCACCTTATGTGTATGCATAGAAAATGTTTCTAACATTAAGAGAATAAGTAAAGAGAGAAAAACCTAGTAGGAAAAAAACTTTGAAATAACATACTAAAGAGAGGAGAAATTCTTGGGTAAAGAAGATAAATCTTTGGGAAGCAAGTAAAGGTCTTAAAATTTCAAAAAGATTGGATTAGGGTAACTTTTCCTAATTCAACTGCTAGAGTTCCTAAGTTTAACATTTCCACCCAAACATTGGGCTTTCATCTATGGACACTTCATATAAAGTTTTTCCACTTCACATGAGTTTCTAGCAAGCCAATAGGATAGTCCAATCAAAAAATAAAATATAGACTTGGACTAGGTTATAGAAATTGGACTGATAACCCACAAATAATGAAAATGTGACCAAGACCTCCATGAAAGGTAGAATTTCAGCTAAAGCAAAGAAAATAGATAAGAATGAACCCAAATCCAAGAGGGAAAAAAATAAGAATCATGTGAGGAAATAGTAGTGTAATAATAATCAAGATTATGTCACATGGCATTAGGACCAAACATCTATATCCTACATTCATAATTTCAACAAGTAGGTAATAATACATGGCATTAGGACAAAACATCCATATCCTACATTCTTAATTTCAACAAGTAGGTAATAATACATGAAATTATGACAAAACATCCTTATCCTACACAAATAATTTTAGCCAACCAAGGAAAATTCAAGGGCTAAAAATTTGCCACCTAGAAAGGGAAACTTATCGTACTTGAGTGAGATAAAAGAAAAGGAAATAAATCCCTAAATCAAAGGGACCTTGTCCCTTGTCATAAGAACATTTTATCATAATTTTCAAAATACAAATTTCATTTTTCTATGCATATCTTGACTGAAGGAGAGGAAGACAAGAACATGAGTTATTGTTTCCCAAAAAATAATCAAGTGCATCCTAATTGTGATAAGGTAGACCCATTATTATGGAAGGTGAACAACTTGATAGTTTATTTGAGCAAAACTCACCCTTATAACATTATAACTTCGTCCAAGTGAGGGAGAGGAAAAACACAAACAAGGTAGAGTGAGGTAAGTTAACTTAATCTCTACTGGAATCCATCTTTTCTCTTCATCCTTAGGGTTCAAAACTCAACCTCCTTCTCTTATTTAAGCTAGTAGAAAAGCTAAGGAAAGGGAGGAATCTTTCTACTTCCTTTGAGAGGAAACAAGAAAAAGAATTCACTAAGTCAGCTAGGGAGATCTTTAGGTAGGTTTAACAATATCTCTCTTTGAAGAAAAACTTTGAAATTTGTAACATTTATATGAGAATTTGATGTTAGAACTTTGATGAGATTTACAATATTTGCTACTTTGATGTTTGGTTATGGATGTTGCTATATCATGTTACATGTTATCTTGCATATGATGAATGTTTTGAACATTTCGGTTGGTGTGGAAAGTTTTGCATAGGTATGGATATGGGTGGCAAAAAATTTCAATTTTTATGCTTCTATTTTGTATTTCTGAATATGATGAAAAATTTATGGAATATTATTAGATTTAAATTAGGAAGAAAATGGAAGAGGACGTAATATAATGATGAACTAAAACCTTAGGAAAGGTTTGGTTAGGAAACTGGATTTCGGAGTAACTAGGGAATCTTCTGTTTTTGAAATTCGAGAAAAAATTGGTTAGGAATTAAAAGAATTGGTTAACATGAAAAATGTAGATCTATGTCTCACGGATATTTCGCCACTAGAATCACTTAATTTGGAGTCCATATGAGGGATATATTGTCTGATTAGTAAGTAGAGGTCAGAAAGTAGCTAACTAGGGAAGAATCTGTTAAGTATGCTTTTATGTTTGAATTTATGGGAAACATTTATAGGGAATTAAAGGAAATTTTTAACATAATATATATATATATATATATATATATATATATATATCACGGATCTATAGGCTATAAAATCACTTAATTTATAGTCCATATGAGGGATATATGGATGATTAATGAGTAGAGGTCAGAATCAGTCTAAAATCCAGGGTGATAAATATAAGCATTTTTATTTTGATTTTATGGGAATAATTATTAAGGAAACTAAAGAAAGGATAAACATGAAAGTTGTATAGGAGTGTCTTAGCCTTTTATATACTTTGGAATCACCTCAATTGGAGTTTTTATAAGGGAGATATAGTCAAATTAGTAAGTAGAGATTTGAACCTACACGAGAAGAAATAACGTTGAATTTGAAGGAGTAATAACGCCACGATTACTTACGATTTCACTAAAATGTTCAACATAAGAGTTTTAGAAGATTGTCTTATCTTTCAATTGACACCAAGATCACCTCAATCGAATTTAAAATGATGGTGTTATGCTCATTTTAGTAAGAGAGGAAAATAATATTTAAAAAAGAAGAGCAATCTTATAAATGAAAATAATAAATTACTAGTGTATGGCATAGCCTTACCATCTTAAGTGTGTAATTTTGACATGAAAATATTTTATAAAGTGATATTTGAAAATGATTATGTTTATGGCAAGATTGTATTTTACCAATGATTTTTGGTAATGATTATGCTTTGATTTTAAATTATGGCTTGTGAGTATAATGAACATACTTGTTATTGAAAGCATATTTTTGACTTTTAACATGAACAAAAAAGAAAAGAAAAAAGACAAGCATGGTCACATGGTGGTTCGTGTGGTGCACCAGTAGGGGACGCCCTACTCATGGCTATGATTATGTTAATGAGAAAAGAAAGAGAAAGTGTGCCATGTCGGACAGAGCGAGAAAAGTCCGTACCGGAGAGTAGAAACTACTCACCCTGACCGTTGTAGCTTGATATGAAAATAAGTTGATAGTCATCATATGATATTCTAAAAATAGTTATTCATGCCATACATGTCATTTCTGTATGATTTTCATATGCATAGATAAAGTGCATTCATGGGACCTAAGATATTTGTTGTAGCTTATACAGATGAACATGACATGATGATCTATATTAATGATAATTATGATTTATTGTTGAACCTACTGGGATTTAATTCTCATTATATTTTCATATCATGTTCAGAGGACTAGATATGAAGATATTCTCTATGACCGACTTTTAACATACGTTGGGTTAAGTTGGCTAAGGTCTCGGTGAATGCGCAATCACCTGCACATGTATCCCCAGAACTAGTCAATATGGATGAATAAGATGTAGACATATATGTGTTTGATTTGTGTACGGATGTTGTTAATGAATGATGTTTAAACCTTAATTATGCTTGATTAAATTAATTAAATGTTATTATGGGTTAAATAGTTAGAAGTAAACATATAATGAATTCATGGGATTTAAAATATATATATATATATATATATATATATATATATATATATATATATATATCTGTGTGTGTGTAAAAAAATGGAGTTGTTACATTTAGACCCTGACTCTTCATATATAGTAAATGTGAATGTTGATTTGAATGCTGAAGAAACTAGTAAGTTATTGGTTGTACTCAAAAAGTTTAAGAAAGTGATAGGGTATAACATTGATGACATAAAATGGATTAGTCCATCTGTTTGCATGCATCGCATTATACTTGGTAATGATCATAAACCTTCTAGAAAGCACCAATTGAGACTGAATCCAAACATGAAAGAGGGAGTCAAGAAGAAGGTGCTCAAATTACTTGATGCAGGTATTATTTGTAACAACTCCATTTAAATATCAAATTTTTATTTTAAAATACCATGAAGTTATTACCTCGTTACAACTTAACTCAATATAACATTTATTTAATTTATACAATATAGAGTTCACATACATGTCATTAATCAAAACATACGTACAACATATCAAACACATAAAAATCTACATCTTATTTATTCTGGTTGACCAATTCGGGAGATACAAGTGCGGCTGGTTGCACCTTCACTGGGATCTAAGCCAACTCGACCACAAACATTTTATTTGCTTCTGGAATCTGCCCAACATAAAGTACTCGATCCAACGTGCACTAAAAGCCAGAGCTATAGAAAAATCTGCATAACTAATTTTCTGAACATGATATGGAAATATAGTGAGAATTAAATACCAATAAGTTCAACAATAAATCATCATCAATATAGCTCATCACATCATGTTCAGCTGTATAAACTACAGAAAATATCTTTGGCCACATGAATGCATTATATCTATGCACATAAGAATCATACAGTAATGATATGTATGACATGATTAAATATTTTCAGAATATCATATGATGACTATCAATTTATTCTCATATCAAGCTACCTCGGTCAGGGTGAGTATTTTCTACTCTCCGGTACGGGCTTTTCTCACTCCATCTGACGTGGCCCACTTTCTCTTTCTTTTCTCATTAACATGATCATAACCGTTGGTAGGGCATCCCCTACTGGTGCACCACACGGAGTGCCATGTGACCGTGCTCATTTCTTTTCTTTTCACAATGATAGCCAAAAATATGCTTTCAATAACAAATATGTTCATCAAAATATAGTTATTACCAAAAATCATTGGTAATCATGCCATGAACATAACCATTTCAAATATCACTTTATAAAATATTTCCATGTCAAAATTTCACACTTAAGATGGTAAGAAGTTCATACAATGGCTATGGCTATGGCTATACTAGTCATTTATTAAGATTCATCTTCTTTTTTAAATACTAATTTTATTTCTTTATTTTCTTGATGCAGGTTTTCATCCTATCTAACCTTCTCTTACTAATCAGAGCATAACTCCCTCAATTTAACTCTGATGTAGGTGATCGTGGTGTCAATTTCAATATAAAACAATTAGCTAAAACTATTATGTTGAACATTATAGCGAAAGATTAAGAAATCAAGGTGATATTACTCCCTAAATGTATAGGTTATTTCTTCTTGGATAGGTTCTGACCTCTACCTACTAATCGGAACATATCTACCTCATATAGACTCCAACTTGAGTGATTCCAGTGGCTGCAAATCCGTGACCCACATATCTATAATTCTTATGTTAACCATTTATTTTAATTCCATACAGATAATTCTCAGAAATTAAAATACAGAAGCTGTCCTAACATATTCTTCCCTGATGAACCATTTTCTGACCTTTGACTAATAATAAGCTCATATCTTCCTCATATGGACTCCAAATTGAATGGTTCCAGTGGTTAAAAATCCATGACACACATAGCTATAATTCTTATGTTAACCATTTATTTTAATTCCATACAGATAATTCCCAAAAATTAAAATACAGAAGCTGTCCTAACATAATTTTCCCTGATGAACCATTTTCTGACCTTTGACTACTAATCAGCTCATATCGTCCTCATATAAACTCCAAATTGGATGATTCCAGTGGGTAAAAATCCATGACACACATAGCTATAATTCTTATGGTAACCATTTATTTTAATTCCATACAGATAATTCCCAGAAATTAAAATACAGAAGATGTCCTAACAAATTCTTCCCTGATGAACTATTTTCTGACCTTTGACTACTAATTAGAACATATGGACTTCAAATTGAATGATTCCAGTGGATAAAAATATAGGATACATATATCTTTAATTCTTATGTTAACCATTTATTTTAATTCCTTATAGATTGTTCCCAGAAATTAAAACACCGAAGCTTAAAATTCTGCCACCCATAGCCATACCCATGCAGAACTATCTACACCAACCTAAGTATTCAAACATACGTCACATGCAAGATCAATATGTAACATGATATAGCAACATCATGACCAATCATGAAAGTTCTAAGATCAAAATCTTATATAAATATTATAAGTTTCAAAAGTTTTCTTCAAAAAGAAATATTGTTAAACTTACCTTGAGCACTTAGTCCCCCAAACTTCTCCTTCCTCTTTCTTCCTTTCTTCCTCTCCTTTCCTCACTCTACCTTGCTTCTATTTTTCCTCTCCCTCACTTGGACAAAATTATAATGTTGTAAGGGTGGGTTTTCTTATATAGACCACCAAATAATTCACCTTTCATGATCATGGGTCTACTTTATCACAATTAGGATACACTTTGTTGAATTTTTGGAAAACAAACAACTTATGTTCTTGTCTTCCTCTTCCTTAGTCAAGATATGCATAGGAAAAGGAGATTTGTATTTTGAAAATTATGATGATATGTTCTTAAGATAAGGGACAAGGTCCCTTTGATTTAGGGATTCTTTTCCATTTTCTTTTGTCTTAAACAAGTATGATAGGTTTGCCTTTTTAGGTGACAAATTTCTAGCCCTTGAATCTCCATTATTTAATAGATATTATTTGTGTGGGATAGGAATGTTTGTCCTAATGCCATGTATTATCATACCACTTGCTAGAATTATGAGTGTAGGATATAGATGTTTTTGTCCTAAAACCTTGTATTATCATGCCACTTGCCAAAATGATGAATGTAGAATCACACCACTTGCTAAATTTTTGTATTAATGCCATGTAACCTAATCTTTATTATTACATTATTATATCATCACCTAATTTATTTTATTTTATTTTTCCTCTTGGATTTGGGCTTATTCCTACCCATTATGGGCTTATTCCTACCCATTTTCTTTGCTTTGGATAAAATTCTACCTTTCTTGGAGGGCTTGGTCACATTTTCATAATTTTTGGGCTATTGGTCCAATTACTATATCCTAGTCCAAGTATATGTTTTATTTCTTGCTTAGGTTATCCAATGGCTTGCTAGAAACTTATGTGAAGTGGAAAAACTCTATATGAAGTGTCCATTGGTAAAAGCCCAATGTATGGGTAAAGATTTTAAACTTAGTAACTCTAGTTCTTGAATTAGGAAAAATTACCCTAATTCAATGTTCTTGAAATTTTAAGACCTTTACTTGTTTCTGAAAATTTATCTTCCTTATCCAAGAATTTTGCATCTCTTTAGTATGTTATTTCTAATTTCTTTCCTATTAGGTTGTCCCTCTTTATTTGTTCTCTTAATGTTAGAAACATTTTCTATGCATATACATAAGGTGAAGAATTTCTAAGGATTATATTTCCTTAGATATCTAAAATATTGTCTAATAAATTTTATTTCCTTAATTAAATTTTTATGTACTTTTATCAATAAAAGAAACGAAATTAGGGATGTTACATTATCTATCATATTTCATATAGTGAGTGGGTAAGCCCTGTTCATGTAGTCCTTAAGAAGGAAGGTATGATTGTTATTAAGAATGATAATGATGAATTAATTCCTACTAGAGCTGTTACAGGTTGGCATATGTGCATTGATTAAAGAAAACTAAATAAGGCCACCCATAAGGATCACTTCCCTTTGCTCTTCATTGATCAATTATTGGAAAGGTTGGCTAAACATTTTTGTTATCTAGATGGATATTTAGGATTCTTTCATATCCCTATCCATCCAGACGACCAAGAAAAGACGATGTTCACATGTCCCTATGGCACCTTTGCATGTTGAAGGATGCCATTGGGACTGTTCAATGCACCAGCCACTTTCTATGATGGCTATTTTCTCGTATTTCATTGAAGATATAATGGAAGTATTTATGGATGATTTTTCTATCTATGGTACCATATTTGATAATTGCTTAAATAATTTGATTCAGGTACTTAGAAGATGTGAGGAAGTCAACCTAGTACTAATGTAACATCCCTAATTGCGTTTCATGTATTAATAAAAGTACAAAAGTATTCAAAGTAACATTTCTAATTTCTTTTCTTTTATTAATAAAGGTACATAAATATTTAATTAAGAAAATAAAATTTATTAGACAATTTTTAGAT
This sequence comes from Gleditsia sinensis, assembly GCA_037074535.1. Taxonomy (NCBI): domain Eukaryota; kingdom Viridiplantae; phylum Streptophyta; class Magnoliopsida; order Fabales; family Fabaceae; genus Gleditsia; species Gleditsia sinensis. The sequence goes on from CM073470.1 coordinate 35,973,814, forward strand.
ATCTAAGGAAATATAATCCTTAGAAATTCTTCACCTTACGTGTATGTATAGAAATGTTCTAATATTAATGGAATAGGTAAAGAAAGAAAACCTAAGAGGAAATATTAGAAAGAAGCATGCTAAAGAACTTAGGCAAGGAAGATAAATTTTTGTGAAGTAAGTAAAGGTCTTAAAATGTCAAGAAGATTGGATTAGGGTAATTTTTCTTAATTTAAGAGCAAAAGTTACTAAGTTTGTATCTCCACCCATAAATTGGGCTTTCACCTATGGACACTTCATATAGAGTTTTTCTACTTCACATGAATTTTTAGCAAGCCAATAGGATATCCCAATAAAGAAATAAAATATAAACTTGGTTTAGGATATAGGAATTGGACCGGTAGCCCAAAAATCATGAAAATGTGACCAAGCCCATTATGAAAGGTAGAATTTTAACCAAAGTAAAGAAAATGGGCAAGAATGAGCCTAAACCCAAGAGGAAAAATAAAAATAAAATAAAAATAAAGTGATGAAATAATGGTGTAATCAAGATTAGGTGACAAGACATTAGGACAAAACATCTTACACTCATAATTTTAGCAAGTGGAATGATAATACATGGCATTAGAACAAAACATCTATATCCTACACTCATAATTTTAGCAAGTGGTATAATAATACATGGCATTAGGACAAAACATTCCAATCCCACACAAATAATTTCAGCCAAATAATGGAGATTCAAGGGCTAGAAATTTGCCACCCAAAAAGGCAAACCTATCATACTTGATTAAGACAAAAGAAAATGGAAATGAATCCCTAAATCAAAGGGACCTTGTCCCTTATCTTAAGAACATATCATTATAATTTTCAAAATATAAATCTCCTTTTTCTATGCATATCTTAACTAAGGAAGAGGAAGACAAGAACATAAGTTGTTTGCTTTCCAAAAATTCAACCAAGTATATCCTAATTGCGATAAGGTAGACCCATGATCATAAAAGATGAATTATTTGATGGTCTATTTAAGCAAAACCCACCCTTATAACATTTTAATTTCGTCCAAGTGAGGAAGAGAGAGAAATAGAAGCAAGGTAGAGAGAGGAAAGGAGAGAAAGAGAGGAGAAGAAAGGAAGGAAGAAAAAGGAGAAGTTTAGAGAGCTAAGTACTCAAGGTAAGTTAACTTAATCTCCACTTGAATCCATTTTTCTTCTTCATCCTTGAGGTTCAAAAACTCAACCTCCTTCTCTTATTTAAGCTGCTAGAAAAGCTAAGGGAAGGGAGGAATCTTGATACTTTTTTCAAGGGGAAACAAGAAAAAAAATTCACTAAGTGAGCTAGGGAGATTCTTAGGTAGGTTTAACAATAATTCTTTTTGAAGAAAAGTTTTGAAATTTGTAACATTTATATGGGATTTTGATCTTAAGAACTTTGATGATGGGTCATGGATGTTGCTTTACCATGTTACATAGTATTCTTGCATGTGATGTATGTTTGAATACTTAAGCAGGTGTAGATAGGTCTGCATAGGTATAGCTATGGTTGACAAAATTTTAAGCTTCTGTTTTTGAATTTCAAGGACCATTATGTGCGAAATTAAAATAACTTGTTAACCTAACAATTATAGATATATTTCTCACGGATTTTTAGCAACTGGAATCACTCAATTTGGAGTCAATATGAGGTAGATATGGTCTGATTAGTAAGTAGTGTTCAGAAAATGGTTAATCAAGGAAGAATCTGTTAGGAAAGCTTCTATTTTTGAATTTCTACGACCATTCTGTAGGGAATTAAAATAACTTGTTAACATAACAATTATAGATATATGTCTCACGGATTTTTACCAACTGGAATCACTCAATTAGCAGTTCATATGAGGTAGATATGGTCTTATTAGTAAGTAGTGTTCAGAAAATGGTTAATCAGGAAAGAGCGTGTTAGGATAGCTTCTGTGTTTTAATTTTTGGGACCATTATGTAGGGAAATAAAATCAATTTTTAACATAATAATTATAGATATATGTTTCACAGAGTTTTAGCCACTAAAATCACTTAATGTAGAATTTTTATGAGAGAGATATGGACATATTAGTAGGTAGAAGTCAGAAACTACCCGAGAAGAAATAACCTGTAATATGAGGGACTAATATCACCTTAATTGCTTAATATTTCGCTAAACTGTTCAACATAATAGTTTTAGATAATTGTTTTATCTTTAAATTGACACCAAGATCACCTACATTAGAGTTAAATTGAGGGAGTTATACTCTGATTAGTAAGAGAAGGTTAGATAGGATGAAAACTAGCATCAAGAAAAAAAAGAAATAAAATTAATATTTAAAAAGAAGAAGAATCTTATAAATAAAAGTAATAAATTACTAATATATGCCATTGCCATTGCCATTGTATGATTTTCTTACCATCTTAAGTGTGAAATTTTGACATGAAAATATTTTATAAAGTGATATTTGAAATGGATATATTCATCACATGATTATCAATGATTTTTTTTTGGTAATAGTTATATACTTGTTATTGAAAGCATATTTTTGGCTATCATTATGAAAAGAAAAGAAATGAGCACGGTCACATGGCAATCCATGTGGTGCACCAGTAGGGGACGCCCTACCAACGGTTATGATCATGTTAATAAGAAAAGAAGGAGAAAGTAAGCCATGTCAGACGGAGCGAGAAAAGCCCGTACCGGAGAGTAGAAAATACTCACCCTGATCGGGGTAGCTTGATATGAGAATAAATTGATAGTCATCATATGATATCCTGAAAAATAGTATTTATGCCATACATGTCATAATTGTACAATTTTCATGTGCATGGATAAAGTGCATTCATGTGACCTAAAGATATTTTCTGTAGTTTATACAGATGAACATGACATGATGAACTATATTGATGGTAAATTATGATTTATTGTTGAACCTACTGGAATTTAATTCTCACTATATTTCCATATCATGTTCAGAAGAATAATTATGCAAATTTTGTACATGACACTTATTATTTCCGTACGTTGGATCGAGGTGCCCTACCTTGGGCAACTACCAGTTATATCAAATATATCTGTAGTAGATGTGACTGAGATTCTAATGGAGGTGCCGCCACCCGCACCAGTGTCCTCGGATGTAGTCGACATAGATGATTAAGGCAAATATGTATCTTTGTACAAATGTTTGTAAAATAATGGTGTGTAATTTGTAAAATAATGGTGTGGATGGAAACTTAGTAATGTATCACTGTTAATAACAATTATGCTTGGTTAAACTCATAAGAATTCCAAATTGAGAGATTCTAGTGGCTACAATTCCTTGACACATATAGCTATAATTTTTATTTTAACCATTTATTTTAATTCCCTACAAAATGTTATCAGAAATTAAAACACAGAAGCTATTCTAACATATTCTTCCCTGATTAACCATTTTCTGACCTTTGCTTACTAATCGAAACATATCTACCTCATATGAACTCCAAATTAGATTATTCCACTGGATAAAACTCTGTGAGACATAGATCTACATTTTTTATGTTAAACATTTGTTTTAATTCCTTATCGATTCTTTCCCAAATTTTAAAAGATAGATTCTTAAAATTTTGCCACCCATAGCCATACCTATGCATAATTTTCTATATCAGCCTAAGTATTCAAACATACATCACATGCAAGATCAATATGTAACATCATATAGCAACATCCATGACCAATCATCAAAGTTCTAAAATCAAAATCCCATATAAATGTTACAAATTTCAAAACTTTTCTTCAAAAAAAAAATATTGTTAAACTTACCTTAAGCACTTAGTTAGGAAACTCCCCTTTATTGCTAACTAAGTTAGCCTTTTCAAACACACCTCTCATAAGAGGATTAAGATATGAAAGCTAGCAAGTGAGCAAGAGAACTTGGAGAATGCTTAAAAGCTCTAATACTCAAATGCTTTGTGATTCTTGGATTGCTTACAAATGAGGGGGTGAAGGATTTATATAGGCCACCTCCCCTTAAATGAATGGGTAGGATCTATTTGATCCAATGGTTGATAATGCTTCTCCAGAATGTTCTAGCCTACTAGTATTTACAAGAGTTCTTTACACCTTTCTAAAGAATTCTAGGATATAGTGGTTCTTCCACTTTCTAGAGTATTCTTCCATCTTCTACCAATGATTGATAATGCTTCTCCAGAATGTTCTAGCCTACTAGTATTTACAAGCGTTCGCTACCCCATTCTAGAGAATTCAAGGATACAGTTTTTCTACCACCTTCCAAGGTATTCTACCATCTTCTATAGTGTTCAACTACCTTCTAGAGTCTTCTACTAGATTCTAGAGTATTCTACTCTATTCTAGAGTCTTCTAGAAATTTTCAGAATGTACAAGAATTGTCTAGAAAGTTCTAGAACATTCTGGAACCTTCTAGATGCTTGCATGGAAAAGTTGCTAACTGGGCGCCACATCATGTTCATGTCATGCCTGCGTGGCGCTTATGTTGTTTATTTCTAATATTTCCTCTTAGGTTTTCTCTCTTTACATTTTCCATTAATGTTAGAATATTTCTATGCATATATGGAAGGTGAAGAATTTCTAAGGAAAATATCTAAAAATTACGGGATGTTACATTCTTCCCCCCTTTAGAAATTTGGTCCCCGAATTTCAGCCCATCCTACCACATGTAGGGAATGAAATTAAGGCATAATTCAGAGTTACCAACCTTGTTACCCAAATAATTAGGGATATCTTTTCTGTATATCATCTTTACTTTTTAATATATCTATTCACTTGAGTAAGTTTTTTGACTTTATATCCTCTAGCTTGCATGGATATATATCTATGGGTTGATATTAGAAAACACACCCATAAAAGAACATATTCACATCCATATTGGGGTAACTATCTTTTATTATTTCAGACTTCTATCAAGTCATCTTTGATTCTTACATGTCAACATCATCTCATGAATATCATCATCTTAGTCTATCATCTATTTTTTTTCTACAATCCATTAATCAATATGTTAAACATACGTAATAATAATTCCACAAACCTTTTATAACGTTTATGTACTATTGGCACATGTCTAATAATTCTACTTACCTCATCACAGTAACTCTATATCCTCTTATTAACACCCATAAATTCATTATCAAAAATTTCAAGCCTTTCTTTTATCATATCCAAAAGTACCTCATTCTAGCTTATGTCAATCCCATTTAATTCACTCAATCATTTCAAGAAGATTTTTCCTAACAATTACTCATACATGAATTCTCAATTCCAACATAATTCACATCCTAGATACTAGACTCAATTTTGTATGATATAAACCTTTAACACAAATATCTTGATCACTTGCATTATTTTCAGACATGGTTCTCAGAATATTCTCCATATTTCCAAATTAAGAGTTCAAAGACTAATTTAAATCCTACTTCCTATATTTTATTCCTCAAGAACTTCAACACCACTAATTCTCTTGATTACATTCGTCAAAACACCAAAAGACCATCATCCGTCCATTCTTTTCAAACTTTTCATTACTTTAACCTACTAACAACTTAGTCACCATAATAATTGAGTTTCAAAGAAAATAAATTAACTTTTCTTGTAATGTGGGAAAAGAATCTTGCATTTAATGCCAAATATTAATGTAGGACAATGCAATAGAACAGACGAAAAGTATAATAAAGAACGGTGCTAAAATAGAAAGTCAAAAGTTTGGACAAAACATTAGAGAGAGTTAAAATCGGTGGCCGTAATTCTTGAAAATTTGAAAACAAAAATTTAGTTGTTATATCAACAATAATTGGTGGCTGCAAGGTTTGAATATATGTTCCAAAATCTACTTTAAATCTGTTGGTATTCGGTAGAAAGATATCACATGGGAAAAGAAACATTTCTGAGCTTATAAAAGTCAGTGAAAATCAAAGAATACATAGGTAACTAGTAGGATGCAGTTGATTGCTTCAAAATAGATGTAATCAATCAACTGTAAAATAACCAGTCTAAATTAAAAAATTTCAAAATAGCTAGTTGACTGGAAAAAATATTGGGAAAATAAAATAAATCATTTGATTGTCCTTCTTCAACAACTAACTTGTTTACATTTTCACTTTTTTTTTCTTTTTTTCTTTTTTTCTTTTTTTCTTTTTTTTTTTTCAATTACGCCTATCACCTACAACTTATCTACAAGAATTAAGATATCAAGGTTTCATCAAAGACAACAAAGACAAATTTCTGATGATATCTTAACCTTATTCTCTTTATATGTCTAATATGAGCGACTATCACAACTACTATACATATACATGCTTGCCGTCATTTTAGAAAATTTCACCTTCAATTTAGCTGATATCTACCAATTACTCACATAACTGTTCTAATTATTCCCGGCCTACTCGCATAGCTATCATAAGTATGCCATACTCTGAGTTCTATAAATGCACACGTTAATAACTTTACTTTCATACTCTAAGTTAAGGTGTGTGCAACTATGGAGGGAATCGCATTTCGTCAATTTCGAAAATATTTGTGTCTTTTGTGGTTCTAGTCCTAAAAAAGATGGAGAGTATGTGAAAGCTGCTCAAAACCTGAGTATGGTACTAGCCAGAAGAATACTTCATTCAGTCTATGGTGGAGGTAACCGTGGATTAATGGGGTGTGTGTCTACAGCTGCCCATGTAGGAGGATGCCAAGTTCTAGGTATTATTTCTACAGCTCTAGTTGTATCTAACATCGTAGGAAAGACAATTAGGAAAGAGTTTAGGATAGCTTCCATGCATGAACGTATGGCTAGAATGATGAGCAATGCTGATGCCTTCATTGCCTTACCAGGGGGTTTTGGTACTTTAGAAGAAATTTTTCAAATAGTCTCTTGGGCACAACTAAATATGCATCACAAACCGATAGGTTTGTTAAATGTTAACCACTTCTTTGATGGTTTGTTGTCTTTCCTTGATGATGCTGTGGAACAAAAGTTCATCTCACACTCAGCACGACGAATTCTCATCTCAGCTTCAAATGCTGAAGAGTTAATTGATGCTTTACAAGCATATGTTTATGTACCTGATCCAACTATGACTCATGTAGAATGGACGGAAGATAACCACAAGAAGCGCAATTCGGATTTGGATCTTCATCTTTAGATGTAGTAAAACGTAGCCATTATTCTACTACTTTTACTTTCTTATAGTCTACTTGGATACCATTTTTACCAACCATACTCTCTTAGAGTTGGTAAAACTATCTTTGAATGTTGCTTATGATCCTCTAAACTTTTAAAATATTCTAGTATATCATCAATAAAAACAAACTGATCCAAGGATGACCTAATTACTATTCATTAAATCTATGAATGCAGTTAGGACATATGTCAAATTAAATGACATCACCAAGAACTCATAATGCCCATAATGAGTCCTAAAAGAAAATTTTCGTACATCCTCTTCTCTTATCCTTAATTAATGTTACTCATATCCTAAATCAATTTTTGGAAAAAATTATTGAACACCTTGTAACTGGTCAAACAGGTAATCTATAAGAGGATATAGATACTAGTTGGGTTCTAAGGAGTAAATCAATATCAAATTCTTGAATTGCTGTGGCAAGTTTGTGCGGGGTTTCCTCCTTGGTGGTGCCATTTCCTACTATGGCAAAAACAAAGTTATGCTGCTATTGAGGTGATCAAACCCAATAGTTAGTTTTAAAAGTATTTAACAGCAGTCATAACACCACCTCGGCATATAGATAGGAAATACTAGTAATTTCTTACCAATATGAAATCCCTGATCCCCTACACAGCACAACAACAACATACTTAAGACACTATAAGATCGATTCAGATAACCAACCACCCACTGGCCATCTAGGATCGACCTGCTCTGATACCAATTATGTAACAACTCCAATTTATGTAACAACTTTTTATTTTAATTTTTAATTAAACAATATAAGGTTCGTATACACGTCATTAATCAAAATGTACGTACAACATATCAAACACATAAATAACTACATCTTATTTATTCTGGTTGACCAATTTCGGAGATACAAGTGTGGGTGGTTGCACCTTCACCGGGATTTGAGCCAACTTGACCACAAACATATTATTTGATTCTGGAAACTACCCAACATAAAGTAACTCGATCCAACGTACACTAAAAGCTAGAGCCATAGAAAATCTGCATAGCTAATTTTCTGAACATGATATGGAAATATAGTGAGAATTAAATCCCAGTAAGTTCAACAATACATCATCATTAATAAAGTTCATCACATCATGTTCAGCTGTATAAAATATAATAAATATCTTTGGTCACATGAATGCATTATATCTATGTACATAAGAATCATACAGTAATGATATGTATGACAGAATTAACTCTTTTCAAAATATCATATGATGGCTATCAACTTATTCTCATTTCAAGCTATCCCGATCAGGGTGAGTATCCTTTACTCTTCGGTACGTGCTTTTCTCGCTTCGTCCGGCATGGCACACTCTCTCTTTCTTTTCTCATTAACATAATCATAACCGTTGGTAGGGCGTCCCCTATTGGTGAACCACACGGATTGCCATGTGACCGTGCTCATTTCTTTTCTTTTTACAATAGCCAAAATATGTTTTCAATAACAAGAATGTTCATTAAAAATATAACATTTTAAAATATTTCCATGTCAAAATTTCACACTTAAAATGGTAAGAAGTTCATGCAATGGTAATGTCTATGGAATATACTAGTCATTTATTATTTTCATTTATAAGATTCTTTTTCTTTTTTAAATATTAATTTTTATTTCTTTATTTTCTTGATGCAGATTTTTATCCTATCTGACCTTTTCTTACTAATCAGAGTATAACTCCCTCAAATTAACTCAGATTGAGTTGAACTTGGTGTCAATTTAAATATAAAACAATTATCTAAAACTATTATGTTGAATAGTTTAGCTCAAAATTATGAAGTCATGGTGATATTACACTTTCAAAGTATAGGTTATTTCTTCTCGGGTAAGTTCTGACCTCTACCTACTAATCTGTCCATCTCTTCCTCATAAGAATTTCAAATTGAGTGATTCTAGTGGCTACAATTCCGTGACACAGATAGCTATAACTTCTATTTTAACCATTTATTTTAATTCCCTACAGAATGTTCTCAAAAATTAAAACACAGAAGCTATTCTAACATATTCTTCCCTGATTTACCATTTTCTAACCTTTGCTTACTAATCGAAACATATCTACCTTATATGGACTCCAAATTAAATGATTCTAGTGGATAAAAATCTGTGAGACATAGATCTACATTTTTTATGTTAACCATTTGTTTTAATTCCTTATCGATTCTTTCTCAAATTTTAAAAGATAGAATCTTAAAATTTTGCCACCCATAGCCATACCTATGCATAATTTTCTATATCAGCCTAAGTATTCAAACATACATCACATGCAAGATCAATATGTAACATCATATAGCAACATCCATGACCAATCATCAAAGTTCTAAAATCAAAATTACATATAAATGTTACAAATTTCAAAACTTTTCTTCAAATAGAAATATTGTTAAACTTACCTTAAGCACTTAGTTAGGACACTCCCCTTTGTTGCTAACTAAGTTAGCCTTTTCAGACACACCTCTCAGAAGAGGATTAAGAGATGAAAGCTAGCAAGTGAGCAAGAGAACTTGGCGAATGCTTAAAAGCTCTAATACTCAAATGCTTTGTGATTTTTGGATTGCTTACAAATGAGGGGGTGAGGGATTTATATAGGCCACCTCACCTTAAATGAATGGGTAGGATCTATTTGATCCAATGGTTGATAATGCTTCTCCAAAATGTTCTAGCCTACTAGTATTTATAAGCGTTCTCTACACCTTTCTAGAGAATTATAGGATATAGTTTTTCTACCACCTTCTAGAGTATTCTACCATCTTCTATAGTGTTCAACTACCTTCTAGAGTCTTCTACTAGATTCTAGAGTATTCTACTTTATTCTAGAGACTTCTAGAAATTTCCAGAATGTACAAGAATTGTCTAGAAAGTTCTAGAACATTCTGGAACCTTCAAGATGCTTGCATGGAAAAGTTGCTTACTGGGCGCCACATCATGTCCATGCCATGCTTGCGTGGCACTTATGTTGTTTATTTCTAATATTTCCTCTTAGGTTTTCTCTCTTTACCTATTCCATTAATGTTAGAATATTTCTATGCATATATGGAAGGTGAAGAATTTCTAAGGAAAATATCTAAAAATTACGGGATGTTACACCCTTTCCTCCATTCTCCCTTCTCTCTCAACCTAATTCCCCTTTTCCATGCCCGGTCCAAACACATCCAGTTTCCCATGCTTCCTTCTCCCTCTCTATTTAATCCCAAACCTAGAAATTTTCTTGTAGCCCAGCTCTCACTTCCCTACCGTAACCTAAAACATCACCTAAGCCCATCTCAGCCAATACACCCAGCCTCCCATGCTAAAAATTTCCTCCCCTATTTTGGTGTTTCACCTATTCCCTATTCCCTCAAAAAATCCAACCCCTGCCTCCACCCAAACCTAGTCGCCACACCATTATCCCTCTTCTTCCTATTCATGGCTACATTCCCTATTGTTGGCATCTCCATAGTGGCCTCCACCCAAACCTAGGTGATTCAAGGTACATGCTATATCTAGGGATTTGCTCTTATGGTGTTATTTGACTCTGGTGCTAGTCATTCATTTATATCGGAAGAATGTATTAGGAAGTTTCAGTTTCCTATTTCTGAAACTCCCTATGAGCTATCCGTAGTAACCCCTACAGGGGAACGGGTATTAACTTCCTCTGTATGTAAAGACTGTCAAGTCTCCATCCAGGAGAAACCTTTTTCTGTAGACCTCGTCTGTTTACCTTTAAGAGGTATTGAGGTCATTCTAGGGTTAGACCAGATGTCTAGAAATCGAGTCTTGATGAATTATTGTAACAAGACTGTTGAATTTCTACCTCCTACTCCGAAAGAGGAGGTCCAGTTATTGATGCTAAATGCCAATCAAGTTAATAGGGAGTTGAATAATGGAGTACTTGGATACATTCTCTTGTATTTATCAAACCTAGAAGTCGAATCAAAGCTTGATGAAATCCCAATAGCCAACGAGTTTCCTGAAGTATTTCTATCAGATATTCCAGGCTTACCTCCCAAGAGAGAGATAGATATTCCAAGCTTCTGTATTTTAATTTTTGGAAATTATATATACAGAATTAAAATAAATGGTTAACATAAGTATTGTAGCTACATGTGTCACGGATTTTTAGCCACTGGAATCATTCAATTTGGAGTCCATATGATGTAGATATGATCCGATTAGGTAGCGAAGGTTAGAAAATGGTTCATCAGGGAAGAATATGTTAGAATAGCTTTGGAATTTTAATTTCTGGGAATTATTTGTATGGAATTAAAATAAATGGTTAACATACGAAATGTAGATATGTGTGTCACGGATGTTTAGCCACTAGAATCATTCAATTTGGAGTCCATATGATGTAGATATGATCTGATTAGGTAGCGAAGGTCAGAAAATGGTTCATCAGGGTAGAATATGTTAGAATAACTTTGGTATTTTAATTGTTGCGAATTATCTGTATGGAATTAAAATAAATTGTTAACATAAGAATTGTAGATATGTGTGTCACAGATTTTTATCCACAGGAATCATTCAATTTGGAGTCCATATGTGGTAGATATGGTCCGATTAGTAAGCAAAGGTCAGAAAATGGTTTATCAGGGAAGAATATGTTAGGATAGCTTCGGTGTTTTAATTTCTGGGAATTATCTGTAGGGAATTAAAATAAATGGTTAAAATAAGAATTAAATATATATGTATCACAGATTTGTTGCCACTGGAATCATTCAATTTGGAGTCCATATGAGGAAGATATGAGCAGATTAGTAGTCAAAGGTCAGAAAATGGTTCATCAGGGAAGAATATGTTAGGACAACTTCTGTATTTTAATTTCTGAGAATTATCTGTATGGAATTAAAATAAATGGTTAACATAATAATTATAGCTATGTGTGTCATGGATTTTAAGCCACTGGAATCACTCAAGTTGGAGTCCATATGAGGTAGATATGGTCTGATTAGTAGGTAGAGGTCAGAACCTATCCAAGAAGAAATAACCTATACATTTAGGGAGTAATATCACCTTGATTTCTTAATATTTCGCTACAATGTTCAACATAATAGTTTTAGATAATTGTTTTATATTGAAATTGACACCAAGATCACCTACATCAGAGTTAAATTGAGGGAGTTATGCTCTGATTAGTAAGAGAAGGTTAGATAGGATGAAAACCTGCATCAAGAAAATAAAGAAATAAAATTAGTATTTAAAAAAGAAGATGAATCTTAATAAATGACTAGTATAGCTATAGCCATAGCCATTGTATGAACTTCTTACCATCTTAAGTGTGAAATTTTGACATGGAAATATTTTATAAAGTGATATTTGAAATGGTTATGTTCATGGCATGATTACCAATGATTTTTGGTAATAACTATATTTTGATGAACATATTTGTTATTGAAAGCATATTTTTGGCTATCATTGTGAAAAGAAAAGAAATGAGCACGGTCACATGGCACTCCGTGTGGTGCACCAGTAGGGGACGCCCTACCAACGGTTATGATCATGTTAATGAGAAAAGAAAGAGAAAGTGGGCCACGTCAGATGGAGTGAGAAAAGCCCGTACCGGAGAGTAGAAAATACTCACCCTGACCGAGGTAGCTTGATATGAGAATAAATTGATAGTCATCATATGATATTCTGAAAATATTTAATCATGTCATACATATCATTACTGTATGATTCTTATGTGCATAGATATAATGCATTCATGTGACCAAAGATATTTTCTGTAGTTTATACAGCTGAACACGACATGATGAACTATATTGATGGTAAATTATGATTTATTGTTGAACTTACTGGGATTTAATTCTCACTATATTTCCATATCATGTTCAGAAGAATAATATGCAGATTTTCTCTATGACACTTATTATTACCGTACGTTGGATCGAGGTGCCCTACCTTGGGCAACTACCAACTATATCAGATGTATCTGTCGTAGATGTGACTGAGATTCCAGTGGACGTGCCACCCGCACCAGTGTCCCCGGAAGTAGTCGACATAGATGACTAGAGCTATTATGTATCTTTGTACAAATGTTTGTAAAATAATGGTGTGTATGGAAACTAAGTATTGTATCACTGTTAATAACAATTATGCTTGGTTAAAGTGATTATTATTACGAGTTAAGTGGTTAGAATTAAAGTAGTAATAACTTCATGGAATATTTTTTTTAAATATAAAAAAAAATTTGTTACATTTACTTAAATGGAGTTGTTACAAATCTAAATTTTGCTTGGCTTTACACTGCATGAGCAACATGCTTGGATTCCTTTAAATTAGATTAATTGGCTGCGTGATAAGAGTTAAGAATAGAAAAAAATTTGCTGGTTATGCTAGTTAATGGTGTTTGCTTCATAATCTGATACATTGAATTGGCTTTATACTTCCTAGAAAACAAAGACAGCATTTAGGGTGTATGAGTGTTAGTCTTTTCTAATTTTGCATTGCCTAGTTTATTTGGAAATTCTGGTTTAGTTGAAATTGGAATTTGCTGGTTGTTATTACTTGATTTTTCTTAACATTTTATGGCTGAACTTGCAATTGATATTGGAATTGAATTTTGAGTTGATTATTCTCTGGATGAATTTGAATTTGAAATTGACTTATTTACTAATCATCTTAGCCTAAAAATTTGATGAGTTTCATCATCATTTGAGCCTTTGATTATTTGGAGATTATTGATTACTTTGTTTTGCCTGGAATTAGCCTTGAATTTGCCGGGTTGCTGAATTATTCTTATTGGTTGCTATTGCCTTCATTTGATTTGGATTGGCATTAGGTACTATCTGAACTTAGTTTGGATTGTTATTTTTCCTTGCTATACACAATGATTTAATTGGTAGCTTGTTGTGGCTATTTATTACTAGTTTGCTTGGGAAACTATTACAGAATTTGAGGACTTGATATTTTGATTTTGCACACACTGAACTCTTACATTGTCTCTATTAGCCTAGCATTTTCTTATTATTATACGTGTTTCATTTCAAATTGCTTCTGTTCTTGAGTTTTGAAATTGCATCTACCTGCATTAGTATTAGTCTTGTTTACCCCATTCCCCTTTTGAATTGTATTGCATACCATGTAGAGGATGGATTCAAACACTGCCCCAACCTTTTCATCAAATAAATGAGTACGGTATAGTGTTTGTTGATGATACACAATGGGCAAGATACGATACTCTAGTTAAATGGGGAATGCTGAGTACTCGGTATATGGATAGGGAGTGTTTAGACCAATTAGGACTTTTAACCAACGTTCGCTACATGGTTGATTGGATTGGGTAAACAACATTTATTGGGCTTTATTATCCAGCCTATACTCAGATCAACTTAAAGTTCTTTAGTTCAGTTAACATGGTCCTATTTTGGGATCTCGACGTCGATCAAGACCGCATTAACTTTAGATTATTTGACCGTTCTTTTTGTTTAACATTACCTCAATTTAATGCATTTTTTAGATTGCCTTCTCAGGGAGATATATTAGTCCCCCAAAGTTTTCTTACTCAACATTTTTGGAACTCTTATTTCTGTTGGGGGGCAATAAGTGCATCTGTTTTAAAAGCCTCTTTTATTTGTAACCCCACTTTTAGATATTTACAGCACCTGATGGCTCATATTGTTTCTGGTAGAGCCGAATAGTTGGCAGTAGCAAGATTGATTTAAAATCCTGTCTGCATATGAAATTGATTGTAAAATGGAATGCCGACTATTGGCTACATCTCCATGGCCATATTATCTTTCACCTCCCTAACCCCACTAGAACTGTAGTTATTAATGAGGAGAATTAGATTTACCCTCTAGAAGAAGGTAGGGAGGGTAATGATGTTCCTGCGGGAGATGACTTCCCCCATGAGCCACTTTTGGCTCTACCACCCCCACCCCCTTCCTATTATCCTGACAGTGCAGGTCCATCATATATACCACCAGGGGATCAAAACTCTATCTCCTCATGGCTTAGCCGAATAGAGGAAGAGTAATTAGCATAAAGGGCTACCCTACATGCAATGCATGATTCAATCCAAAGCATGTAGGGAATGATTCAATCTTGGTACCAATGGCACTTGAGTCAGAACCCACCACCACCTCCTCCAGAAGACTAGTCAGTAAGTAAGTTACTTCTCTCCCTATGCCTGTCCCTTCATTGCTAATGACATTAAAGACAGTGTCAAGTCTAAGCATGGGGTAGTAGTTACTTTAGCTTTTGGTTTGCATTGGCTAATTTTCACTGGCTAATTAAGTTTTCTCTTACATGTATATACTTTATTGGCTGAATCTCTCTTATTTCATTGCATAATCACAGTTTGCTACTATAGAGATAGATTGATGTAATATAGGATGATTTTAACTCATGAACATGTGATGCACAACAGAATATAAGATAGGTAGTTATCATTTTAGTCTCTTTCTCCTAGCATAGAACCTCTAATTTTTTCAAAAATATCTCTTCTATTGTGCTGTAAATTGTATGCCCTGTTTGATTTAAATACTGTGAGAGTGTGAAGATAGAGAGAGGTGAAAAATGAGGGAATATAAAACCTAATTTTTTTCACTCTAAGTACCCCTTCAAGGCACCAAAAAGGCCTTAGTATGAGTACCTAATTTCCTATACCTAAGTGAGATGGAGCATAAAATGAACTCACTGTAAAAAAATGAATGAAAAAAGAGAAAAGAATGGCTAGGCCATGTTCTATTCGAGACTTGGAGAGAAATCCTAGAATCTAGCTTGAAGCACGGTCAGGCTGTGTCATGAAACATGGTCGTGCTTCGTGTCCATACACTCTATATTTTTTAGGGTTTTATACTTGGGAAAGCTTGGAGAAAGATATACAGCTGCATACAGACTTAGAGAAACTCAATTTAGGCTTAGGAAACACTCTTAAATTAGGATTATTGATTACTTTATGGGCTCGTTTGGTAGTTAAGATAGGAAAGACAGGATAGGATAATATATACTATCCTACTTCTATTTTATGTTTGGAGCACTAACAAGATAGGATAACACTATCAGATCCCCTATCCTATCCTGTCCCATCGTTGAAATTGTTATCCTATAGGGTAGGCTGGGTTATGAATAGGATAACTTCTTTCAAAAATCGTTCCTTCCTTCTGCATCAAAGACCACGGATTTTATATCAGCAACAATAAACCTAAAAAAATCCAAAAAAATAAAAAAATAAGAGAATTAAATTTGTATTATTTTTAAAAAATAAAAAAAAAGTATATGAAATAAAAATGATTAAGAATAAAAAAAAGATTTTAAACTATTATTAACGTTGGATGTACAGTGAATTATTGTTATAAAAAATATTATTTGAATTAAATTTTTATTATTTTTAACATATTCTAAATTTTTTACATATTTATTATTTTAAAATTAAAATATAAATAAGTTACTATTTTAAGTTGAAATAAAAATAAATTTGAATAAAATATCAAAAACAATACGTATTTATTCATTCCAGTAATATATACAGAATGTTGTTTTAGGATTGTTTCTAATAAAAAAATTGTATTAAAATTGATTTTAAAAAATTATATATGTAATTCTATTATAAGAGTAATTTTGTCATTTTATATATTTTATATCATATTCTACTATTATCTGGTCTACTCCAAACATAGAATAGGATAGCATAATGCCTATCCTGATGCGCATCAAACATTGGATAGGATAGGAGCTTATTAGGCCCATATTCTATCCTACTCATATTCAATCTGCTATCCTATCCTAACCACCAAACAAGCCCTATGTTCTTAGAGTAGAATTTGGATTAATTGAAGTTATGTATCTCTTATTCAGTATATTCTTCTTTTACATTGTATTGAACATTGATGAATGCTTTAATGAATATGATTATGAGTTCTATTTTAATTATGTGTGAGTAGAGTTTGATCTAGGGTTCTGGTAAACCCACTTATGGTATGATGATATTGCATTAAATGGAATTGTGAAACCCTAATTGTCATTTGTCTATGGTTAATTAGGATTAACTATTATGCATTATATGAGTTTATGAATGTCTGGCCAATGTTTATCACGTCTTAGGTTATTAACTGATAAACTGAAAGGTGAAAGTTAATACTAGAACTTAATAGTTAATTAGGGATATCTTAATCACAAAAGTAGTTTAAGGTTCTTTAGGAATTGAATCAATTGGTAGGCACAAGAATCCCTATTAATTGAATCATATGGTTGGCATAGAACTTAATGGACTTAGGTTCAACTAAGAACCACGAAAGTAGGTAGTTTGATGGATCTAGGTACAATTAGTAACGCTTGAAAGAGGTTATTAATTAATTAAGGCTAAACCATCCCTTGTTACTTAGATAACTACATTAGAGGTACATATTGGTTGTTAAATATCATAAGTACGGTAAACCCTAACCCTAGACTTTTGTTGCTTGATTATCTTATTTGCTTAATTGTGATTTCTCACTATCAAGTTACATTGATTTAGATAGCTTGTTTCGTAGAAGTCTAGTAATTGAGCATTGGCCTCTATGGGATACGACCCGTACTTGTAGGACTAGCTACAGCTACGACGTGCGCTTGTGGTTAATTAGTGAAATACACACAACACTACCAAGTTTCCAATGTCGTAACAAATGCTTACATTTCCTTGTCATATGTTAGGTAGTTTAAAGTTGTCCCACTTAGTTTCTCACAAAAGTAAGCACTAAGACAACCTTCCTATATTAAAGCACCTCCAATACCTATTCCTGAAGCATTACACTCAATTTTAAAGTTTTTTGTGAAGTCAGGTAAAGTAAATAAAGGTGTATTAATCAATTTTTCTTTGATAAAATTAAATGCTTTCTCTTATTCATCACCCCACTTAAAACCCACATTTTTTACAACTTCAATTAAAGGTGCAGCTACGATACTAAAATCCTTTACAAACCTCCTATAAAAGCTAGATAATCTATGGAAACTTCTAACATTACCCACACTTGTAGGATTTGATCAATCTTGAATTGCCTTTATCTTTTCTCCATCCACCTTAATCTCTTTAGTACTAACAACAAATCCAAGAAATACAAGCTTATTTGTGAAAAGGTACACTTTTTGAGGTTCACAAACAACTTTTTCTTTTATCAAAACATTTAAAACAAGTTTTAAATGCTAAATATGATAATCTAAGTTTTTCCTATAAATTACAATATCATCAAAGTATACAACCCCAAATTTGCCAATAAAAGCATGCAAAACATGATTCATCAATCTTATCAAAGTACTTGGTGCATTAGTTAACCCAAATGGCATAACTAACCACTCATATAAACTATATTTTATTTTAAATGCAATTTTCCATTCATCACCTTCTTTCATTCTAATTTAATGATATCCATTCTTAAGGTCAATTTTTGTAAAAATATAAGAACCATACAATTCATCAAGCATATCATCTAATCCAAGAATGAGATTTCTATACTTTACAGAGATAATATTAGTGGTTTGGCAGTCAGTGTACTTTCTCCATGTCCTATCCTTCTAAGGCACAAGCAGCACTGGAGTTGAACATGGACTCATTCTTTCTCTCTCATACCCCTTCTTCATTATTTTAGTAACCTCCCTATGTAGCTCCTTTATCCCCTCGAGATTGCTTCGATCGGCTGGTCAGTTTGGAATAGAGGCACTGGGCATGAAATCAATTTGATGTTTGATTCCCTGAATTGGTGGTAAACCATATGGAATCTCCTTGAGAAAAACATAATCAAATTCTTGAAAAAAAGAGAAATAATAGAATTAGGCAAAGATGTGTCAAGTTTATTGGTGTTTAAAAATTCCTCTTTCTACAAAAGTACACTCATTGGTTGATTTA
Source organism: Gleditsia sinensis (assembly GCA_037074535.1). Lineage (NCBI taxonomy): Eukaryota > Viridiplantae > Streptophyta > Magnoliopsida > Fabales > Fabaceae > Gleditsia > Gleditsia sinensis. The sequence goes on from CM073470.1 coordinate 35,992,778, forward strand.
AAAACATTGCTCTTTTTATTTCACACACTTTGGTATCAAAAATTGTTTTTCTCTTTACTTCTCTCTCAATGGCCATATTTGCTTTCTTTTTTTTTCCTCTCTTAATTTCCTCAACCTATTTCTCTTTTTCTCTCTAATTTTCACTTACCCTCTTTTTTTCACTCTTTCTTTTGTTTACTCTGTTTTTGTAACCTTACTTGACCTTTATAAAATTATGTTGGTGTCAAAAGAACTAGGGTGACTTTACTTTGATTGAATACAAATGAATATTGGTGAAGCCATCATGCATAACCATCGTGAATAACACGCTGATTAAATTGCCATGGTCAACCTAATAACAAGTGTCCAGTCTGCATTGGAAATACATCACACAAAACTTTATCTATATATCTTCCTATACAAAAGGAAACTAACACTTGTTGATTTACCTTTATCTTACCACTAGCATTGTGCCATTTCAATCTATAAGGTTGGGGACGTTTAATTGTTGGTATCCCAATTTTTTCCACCATTTTAGTACTAGCAACATCAATGCAACTACCTCCATAAATAATCATACAACATAGCTTGTTTTTCATGTGGCACCTAGTATGAAAGATGTTTGCTCACTGCAGTTTGCTGTCTTTTCTAACTTACATACTTAGAGCTCTCCTTGCAACCAACAATTTACCTTGGGGAGTGGATTCCTCATCATCTACATCCTCCAATGGCAAGATAGACTTAGTGTCATCTTCATCATTGGTTTCAATCCCACCATCAGCTTGCATCACCTTAACTTTTTTATTTAGATATTTGCTTGCTATGTAACCCATGCCTCGACATTTAAAACATTTAATATCACAGTTTTGAGTAGAGAAATAATCAGATTTACCTTGATTACTTCAATTGGTTATTTTTTGCTTTTATGCTATTTTAGGCTTGGCTATGATTTACTTCTTGTAACATCCCCAATTTTATTATATATAAAATAATTGTTAATGGTGAAGGGAAGGAAAGAGAATGACAAGGAACATTGAAGAAAACCCAAAAAATGATAAAGTAACTAAATGGAAAAAAGGAAACCTAGAAGGGAAGAAATTGTAATTCCCTAATTCTTTGGGGCTAGAACCGAACATCGAGAAATGAGATAAGGATATGTTTTGGGTATGACCCCGAAACCCTTTGGCATCTTCTTAAAGAGAGAATTAAAGAATTTGGAGAATTTGGGGGAAGCCAAAAAAGGTCTTAGTTAAGGGGTTAGTCATAATCTAATGGAGTTGCAATCTTGTAATAATTAGGATTTTGGGGGGCATTAGTTAGGGAAGGAATGGCTTGTTGAAGAAACTTGGATTAAAATTTTTTTCCATGACTTAGAGGAGAAGTCAACTAAGCCAAAGGGTAAAATATCCAAGAGGGGATACAGCACAAGGGAGAAGAGAAAAAGAGAGGAACCGAGAAAAGAAGGAGGAAAGAAGAAAAAGAAAGAGAAGAGAGAGAAAGGCCAAAAGAAGGAATCTAAGGTAATTTTTATGCATCCAAGCCTTCAATCTTCTCTCATTATCATGGTTAAGCTTCTCAAAGCTTTTTTGGATGGTGAAACATGCATATTTTTAGTGGGAGAGAAGGAAGAACTTAAGCAAATAAGAGAAAAGAAATCAGAAAGAGAGAAAATATGTAGGTTTAACATTAACCTTTCCATGGAATATTATGTATTTTGAATGATCTAAAAGGGTTTCAAATATCCTATTTTGATTATGCATGATGCATATTTATGCTTAGCCATGAAGAGTGAGAGTTTGGATGCATAAATCATACATGTTTTTACTAAAACTAGCTTGAAAAGGATGAAAATTGATACTCGGAATGGTAGGTTCTGTTTATTATGATTTATATTGAATTTCGACATCTATTTAATAGATAAGTTGTAACTCTATTTCTTAACTTTCTAATACCTCTAGAATCACCATAATGGGATTTAAAATGAAAGAGATATGCCCTGATTAGTGAAGAAAGATCAGATCTAATGCACAGAGTTACGACATTGTTATCGGAACTATTTTTCACTATTTATATTCCTAATTTTTCAAATTAGTAAACATAAAATTTGTATATAATTATCTTAGCTTTCCAAAGACACCAAAAGCACTTTAATCAGAGTTAAAATGAGGGAGTTATGGTTCTTTTAGTGAGAAAAGGTCAAGCTTGATGGAAACCTAGAACGCGGAACAACCCGAAGCACGGTCATGTTCTAGGACACGGCAAAGCCGTGCTTCTACCTATTTTTGAGGTTGCAGCACGTTTTTAAATTTCACAAGCATGACCGTGTTACAAGGCACAACCAGGCTGTGATGGGAGCTACTTTTGCCTTGTTTTAGCTATAAATGACATTAAATGAACCCCATTAACTAGCAGATAATTATAAAAACCAAATTGAAGAAGAAAGTTCAATAATCTTTAAGATACAATATGAGTTTTCACCATTTCTTGTAATAACAAGCATGGCATATATCATGTATTAATACATATTTGTTAAATGATGAAGATGATGATATGAAGCATATGTTATTGTTTCAATCCATGATGATTACATGATATAAGCTATGCATTATTGGTAAGTGTATTAATACATATTTGTTATATGATGATGTGATGATGATAACAAGTATGATGCTAACAATGTACTTGATTAATGCATAACCTCATTATGGCGGTAATGATGATTAGAGATTAATGAGCCATAAATGGGTGTAACACAACATTGTTTGCTTTAGTTTTGCTATATTTCTCTTGATTAAGGCATAAATTGCATTGAAGTGAAGGATTAAATGATATATGCCATGATGAAAGTGTTAATACATGTATGCTTCATAATACCCTACATGTTTGAGAGATATGGCATATACATGAGAATTATGATAAGTATGCATATGATGTTATTGACATATGTTTGTTAATGAAATGTGGCTAGAAACTGAAATGATGTTAAGATGTTAGAATGATCCTTAACAAAGGAAAGTGTTATGCGGCATCTCGTTGTGTTAAGGTGACCGATGAATATTTGAAAATATATATAAAATGTTAAGAAGACCCTCTTTGAAGCAGGGTGGCCTGGTAACAGGTGGCATCTGTTGCTTTGAGGGGACTAACGATTATCTAGGATGATCCTTACCCAACCAAGGTGACCCGACAACAGGTGGCACCATGTGGAGGTAAGGCGACTGAGGACTCATTGCTACAGACGATTAGTCACTGAGTGTGAAAATATGGCTATAGACAATTAGTCACTGCTTGTTAAACTCGTGGCGACAGATGATTAGTCACTGAGTGTGAAAATGTGGCTATAGACGATTAGTCACTACTTGTTGAACTCATGGCTACAGACGATTAGTCACTGAGTGTTAAAATGTGGCTACAGATGATTAGTCACTGCTTATTGAACTCATGCCTACATACGATTAGTCACTAAGTGTGAAAATGTGGCTACAGATGATTAGTCATTGTTTGTTGAACTTGTAGTTGCAGACGATCAGTCTCCATGCATAAAAACATTGTATATGATATTTGTAATTATTGAGCATGTGACTATACTATGTTATCGTGCATTTGCAATTATTATGAATTTTATCACAAAAGATTGATGTTTTTTGTAGTTTATATAGCTAGAAATAACTCTGTGATTTTACTTATAATATGATGCTGTTAATGTTAAACGTATTGAGACTATATTCTCATTAATGTTGGTGTTATGTTCAGATAAAGGCAATTGAGACATTGGCAGACTTCCTATCGTTGCTTAGGAGTTTCAAACGGTGAAAATACCATAGTTGGGTCAGTTGACCATTATGCAGTTAATGTTGTGGAGATCCTGATGCTAGCACCACATCTTCCTCTCTTTATACCAGGGGTGATATGTGGTATAGGGTCTAATGTTAAGTTAATGTAATTATGTGACTCATGTTTAAATCATAACCACTAATGTGGCCCTTTTAGTATGATGATAATACATTATGAGCTCTGTTTATATATGTGTATTATTTGATGTTGGAATGTGGTGATTTGGAGATGTATTATCCCTTCTTTTGAGCTGACACTCAATTTTGATGGCCATATGCATCATATTCTCCAACACTATGTAATATTGCAATTCCACAATATTAGCAATTTCTCAATTCAAGCCATTCAAAAATCTAGCCATAGTGGCCTCTCAGTCATCCTGCACATTATCTTGAATCATGGAAATTTCCATCTCCTAATAATAATCCTCCATACTCTAATTACCTTGTGTAAGACTTTGTAATTTTTGGTATAACTCCCTGTAGTATTAATTGGGAACAAACCGTCCTCTTATCATGATTTTCATCTCATACTAAGTTTCAATTAGATGCTTTCCATTTCTCTTCTTGTTTAACACCAATTGACCCCACCAAACAATTACATAATCAAAAAATTCAATGGCTGCAAGCTTTACCTTTTAAAACTTAGAATAATTGTGATAGTCAAACACTAGCTCCACCTTATTCTCCCATTCAAGATAAGCTTCTCGGTCGTTTCTTCCTTGAAATACTGGAATCCTCATCTTAATACTACCTAAGTTATTATTTTCCCAATTCTTAACTTCTCTAAATTGTCCACCATATCTCTTATTAACACCCAAATGTTGAACTTCTCTTTCTTCAAAACCATTCCCATAATAGTCTTCATCTTTAACCCTCACTTCCCTCTGTTAAACTCTATAATGACTTCATTTTTTTATTTAACACGCTAATGAAGTCATTACTAACTATTCACTAACCATTCATTTCATGATAATTAATCTCTTAATTTAAGCAAACACAAAGTGAGATCAAATGGGCGTATCTATTATTAATTTTAATGTTGTTGTCATTTTATATACTTATCATAATGACCTAGGTGTTACCTGTAGTACAAAAACATACATATATCTATGCCTTAATCATCCATATTAGCCTCATCCAAGGACACTAGTGTGGTTGGTGGCATCTCCTCCAGAACTTCAGCTATCTCAACCACTGATACATCATTAATCATAGGAATTCGCCCAACATAAGGCATTTCTACCAAATATACGCTAAAACTCAAAGTAATCAAAAATAGCTTCATGTTATCACTGCTTATCTAGACAAGACTTGGAATATAGTGAGATATATAATCTCATTAGGTTCAACAATAAATCATAATTTCACATACATAGCTCATCATGTCATGTTGAGCTGTATAAGCTACAAAATTTCTCAAGTCACAACAATGCACCATATCTATGCATATACAAATCATGCAATCATGGAAAATATGTCATGTATAATCTTTTTCAAAATATCATGGGCATGAATAATCATTCAAAATATCAAAGGCATGATCAACTATTTCCAAATGTTATGGCATGTCAAAATCACAACTTCATCAGATAATGGCTCTTACCAACATGGCACAATTCTCTTTCTTTTGTCATCATCATCATCATAACTGTGGCATAGGGCATCTCCTATCTAGTGCACCACACATGGAAGCCATGTGACCGTGCCATTTCATTTTCTTTTCTTTTCTTTTCATATTAATAGCCAAGATATGATGTTCAACAAAGTATGCCCAATATGCCCACATGCCACAATTATCAAATAATCATTTATAAAAAATAATCATGCCAAATAAAACAACATGCATATGATAGTAAAGAATTCTTGCAATGGCAATCGCTAGGGCATAACTTTTAAGATTTTACCCAAAAGTCCTTTATTTGGTTCGTAGGGAAATTATCTCACCCTTATTATGATTCTTCTTCTTTCTTAATGTTATCTATATCATTTTATTTCTACAATTTCCTTGGCACCATTTTCACTTAGAATAGCACTCTCCAAAAACCCTAACATATCTTTTTATTAGAAATTTCCACCTATGCAATTATTAAGGCCCAAAAGACATTCTAGATTTCGGGGGCCCAGACTTTATGTTACTCTTTAGACCATATCTCACTCGTTTGGATTTCAATTTACAAACCTCTAGAGCCTATGAAAATCTAAGACAAAAACCTATAACCTTTATGTTACGATTTTTGGAAAAAAACCTAAGAGATATGGGTGTTTTAGCATCCTTAAATTCACTATTGTCACACCTCAAGTGGGTTCTGACCTTTGCTTACTAATTAGGTTATGTCTCCCTCATATGGACTTCAAATTAGGTTATTCAAGTGGCCATAAAATTGGGAGGCATAGATCAAAACTTTTAATGTTGATAATTTCTTTAAATTCATTATGGATTTCTCCCAGAAATTTGAAAACAGAAAGCTCCCTTACACTGCGCTATATTCCTAACCTTCTCGCTACTGAAATTTCTTTTCTTATTAATTCTTAGGGTTATGCATAGGCATTCTAAATCTCCAAGATTCTAGTCACTCAGATTTTAATCATCTAATTAAATTCATTCTTTTATCCATTTAATCCTCTTCAATTTCTCCCTCATCTATTTCTAAATATTTACCTATCCCTACTACATTAGTCAACTTCACATCACTAATAACTGTTATATTTTCATGCATGGTCACCACATTAAAATTTCCCTTAAGCTACGGCTTGGTACTTCAACTAATTCTAGTATTTTTAATGGTTTTCTTAATCATTCCTTAATCCTTAACTTTTGGTGGTTTCTCCTCCTTCTCTTGTAATCTATTTTCTTATATTGACATTTTGAGGCAAATTTTTGTCATATCTATTTCTCCAACATTCCACCTTCTTGAGCTTAGATTTTCATGTCATCTTCTACTTACTTTTTAAGGTTCCATTGACTATTCTTTTACCTAAAATCCTTGCTTATAACGTATTATCTACATAAACTCTGTTGTACACTTTGTTGTCTAGTGACATTAATCTATATAGAAATTTTAAGGCATTAAAATATTCAGGCTACAATGGAGTCAAACCTTTTAAAATTAATCAAATCATAACAAACTCATTTGAACTCTGATTTAGGTGATTATAGAGCCTATGGAAAAATAAGACAGTTATACACAACTTTCATGTTGACCACCTAGACCAATTATTAAGAAATATGGGAGTTATAAGGCTCTCGAAAATTAGTGTCACTGCACCACGAGTTGGTTTTGACTTGTCATTACTAATTATGTCATATCTCTATCATATGGTCTCCTAATTGGATAGTTTCAGAGCTTGAAGAACTATAAGACATAGGGATACAATTCTTATGTTAACCATTTCTTCAATTTCAATATAAAGTTTACCCAAAAATCTAAAAAAAGATAGCTTTCCTACACTGTCAAAGGTTCTAGCTTCTCACTACTTTAATTTTCTTATTATTTCTCATCATTATACCTACGCATATTTGATCTCCAAAATTTCCAGTTATTCATGCTTTAACCTCTAGATTACTCCTCTAAAAAGTTTTAATTGCATTCATCTTACAACCATCTGTCTTAACATATTTCATCATCCACTTCTTCCAAAAACTAAAATTTATTAACAACAACATCAAGAATGTTCCCAACACCAAAAATTCCAAAGGTTATCCCTAGATTTCAAGGCTACACTTATTCTAGAAACATAACCTTCTTCCATCAAATATTCCATAACTAACTCTATTAAAAGAAGTCATTATAGCAGCCCTAAAATTTTGCCAACCATAACCATTCATACAGAAATTCAAAACCACCCTAAGTGTAACAACTCCATTTAAGTATCAATTTTTTTTAAATACCATGAAGTTATTACCTCATTACAACTTAAGTCAAAATAACATTGATTTAATTTATACAACATAGAGTTTACATACATGTCATTAATCAAAACATACGTACAACAAAATCAAACACATAAATAACTACATCTTATTTATTCTGGTTGTCCAATTCCGGAGATATAGGTGCGGGTGGTTTCATTTTCACCGGGATCTGAACCAACTCGACCACAAACATATTATTTGATTCTGGGATCTCCCTAACATAAAGTACTCGATCCAACGTGCACTAAAAGACAGAGCCATAGAAAAATCTGCATAACTAATTATCTAAACATGATATGAAAATATAGTGAGAATTAAATCCCAGTAAGTTCAACAATAAATCATCATCAATATAGTTCATCACGTCATGTTCATCTGTATAAACTACAGCAAATATCTTTGGTCACATGAATGCCTTATATCTATGCACATGAGAATCGTACAATAATGACATGTATGACAGGATTAACTATTTTCATAATATCATATGATGACTATCAATTTATTCTCATATCAAGTTACCCCGGTCAGGGTGAGTATTTTCTACTCTCCGGTACGGGCTTTTCTTGCTCCGTCTGACATGGCCCACTTTCTCTTTCTTTTCTCATTAAAATGATCATAACCGTTGGTAGGGCGTCCCCTACTGGTGCACCACACGGATTGCCATGTGACCGTGCTCATTTCTTTTCTTTTCACAATGATAGCAAAAAATATGCTTTCAATAACAAGTATGTTCATCAAAATATAACTATTACCAAAAATCATTGGTAATCATGCCATGAACATAACCATTTCAAATTTCACTTTATAAAATATTTCCATGTCAAAATTTCACACTTAAGATGGTAAGAAGTTCATAAAATCGCAATGGCTATGCATATACTAGTCATTTATTATTTTCATTTATAAGATTCATCTTCTTTTTTTAAATATTAATTTTATTTCTTTATTTTCTTGATGCAAGTTTTCATCCTATCTAACCTTCTCTTACTAATCAGAGCATAACTCCCTCAATTTAACTCTAATGTAGGTGATCTTAGTGTCAATTTCAAGATAAAACAATTATCTAAAACTATTATGTTGAATGGTGTAGCGAAATATTAAGAAATCAAGGTGATATTACCCCCTCAATGTACAGGTTATTTCTTCTCAGATAGGTTCTGACCTCTGCCTATTAATCGATCCATATCTCCCTCATAAAAATTCCACATTAAGTGATTCCAGTGGCTAAAAATCCATGATACATATAGATATAATTCTTATGTTAACCATTCATTTCAATTCCCTATAGAATGTTCCCAGAAATTAAAATACAGAAGCTATCCTAACATATTCCTCCCTGATTAACCATTTTCTGACCTTTGCTTACAAATCAGACCATATCTACCTCATATGAATTCTAAGTTGAATGATTCCAGTGGCTAAAAGTCCGTTAGACATAGAGATACATTTGTTATGTTAACCATTTGTTTAGATTCTGTATATAATGTTCCCATAAATTAAAACACAAAATCTATCCTAATATATTCTTCCCTGATTAACCAGTTTCTGACCTTTTCTTATTAATCAGACCATATATATCTCATATAGATTCCAAATTGAGTGATTTCAGTGGCTAAAAATCCGTGAGACATAGATATACATTTTTCATGTTAACTATTTCTTACAATTCTTTACTGATTCTTCCTATAATTTTAAAAACAGTAGATTAAAATTATGCCACCTATAACCATACCCATGCAGAACTATCTACACCAACCTAAGTATTCAAACATACATGATATGTAACATGATATAGCAACATCCATGACCAATCATTAAAGTTCTAAGATCAAAATCCCATATAAATATTACAAGTTTCAAAACTTTTCTTTAAAAAGAAATATTGTTAAACTTACCTGGAGCACTTACTCATTTAGACTTCTCCTTCCTCTTTCTTCCTTTCTTCCTCTCCTCCTCTCCTTTCCTCACTCTACCTTGCTTCTATTTTTTTTTCTCTCCCTCACTTGGACAAAATTCTCATGCTATAAGGGTGGGGTTTGCTTATATAGACTATCAAATAATTCACCTTTCATGATCATGGGTCTACCTTATCACAATTAGGTTACACTTGGTTGAATTTTTGGAAAACAAACAACTTATGTTCTTGTCTTCCTCTTCCTTAGTCAAGATATGTATAGGAAAATGAGATTTGTATTTTGAAAATTATGATAATATGTTCTTAAGATATGGGACAAGGTCCCTTTGATTTAGGGATTCATTTCCTTTTTCTTTTGTCTTAATCAAGTATGATAGGTTTACATTTTTAGGTGGCAAATTTCTAACCCTTGAATCTCCATTATTTGGTTGAAATTATTTGTGTGGGATAGGAATGCTTTGTCCTAATGCCATGTATTATCATACCACTTGCTAAAATTATGAGTGTAGGATATAGATGTTTTGTCCTAAAGCCTTGTATTATCATACCACTTGCTAAAATTATGAATGTAGGATATCACACCACTTGCTAAATTTTTGTCTTAATGCCATGTCACCTAATCTTGATTACACCATTATTCCATCACTTTACTTTTATTTTTATTTTTATTTTTCCTCTTGGTTTTGGGCTCATTCTTGCCCATTTTCTTTACTTTGGTTAAAATTCTACCTTTCATAATGGGCTTGGTCACATTTTCATGATGTTTGGGCTACCGGTCCAATCTCTATATCCTAGTCCAAGTCTATGTTTTATTTCTTCATTGTGCTATCCTATTGGCTTGGTAAAAATTTATGTGAAGTAGAAAAACTCTATATGAAGTGTCCATAGGTGAAAGCCCAATTTATGGGTGGAGATACTAATCTTAGTAACTTTTGCTCTTAAATTAAGAAAAATTACTCTAATCTGATCTTCTTGAAATTTTAAGACCTTTACTTACTTCACAAAAAAATTTCTTCCTTACCTAAGAATTTCACCTTTCTTTAGCATGTTTATTTCTAATATTTCCTCTTAGGTTTTCTTTCTTTACCTATTCCATTAATACTAGAACATTTCTATACATACACGTAAGGTGAAGAATTTCTAAGGATTATATTTCCTTAGATATCTAAAAATTGTCTAATAAATTTTATTTTCTTAATTAAATATTTATGTACCTTTATCAATAAAAGAAATAAAATTATGGATGTTACTTTGAATACTTTTGTACTTTTATTAATACATGAAACGAAGTTAGGGATGTTACATTAAGTAAACATACAACCATCATATTCAAGATTCACATATAGCAAGATACAGACATCCATGGCCAATCATCAAAGTACCAATAATATAAATTTATCAAAGTCCTAGGGTTAAGAACCCCATGTAAAATTACAAAATTTCAAAGCTTTCTTTAAAAGAAATATTGTTAAACCTACCTAGAATTCTAACTAGGCTTACTTAGTGTTTCCCCTTGCTTCCTCTTTGAAGAATGGCGAGATTTCCCCTTTTCCTCTTGCTATTACGGCAACATATATGAGAAGAAAAGAGTAAGTTCTAAGCCCTAGAGATGAAGAGAAAGAAGGAAATGGGGTGGTGATCATACTACCTTACCTTGAGCTCTTAGTTTTCCTACACTTCTTTCTCTTTTTCTCCTCCTTTCCTTATTTCTTGCTTCTGCTTTATTCTCCTCTCTATTTGGCCAAAATTCTCCCTTAATAGAATGGCCAAGGACTTTAAAACATAGGTGGTCAATGGCTCTAATTATGAGGTCAATTGTATTTCTTATGAGGCACTGTAAGGGTACATCATTAGGGCTCATTATGATTGCTTCTTGTAGGATGCAAAGTCTTGATCTTCTCTCCCTTTCCCTTGGACAAAATATGCATCTTAAAATGGGAATAAGATGCATCAAAACATGTGACTAATATGTTCTTCTTGCTATGTCAATCCCCCATTTACTTGTTGTACACCAAGTTATCATTGCCTATTATTATGGCTTGTTTACTTCTTCATGTAGGTTTTCTTCCTTGACTAAAATTTCAATTTCTTCTCCTCATCACCTTGCTTGTCCGAAACACACATGTAAGGAGTGGATATTTTTGCCTCACAATCATGTAATCATTTTCCTTGTTTGTTACTCATTAGTCTTATTTATAAAACACTACATAGACTTACTTGTTTTTCACTCAAGAGGAGGTCATGATTGCTCATCTTTCTAGTATACTATTTCCCCATGTGAGGCTCTATTTCTTTCTTGGAATTTTTGTTATACCCTTCCTTTCTTGCTTTGGCAAAAATTTCCTACTAAGAGTAGAGGGCTTGTCTTCACATGCATGTGGCTTAGGTTTTGACCCAACCTTTTGGACCTAGCCTAAGTCTATGATATGTCTCTTTATTGGGCCATCCATGTGGCTTGCCAAAAACTAATGTGAGGTGGAAAATCTTAGATGAGGTGGCATCCTAGGTGGAAGCCAATAAATGTAGGGTGAGGTGTCAAGATTAGGGAATTTAACTCTTGAATTAAGAAAATTCCTATAATTCAACTTCTTAAAATTCTAAAACCTTCATCCAACTTCTAAAAATTATCTTTCTTTGCCCAAGAATTTCGCCCCTCATTATACCATTTGATGAGAACCATCATAATGATCAAGTTAGCTCAAAATGTTTAAGTGATGCATTTCAAATTCCAAGTAGACCAATTACTAGAGCTCGAGCTAAAAGGATTAAAGAAAATTTTAATGGACTCGTTCAAGACAACTTAGCTAAGCAAATGACTCAAGAATCTGAGCTTAAAACTTAAGAGGAAGCACTGAACATTATCCAGGTTGAAGATGGGATTATATAGAGCTTTTAGGGCCAAAGTACAATTAAATGAAGAGTTAGGTCCATAAAGCACACAATAGTTGACTCATTGGGCCTTAATTATGCTGATTGGAGAAAAATATGTTGATTTCGTATTTTATAATGTACATGAGCGAAATTTTAGACTTAAGGGAATCCTTAGTCAAATCTGCCCATGTACATTAGTTGCATTTTTTGCAAACTTTAAACTTTTAGACTTAAAAGGCTCTTTAGTCAATCCATTACATGTGCATTAGTGGATTTTATCATTGCTGATTTTCTTGACTAGAAATCAAACTTTCTTATATATTGTAATCTCTTTCATGGTTGTAAGGAACTTGGTCATTGAAATAAAATCATATTTTTCTAGAAATACCATATTGGAGAAGAGAGTTCTTCTCTAGGGTTCTTCATAGAACTAACAAACTTATCAAGGCTTGATCAACCTTGTGGTGTCTTCAATACTGAAGGTCCTTATTCTCTCTTGTTTAAGGATTCTTAGTAGATCAACCAGACCTGTTTGGGCTTTCTTGTGGTGTATATATCATTGCATTGTCTATAGGTTCTAAGGTATAGATCCTCTTGGGTTCGTATTGACGTGTTTGGTAGCGGGTATTACAATCTTCCCTTATGGGTTCACACTATCTTGGTATTAGAGCACGGTTCCCTATTAGGTAATATCTTTTTTTCTTATTTTTCATCTTCTGATTGTATTTCCTGTTCTTTCTTGTGTTTGCTCATCTTTGTGTGTCTCTGTTCGTCACCTACCTTTTGAGTTTCTGTTCATTATGTTTTCCTTTGAGTTTTTTAACGATTCATATGTCATTTTCATAGTTCAGAATCTCATCTTTCTACTCGTTTTGGAATCGCTTCAATAAAAAATTTCTGATGTAAATTATAGTTGTTTTTATCCATATGTGTTTTCTTGGATTTTCCAGTTTTATTAGCTTATTTGAGTTTCTTTATGTGATTTTCATTATCTTATTCCTATTTCTGCCAAAAAAAAGAGGAGGCAAACAAAAGGAATTAAACAAAACATAAAAAAGGGAACAAAAGAAAGGAGGATTCTATTGAAGTTTTGTTAGGATTTGTTTGATTTGAAATTTTGCTTCAAAATTCTTGATTTCAAATTCCAAAATTTTTGTCCTTTGATCCAGATTTTTTTTCTTATCCCCAAGTATCTAACTAACTCTACAAGTTTGGGTACAGCCTTGTGTTGGTTAGTTAGCTTAAAGAACATATTAAGAGAACTAATAGAGAAAAAAGGCAAGAGTGACACATAATGAGAAAACGCCTAAAAGGAGTGAAACACGAGTGTAGAGTGACATTCCTTGAGTGCAAACACATAAGGAAATCTACGAGTATCTTTTATTTTCACTAACCAATTTTTCTTGTAGCTAAGAAAAAAATGTCTAACAAAGAGGAGTCAACCAGCAGTGGAAACTCACCAAACGTAGAGCTTGTCATAAAATACATGCAACAGTAGTTTGAGTGCTTTAATGTGGTGTTTGGAGATATAAGGCATAGGTTGGACAAGCAAGACACTAGAATCACCAATTTACAAAGGAGGCAACCTAATAGGAGTCCTAATCCTAGAAGAGTTGTTCGGCCTGAACACGAGTATGTTGGTGAAGATGAGTTTGAAGATGAAGTACGGAGCGAGGATGATGATGGTTATGAATCTGAAGTTGGTGTAAGAAGAAATAGGCATACAAGAGTTAGACTAGAAATACATCATAAGAGAAATATTCCTAAAGAAAGAAGGTAGGTAGATGGAGACCTAGGAAGTATTAAAATGAAAATACCATTTTTCCAAGGTATAAATGATCCTTAAGCTTACTTGGAGTAGGAAAAAAAGGTTAAGCTAATTCTTTAGTGTCATAATTATTTTGAAGTGAAAAAGGTGAAGTTGGCTGTAATAGAGTTCACTGATTATGCAATTATTGGTGGGATAAGTTGGGTTTAAATAAGAGGAGAAATGGTGAGCAGCCAGAAACTTGGGCAGAAATAAATGCTATGCTGAGGAAGGGATTTGTACCTAGCCATTACTACAAAAACCTTTACCAGAAATTACAGACTCTTACACAAAGACCAAGAGTGTGGAGGAGTATTACAAAGAAATGAAGGTTGCTATGATAAGGGCTAATGTCAAGGAGGATAGGGAGGCTACAGTGGCTCATTTTTTGATTGGGTTGAATAAAAAACATAGCCAATATAGTAAAATTATAGCATTATGTGGAGTTGGAGGATATGTTACATGTGGCAATTAAGGTGGAAAAACAACTCAAGTGTAAAGGTGCCTTAAGATTTAATTCTAGCTCTAATTCTTCAATGAAATAGAGTTAGAAGAAGGAAGAAAATGATGTTCAAAAAGAGATTTCTTCAACTAAGGACAAAGGTACATCTGAACCTCAAACTTCTAGATATAGAGATATAAAATGTTTCAAGTGTTTAGGTATGGGTCATATAGCTTCACAATGCCCCAACAAAAGAGTCATGATTATGAGGGATAATGAAGTGGTGATTGAAAGTGAGAGTGATGATTCCATACCTTCACTTGAAGATGCTAGTGATGATGGGCTTGAGTATACAGTGGAAGGAGAAGCACTTGTCATTAGGCATGCCTTGAGTGCTTAGGCTAAGGAAGATGATGTGGAGCAACAAAAGGAAAATATTTTTTACACTCGCTGTCTTATCAACAATAAGGTATGCAACATGATTATTGATGGGGGGAGTTGCACTAATGTTGCTAGCACTACACTAGTTGAGAAACTAGATTTACCAACCATTCCACACCCTAAACCATACAAGTTGAAGTAGTTAAATGATTATGGAGAAATCAAGGTTAATAAGCAAGCTTTGGTTTCATTCTTAATTAGAAAGTATAGTGATAAGGTGCTATGTGATGTAATTCATATGCACGCTGGTCATATACTTCTTTGGAGGCCATGGGAGTTTGATCGTAGGGCTATCAAGGATGGATTTACAAATAGATACTCATTTGTTAAGAATGATCAAACAATTACTCTTGCTCCATTAATACCTAAGCAAGTGTATGAAGATCAACTTAAGATGAAAAAGGAGAAAGATTCGAAAAATGAGAAAAAAAAGAGTTCAAAAAAAGAAAAAAGAATAGAGAGAAAGGAAAATGAAAGAGTGACCTTTTATGATAAGGAGAGCGAACTGAGGAGTACTTTTCTAGCTAAGCAACCTTTGCTTGTACTTATATATAAGGAGGGTTTTTTAAACACTAACAAACTTAACTCTTCATTTCCTAGTGTTGTTGGGTCTTTGTTGTAGGAATTTCAAGATGTGTTGCCGAAAGAAAGTCCTCCAAGGCTACCACCTATTAGAGGAATTGAGCATCAAATTGACTTTATTTCGAGAGCAACAATTCCTAATCGCCCAGTCTATAAGACAAATCCAGAAGAAGCAAAGGAGCTTCAAAGACAAGTTGAAGAGCTTATGGCAAAGGGCTATGTGAGAGAAAGTTTGAGTCATTGTGCAGTTCCAGTACTTCTAGTGCCAAAAAAATATGGATCATGGAGGATGTACATTGATTGCAGAGTCGTAAACAACATAATAGTAAAATATCACCATCCCATCCCTATATTAGATGATATACTTGATGAATTGCATGGGTCTAGTATTTTTATAAAATTGATTTGAAATTTGAATACCATCAAATTAGGATGAATCAAGGTGATGAGTGGAAAACTACTTTCAAAACAAAGCATGGACTGTATGAATGGTTAGTCATACCATTTGGACTAACCAATGCACCTAGCACTTTCATGAGATTAATGAATCTTGTTTTCCATTCATACTTTGGAAATTTTGTTGTGGTTTATTTGGATGATATTCTTATTTATAGCAAAGGTTTAAATGAACATTTGAATCATATGCGTTGTGTGCTTGATGTGTTGAGAAAGGAAAGATTGTACGCTAATGTAAAGAACTGTAGTTTTTGCATGGACAAAGTTGTTTGTTGGTTTTGTCATAAGTGCACAAGGAATAGAAGTTGATGAAGAAAAGGTTAAGGCTATCAAAGAGTGGCCAACACCTAGATCAATCAACGAGGTACGAAGTTTTCGTGGTTTAGCTAGTTTTTACCATCGTTTTGTGAAAGATTTTAGCACACTTGCTGCCCCACTCACTGAAGCGGTAAAGAAATCTATTAGATTTAAATAGGAAAAAGCACAAGATGATGCATTCAATGTTTTAAAGGAAAGGTTATGTTCTGCACCTGTTTTGACATTACCTAATTTTTCTATAACCTTTGAAATTAAGTGTGACGCATCCGGAGTTGTTATAGGGGTTGTTTTAATGTAGGAAAAAAGGCCAATTGCTTATTTTAGTGAGAAACTAAATGGTGCTACCTTGAATTAATCAACTTATGACAAGGAGCTTTATGCACTTGTGAAAGCACTAGAGACATTGCAACACTACCTCTAGTCTAAAGAGTTTGTCATTCACACAGATCATTTATCTCTGAAACATCTCAAAGGTCAAGGTAAGTTGATTAAGCATAATGCAAGGTGGTTGAAATTCATTGATACATTTCCATATGTCATAAAATACAAAAAAAGGAAAAGAGAAATTGTTTTGAGATTACCTAGGTCAAAGAGGGGTTCAGACTCAATATTTGTGGTCGTTGATAGATTTTCCAAAATGGCATATTTCATTTCATGCAATAAAACTAGTGATGCTACTCACATTTTTGATTTATTCTTTAAGGAAATTGTAAGACTTCATGGTTTTCTTAAAATCATTATTTTGGATAGGGATACAAAATTCCTTAGTCACTTTTAGAGGGTTTTATGGAGAAGGCTTGGTACTAAATTATTGTTCTCTACAGCTTACCATCCATAAACAAATGGTCAAACTGATGTTGTTAATGGAGTTTTAACTCAATTGCTTCGAAGTGTCATTCAAAAGAATTTGAAAATTTAGGAAAGTTGTTTGCCATTCATTGAATTTGCATATAATAGAAGTGTACATTCAATTATTAAATATTCTCCTTTTGAAATTATTTATGGTTTTAATCTGTTAACTCTTTTGGATTTAATCCCTTTGCTAATTGATTAAAGAGCTAACCTTGATGGCCACAAGAAAGATAAGCTGGTAAAGCGAATTCATGAACGTGTCAAGCAACAAATTGAGAAAAAAATGAACAATATGCAAACAAGGTCAACAAAGGAAGAAGGCGTGTTACTTTTGAGCCTAGAGACTGGGTGTAGGTGCATATAAGGAAGGAAAGGTTTCTAGCCCAAAGAAAATCAAAGCTGGCTCTAAGAAGAGATGTCTATTCCAAGTTCTCAAGCGAATCAATGATAATGAATACAAGATTGATATACCAGGTGAGTATAGTATTAGTGCCACTTTTAATGTTGCTAATCTCTCTCATTTTAATGCAGATGAAGATTCGAGGATGAATCCTTTTGAGAAAGGAGGAGATGATGAGAACCATCATAATGATCAAGTTAGCTCGAAATGTTCAAGTCATCCATTTTAAATTCCAAGTGGACCAATTACTAGAGCTCAAGCTAAAAGGATTAAAGAAAATTTTAATGGACTTGTTCAAGACACCTTAGCTAAGAAAATGACTCAAGAACCTAAGCTGAAAACTTATGTGGAAGTACTGAACATTATCTAGGCTGAAGATGGGATTATATAGAGCTTTCAGGGCCAAAGTACAATTAAATGAAGAGTTAGGTCCATAAAGCACACAATAGTTGACTCATTGGGCCTTAATTATGCTAATTGGAGATAAATATGCTGATTTAGTATTTTATAATGTACATGAGCAAAATTTTAAACTTAAGAGAATCCTTAGTCAAATCTAACTATGTGCATTAGTTGCATATTTTTCAAACTTTGAAATTTTAGGTTTAAGAGGCTCTTTAGTCAATCTATTACATGTGCATTAATTGCTTTTATCATTGCTAATTTTCTTGACTAAAAATTAAACTTTCCTATATACTGTAACCTCTTTCATGGTAGTAAGGAACTTGGTCATTGAAATAAAATCATATTTTTCTGAAAATACCTTATTGGAGAAAAGAGTTCTTCTCTAGGGCTCTTCATTGAACTAACAGACTTATCAAGGTTTGATCAACCTTGTGGTGTCTTCAATATTGGGGGTCATTGATCTCTCTTGTTCAAGGGTTCTTAGTAGATTAACTAGACATGTTTGGGCTTTCCTGGGGTGTATATATCATTTCATTGGTTATGAGTTCTAAGGTATAAATCCTCTTAGGTTCGCATTGCCGTGTTTGGTAGCCAGTTCTACGATATTCCCTTGTAGGTTCGCACCACCATTATTTCTAATTTTGTCTCTTAGATTCTTCCTTTCCTATTTACCTAGTGTTATAAAATTTCCTATGCCTACACATTGAGAATTTCATTAAACATTCTCTCTAGAATTTCTTGATAAGTCTTTATTCTTTTCTTTGTTCCGTTAATTTATTATTTTACATGCCTTATTCATAAATTAAAATTAGGGATGTTACAAACTCTCGCTCTCTCTTATGAACATTAGGAGTATTTTGTGACTACTCCCAAAGTGCATTCTCTAGCCAATCTACCTATTCTTAATATTGTTCCATCTCTTTTCTTAACATCCTCCCCATCTCACCTACTAAGTCTTCTATCATCAACTTCGAATCTACCATTCATGATACATGTTTGGAAGTGCTTATATCCCTAGGGTGTGACATGTTTGCTATAAAACAGAGTTAGAAACAAATCTCACAACACACTCTCTCGTGTCTCACTCAAAATTGATAGTACTCACACTCGTGTTTTGTAACAACTCCATTTTATATATATTTTTAAAATTCCATGAAGTTATTACCTCTTACTTCTAACTCTTTAACTCATAATAACATTCAAGTAAATTAACCAAACATAATTAAGGTTTATGAAATACCATTAACACTTATACATTTATGGGTTCACATACACATTATTAATCAAAACATCTATACAAAAATCAAACAAATAAGTCTACATTTTATTCATCCATATTGACCAGTTCTGGAGATACAGGTGTGGGTGGATGCACCTTCACCAGGATCTTAGTCAACTCAACCCAACGTACGCTAAAAACCGGTCATAGAGAATATCTGTAAAACTTAGTTTTCTGAATATGATATGGAAATATAGTGAGAATTAAATCATAGTAGGTTCAACAATAAATCATAATTATCATCAATATAGCTCATCATATCATGTTCATCTGTATAAACTACAACAAATATCTTTAGGTCACATGAATGCACATGAAAATCATACAGTTATAACATGTATAGCATGAATAAATATTTTCAAAATATGATATGATGGCTATTAACTTATTTTCATATCGAGCTATTCCGGTCAGGGTAAGTACTTTCTACTCTCCAATACAGGCTTTTCTTACTCCGTCTGACATGGCACACTTTCTTTTCTCATTAACATGATCATAGCCATTGGTAGGGCATCCTTTACTGGTGCACTACATAGCCCGCCATGTGACGGCACTCATTTCTTTTATTTTCACATTAATAGCCAAAAATATGATTGCAATAACAAGTATGTTCAATATACTCACATGCCATAATTTTTTTATCAAAATATAATCATTTCCAAAAATCATTGGTAATCATGACATGAACATAATCATTTCAAATATCACTTTATAAAATATTTTCATGTCAAAATTACACACTTAAGATGATAAGGAGTTCATGCAATGGCAATGGCTATGACATACATTAGTCATTTATTATTTAAATTTTTAAGATTCTTCTTTTTAAAAAATATTACTTTTATCTCTTCATTTTCTTTATGCTTGGCCTCTAGTCACTTTCCTCCTACTTATATCATTTCCAGCACATGTTCTAAAAAATTTAATATAGCATTTTTCTTCAATTTGGTTTCTATTACTATCCTATAGTTAATGAGGTTCATTTAGGGTAGAAAAATGTTGAAAATAAGCTTTGCCAACTTCCAACACGGCCTAAACGTATCCTGTAATATGGCTTGGTCATTTCTTGTAAAATAGCCATGCTTTAGGCTTCAAAATGCCCTTTCTACACCAAACATGGCCATGCTCTATGTTGTGTTATTCCCTAATGCAAGTTTTTGTCCTACTTGAACTTCTCCTACTAATCAGAGCATAACTCCCTCATTTTAACTCTGACTTAGGTAATCTTGGTGTTCATTTAAAGATAACACAAGTTATGTTGAACATTTTAGCAAAATCTTAAGGAATCTTGGTGATATAACTCCCTCAAATTAAACGTTATTTCTTTTCGGGTAGGTTCTGACATTTACTTACTAATCTCACCATATCTCCCTTATATGAACTCTACATTGAGTGATTCCAGTGGCTAAATTTCCATGAGACATATATCTATATTTTTTATGTTAAACAATTATTTTAATTCCCTACAGAATCGTCCCAAAAATTCAAACACAGAAGCTTTCCTAACAGATTATTCCCTGGTTAACCATTTTCTGACCACTACTTCCTAATTTGACCATATCTACCTCCTATAGACTTCAAATTGAGTGATTCTAGTGGCTAAAATTCTGAGACATATATCTATATTTTTCATGTTAACCATTTCGTTTAATTCCTAATCGATTCTTCCCATAATTTAAAACACAGAAGCTTCCCTGGTTACTCTGAAATCCAGTTTTCTAACCAAACCTTTTCTAAGGTTTTAGTTTATCATTTTATTATGTCCTCTTCTTCTTTATTTACATCTAATCATATTCCATCAATTTTTCACCACATTTAAATATACAAAATAGTAGCATAAAAATCTTAAAATTTTGCCACCTATAGCCATACCTATGCAAAACTTTTCACACCAACCTAAGTATTCAAATATACATCACATGCAAGATTAACATATAACAGGATATAGCAACATCCATGGACAATCATCCAAATAACAAATATAGTAAATTTCATCAAAGTTATAGGATCAAAAATCTGATATAAATGTTTCTAATTTCAAAGCTTTTCTAAAAAAATATTGTTAAACCTACTTAAAGATCTCCTTAACTCACTTGGTCAATTCTTTTTTTTGTTTCTTCTTGAAGGAAGTAGTAAAAGTCCTCCCTTCCCTTAGCATTTCATCTTAAATAAGAGAAGGAGGGTGAGTTTTTGAACCCCAAGTATGAAAAGAAAAGATGGATTTAAGTGGAGATTAAGCTAACTTACCTTGAGTACTTAGTTCTCTAGACTTCTCCTTCTTCTTCCTTCTTTTCTTTTCCTCTCTTTCTCTCCTTTCCTCACTCTACCTTGTTTCTATTTTTCCTTTCCCTTTCTTGGACGAAATTATAATGTTATAAGGGTGGGATTTGCTTAAGTAAACTATCAAGTGGTTCACCTTTCATGATCATGGGTCTACCTTATCACAATTAGGATACATTTGGTTGTTTTTTGGGGAAAGACAACTCATGTTCTTATCTTCCTTTCCATTAGTCAAGATATGCATAGCAAAAGGAGATTTGTATTTTGAAATCATGATAAAATGTTCTTAAGACAAGGGACAAGGTCCCTTTGATTTAGGGATTCATTTCTTTTTTCTATTGTCTCACTTAAGTATGATATGTTTGCCTTTCTAGGTGGCAAATTTTCATCCCTTAAGTCTCCCTTACTTGGCTGAAATTATTTGTGTAGGATAAGGATGTTTTTTCATAATGCTATGTATTATTACCCACTTGTTGAAATTATGAATATATGATATATATTTTTTGTCCTAAAGCCATGTATTATTACCTACTTGTTGAAATTATAAATGTAGGATATAGATGTTTTGTCTTAATGCCATGTGACCAAATCTTGATTATTATTACACTACTATTTCATCACATGCTTCTTATTTTTTTCTTCTTGGATTTAGGCTCATTCTTACCCATTTCCTTTGCTTTGGTTGAAATTCTACCTTTCATGGAAGGCTTGGTCACCATTTCATAATTTTTTAGGCTATTGGTCCAACTTCTATATCTTAGTCCAAGTCTATGTTTTATTTCTTACTTGAGCTATCCTATTGGTTGCTAAAATTCATGTAAAGTGGAAAAAATCTATATGAAATGTCCAGTGGTGAAAGCCCAATTTATGAATGAAGATGTTAAACTTAGTAACTCTAACTCTTGAATTATGAAAAATTACCCTAATCCAATCTTCTTGAAATTTTAAGACATTTACTTACTACACAAAAATTTATCTTCCTTACCCAAGAATTTTTCCTCTCTTTAGTATGTTTTTTCTAATTTTTTTCTATTAGGTTTTCTCTGTTTACCTATTCCCTTAATATTAGAAACATTTTTTATGCATACACATAAGGTGAAGAATTTCTAACAATTATATTTCTTAGATATCTAAAAATTGTCTAATAAATTTTATTTCCTTAATTAGATATTTATGTACCTTTATTAATAAAAGAAACAAAATTATGGATGTTACATTAAATATTTATGTACCTTTATTAATAAATGAAATGAAATTAAGGATGTTACATGTTGACTCAAGTTTGGCTTTTACTCTCTTTTAAGCTCATACTCTCTTACCTTTCCTTACTCAATTTTCTCTTTTTGGTTTTTTTGAAACTAGACCAAAAAAATAATCAAAATTCTCCTATAACAATTTACCTTCGAATTTTTTAAATTTGATTTTTAAATTTGAATTTAATTTAATTTAATTCAAATTTGAATTTGAATTTGAACTCAAATTCAAATTTTGAATTGGAATTTGAACTCAAATTTGAATTTGAAATTTTAATTTTAAATTTCCTCTCTATTTCTTCCCACTTTTTTTATCTTTTTTTTTAATTCGAATCTTCTCTCTTTTTTTCTTTTTTGTGAATCTTTCTCTCTCTCTATTTTTTATGAATCCCCTTCCCCTCTTTTTTTTTATCTATAGTAGAAGTTGAAGAAAGAAGAAAGGAAGTAGACAAGAACAAGGACTTTAACAAGAATCAACTAGAGCACATATGGACGAAGGGATCAAGACTAAAAATTGACAAAATTAAAGGATAGGAGAAACTAAGACTAGAACCTAGCTCTGATACTAAATGATAGAAATCTCACCAAGAACTAACAAAACATATGATCTAAAAAGGCTCTAAGATATATTTTACTGTCAGGTTTGTATGGAACCATGACCCATTGCTTAAATTGAAGAAATAACCTTGGTATAATAAAGACGCCACAATCAGTGATGAAGATCCAATTGATAAGTTACGGATTAACGCCACAGAAACTTAAGATAAGTTTAAATAGTTCTTCAAAGAACCAAAGGAAAAATACTCTCAATTTTTATGAGTAATAATCTTAATCTCTTTATTGATTAATCATGCTAATGTACATCAAAAGTCCTAAATAAACTAAAAAATCCAATCCTTATCAAAGTAGATAATATAATATTTGAAAAATTAAATAATCTAATTTTAATCAAACTAATTAATCCTTATCAAACTTGATAGTTAATCATTATATATATATATATATATATATATATATATATATATATACATAATCATATATATATTAAATATATCTCTCTCTACATACATATATATCTACATATACATACTTATGTAAGTAGATCTATATATATATGTGTGTGTGTATATGTGTGTGTGTGTGTGCATGTATGTATACATAGATGAAAACCCAGTGTATGGGTGGAGATGTTAAACTTAGAAACTCTAGCTCTTGAAGTAGAAAAAATTACCATAATCTAATCTTCTTGAAATTTTAAGACCTTTACTTACTTCCAAAAATTTATCTTCCTCAACCATGAATTTCGGCTCTCTTTAGGATGTTATTTCCAATTTTTCCTATTAAATTTTTTCTCTTTACCTCTTCCCTAAATATTAGAAATATTTTCTATGCATACACATAAGGTAAAGAATTTCTAAACCTTATATTATTTCTTAAATATCAAAAAATTGTTTAATAAGTTTTATTTCCTTAATTACATATATATGTACCTTTATTAATAAAAGAAACGAAATTAGAGATGTTACATATGTATATGTATATATGTAGATATGTCTATATATATACATATGTATATATATATACATATGTGTGTGTGTATATATATATATATATATATATATATCTATGTATACATGTATGTATACATATATGTTTATATATACATATACATATATGTATGTATGTATGTATGTATGTAGATGTATATATATATATATATATATATATATATATATATATATATATATATTTAAATATACATACATATTTATATCAACTTGGGAGCTAGAAGAAATCATGAGTAAGAAATATCCGTAATTGTTCAAATTAGGTAATTTTTAAAATTTTGAATACAAAATTTCTTTTAAGGGGAGAGAAATGTAACATCCCTAATTTTGTTTCTTTTATTAATAAAGGTACAAAAATATTTAATTAAGAAAATACAAATTTTTTAGACAATTTTTAGATATCTAAGGAAATATTAACCTTAGAAATTCTTCACCTTATGTGTATGGATAAAAAATGTTTCTAAAATTAAGGAAATAAGTAAAGAAAGAAAACCTAATAGGAAAAATTAGAAATAACATACTAAAAAGAGGCAAAATTCTTAGGTAAGGAAGATAAATTTTTGGGAAGTAAAGGTATTAAAATTTCAAGAAGATTGGATTAGGGTAATATTTCTTAATTCAAGAGTTAGAGTTTCTAATTTTAACATCTATACTCATACATTGGGCTTCACCTATGGACACTTCATATAGAATTTTTTTAATTCACATGAGTTTCTAGCAAGCCAATTGGATAGCCTAAGCAAGAAATAAAATATAGAATTGGACTAGGATATAGAAGTTGGACCGATGGCACAAAAATCATGAAAATATGACCATGCCCTCCATGAAATGTAGAATTTCAACCAAAGCAAAGGAAATGGACAAGAATGATCCCAAATCTAAGAGAAAAAAGTAATAACCATGTGAGAAAATAGTAGTGTAATAATAATAAAGATTAGGTCACATGTCATTAGGACAAAACATTTATATCCTACATTCATAATTTCAACAAGTAGGTAAAAATATATGGCATTAGGACAAACCATCTATATGCTACATTCATAATTTCAGCAAGTAGGTAATAATACATGGCATTATGACAAAACATCCTTATCTTACACAAATAATTTCAGCCAAGCAAAAGAGACTCAAGGGCTGAAAATTTGCCACCTAGAAAGGCAAAGCTATTATATTTGAGTGAGACAAAAGAAAAAAGGAAATAAATCCCTAAATCAAAAGAATCTTGTCCTTTGTCTTAAGAACATTTTATCATGATTTTCAAAATACAAATCTCTTTTTGCTATACATATCTTGACTAAGGGAGAGGAAGACAAGAACATGAGTTGTCTCCCCCCCCCAAAATAACCAAGTGTATCCTAATTGTGATAAGGTAGACCTGTGATTATGAAAGTTGAACCACTTGATAGTTTATTTAAGCAAAATCCACCCTTATAACATTATAATTTCGTCCAAGTGAGGGAGAGGAAAAACATAAGCAACATAGAATGAGGAAAAGAGAGAAAGAGAGGAGAAGAGAGGAAGGAAGAGGAAGGAGAAGTCTAGAGGACTAAGTACTCAAGGTAAGTTAGCTTGATCTCCACTTGAATCAATATTTTCTCTTCATCCTTGGGGTTCAAAACTCACCCTCCTTCTCTTATTTAAGCGGCTAGAAATGGTATGGGAAGGAAGGAATCTTGCTACTTCCTTCAAAAGGAAAAAAGAAAAAGAATTCACTAAGTAAGTTAGGGAGATCTTTATGTAGGTTTAACAATATCTCTTTTTTAAGAAAATCTTTGAAATTTGTAACATTTATATGGGATTTTGATCTTAGAACTTTGATGAAATTTACAATATTTTCTACTTTGATTATTGGTCATGGATGTTGCTATATCATGTTACATGTTATCTTGCATATAATGGATGTTTTGAACATTTCGATTGGTGTGTAAAGTTTTGCATAGGTATGGTTATGGGTGGCAATATTTTAGGATTTTTAAGCTGCTTGATGAGTAAGTTTTATACTCATAAATTAAATATTTTCATCTTATCTTTTGCCATAATTAAGCATAAATCTCCCTTACTTGTCTTTATTTTTGTGTCTTTCTTACAGATGGAGAGAAGAGTAGAAAATGGACTTAATTGGAGGAATCAGAGTTAAATTGTGGTTCTTTGGGAATGATGTCTATAAATTAAGCAGATAAAACAAATTCATTAAGGATGGCTGAGTAAGGAGCATTATCATATTGTCTCCTGAGAAGCATCCTAATGGATATATGCACAAATTTATTCTTGATTTATGATCACATTTCCAAAAGAACTAAAACATAAAGATTCAAGGCAAAGCACCCAATGTTGAGAATATATTTGCTGTTTGCAGTCCAGCCCAACCTTTCTGTAATTCTTGGGCCATATCTCCGAAAATACATATCCAATATGCATGCAATTTGGTAGGTGTGTAGCTGACACAATTGGGTACAACTTTTATGTTCAAGTGGTCAGAAAATTCGGACATTAAAAGGGCCAAAAGTGGGCTAGAAAAGAATCTGACTACTGCTGCAGTCCAGCCCGACTTGGCTCTAGTATTTTGACCATAAGTCACACATTACGTATCCAATTTGTCCACGATTTGTCTTGACGGAAAGATAATGAAATTTTCTACAACTTTCGTGTTGATGAAATTCGGCGGATTTCAAGACGATATTCAAGGATCAATGTTGGTGTACATGATGGAATCCAAATTGTCAACTTTGTACAACTTCCTGCCTAACAATTTTGACAATTACCACACCTACCACACCTAATTCTATCTATAAATAGAGGGCTTGAGGGGTAAGTTGGGGAATTTTTGGAGAGCTTTGGATAGAGCTTGGGAAAGCTTTGTTGGAATTCTACGAACTTGTAATGTTATTCTCTCTTTAGACATCTTGTATTTTTCATTTTCTTTCGTAATATTATCATGTTTCTTCATCTTTCATTTCACTTTCTTGCCTTGATTATGGAGAACTAATCTCCTAATGCTAAGGTGAAAGGGTGAAACTCTTGGTATGAGAATAATAATTTATCTAACTCTTAATCTTAATGTTTATCTTTGATATTGTATTTACCTTCCTACTTCTTTTCTCATAATTATTTCTTAATGGCTGATTTTATCACACCGCCGATTTCTTGTTATGTTATTGGTTGGTTTTATTAGACCGCCTATCTCTTATTATTTTCATGGTTGACTTTCCCACCTACTTTATTTTATTTTACTATTGGTTGGCTTTGCCACCTATTCTATTTCATTTTATTTTGTTATGTTAATTAATTTTCTACCTTTCATTTTTTGCATAAGTTAATCTTGTAAAATGTGAATTTTGATATATTGTAGACAATATAATGATTGGCACAATTTATGCTTGAATCCATTTACAAGTTATCTTTTGCATCTTTGTATTTTTAATCTTGTAAAGTGTGAACCTTGATACATTGTAGACAATTTTTGGCACAATAAATACTTGAATCACTATTGATTTATTGTAGATAATATGGTGATTGGCACAATGTACGCTTGAATCCAGTTTACAAGAATGTTTTAATTATTAGAAAGGAGGTAAATATAATTCATGTATAAACAAAGTTGAGCTTAAATTAACATATCATCCGATTAGAACTTTATTTGTGTAAAGATTTTAATTGAGTAATAAAAGAGTTAAATTTATTTTTATTCGATATACCAAGAGTGGATCCCCTAACCTTAGCTTGCTTCTTTACTTTGAATACATCTTCGTTTAATTTCAGTATATTAGTTCTTTGAGTATTTTGTTCAATATTCCTCTCACAAAACAAGACATCGGGAACTAGGTTAGAAGTATTTATTTTGGATCTATATTAAAATTTTCTCTCAATTGGCAATCTCTGTGGGATCGACCTTGCATACCACTAAATCTATATTCTAATAGATTTGTGCACTTGCAAGTTTTAATTAAAACAACAACAAGTTTTTGGCGTCGTTGCCAAGGATTGCGACGAAAAAGCTATTTGGATCCAGGTAAGTACTTTTCTTCCACTAGTTATAGTTAGAACATTTGTTTATTCTGTGTATAGAAATTCTTTAGAATTGTTTCTTAAAAATTGGTGTAGTAATTTGGTTGTATAAAATTGGTGGATTTTGTCAACAAGGCTAAAAGTACCAAAGGAATATTGGTTTTATGTCAAACCATTGTGATTCCTCCATATTTTCCTGGGAAGTCTACCGATTAAATACTACCCATTATTACTAACACTTTGAAAAAAAAAAGTTTGTATAATTTTGTAATTTTTTTTTGTGGTATTTGCATTTTGTTGCTGTTGTGTAGTTAGATTTTTTTTTTCATAATTAGAAAGCATTTTTTTGTGTATGCTTGCTTGGAAACGTGATAAAGATAAGCGATTGGTTAGGAAAAGTTTAGGGTCAACCATTAAGTGTGCAATAGAGACATTAGATTCTGCTGGATCACCATTAAAAATGGAAGAAAAAGTTGTGCATAATAAAACTCTTATGGAGTACTTCTCATCTGTCATAGCCAATACTCTATCTTGCATAGTTTTACCACAAACTTCTGCAACTCATTTTGAACTCAAACCTGCCATACTCCAACTTTTACCATCATTTTATGGTATGGAAAGAGAAGATCCATACATGCACATTAAAGAGTTTCTTGAAATCTGCTCGACTTTTCGCTTCCAGAATTTCAATGATGAATCAATCAGGCTTAGAATGTTTCCATTTTCATTGAAAGATAAAGCTAAAGCCTGGTTGAACTCCCTTCCTACAAGAACTATAACTAGTTGGAACCAATTAGTAAATAAGTTTCTGGCAAAATTTTTCCCTATCTCTAAAACTGATGCCCTTAGGAGAGAAATTTTTGATTTTTGTCAAAAAGAGGGTGAACAATTTTTTGAATGTTGGGAAAGATTTAATGATCTTCTTCTGAAATGTCCTCATCATGGTTTTGAAACTTGGAGATTGGTGAAATATTTCTATGATGGTTTAACTTCATCAAACCGTCAAATGATCCAAAGCATGCATGGTGGGAGATTTTTACAATTGAATGAGGGGGAAGCTTGGGAATCCTTAGGATCTTTATCTGAAAATTCTCAACATTGGAACTGCATAGATCCCAGGGATAAGAAGTCTCAAACACAAAAAAAGGAGGACTTTATGAAGTGAGTGATGACACAGATGTGAGAATTGCCTTAGCCAGTCTGACTAGAAAGGTAGAAGCTTTAACTTTCAGCCACACTTTAAACCCTCATACCAATACTAGGACAGAGGCATGTACTTTATGTTCTAGTACATCTCACATTGCACAATCTTGTCTATCCATACCAGCTTACCAAGAGGCATTCTCTGAGCAAGCTAATTCTCTTCAATCTTATGGGAAGTCATCAGACAGCCCATTTGCACCCACATATAATCCAAATTGGAGGAATCATCCAAATTTTTCATGGAGGCAAAATCAAGGTGGGCAACAATTTGCCCCTTCTAATTCATACCCTCAAGTTCCTCAACATGCTCCTCCTTTCGGGGTATCTCAACAAAGAAAACCTTCTTTGGAAGATACACTACATCAATTCATGCAATCAACCCAACAAGTTTTACAATCTCACACTCAGTCCATTTCAAAGATTGAAACACAATTGGGTCAATTAGCCAGTGCTATAGGAGAGAGAGAAAAAGGAAAATTCCCCAATCAACCTATTCCTAATCCTAAGGGTCAATATGAAGTAGGATCATCAGCAAATCCTAAGGAAGAAGTAAAGTCTGTGACAACCCTTAGATCTGGAAAGGTAATTGATAATCATGTTCACATGCTAGAAAATGAGGAACAGAGTCAACATGAATCCCAAACTAATGACTCAAGTGAAAAGAAAAGTGAACAGATTTCTTATGCCCCCAAAGCTCCTTTCCCACAAAGACTTTCATCAGTCAAGAAAGGTACTCAGTATAATGACATTTTAGAGGTGTTTAAGCAAGTAAGCATTAACATCCCTTTTTTGGATGTTATCAAACAAGTACCCGCTTACTCAAAATTTATGAAAGATCTTTGTACGGTGAAAATGAAAACTAATGTTCCAAAACATGCATTTTTGACTGAACAAGTGAGTTCTATAATTTAGCAAAAAACTCCTGTCAAGTACAAAGATCCGGGTTGTCCTACAATTTCTTGTATTATAGGTGACCATGTGATTAACAGAGCCTTACTTGATCTAGGAGCAAGTGTGAATATGCTGCCGTACTCTGTGTATGAGAAACTTGGGTTAAGAAAGCTAAAACCTACATCAGTGACCCTTCAGTTAGCTGATAGGTCCACCAAAATCCCTAAAGGTGTTATAGAAGATGTGCTCATTAAGGTTGATAAATTCTACTTTCTAGTAGATTTCATTGTTCTTGACACTGAACCTGTTGAGAATACAGAGACACAAATTCCAGTCATTTTGGGTAGACCATTTCTGGCAACATCCAATGCAATTATTAATTGTTGAAATGGAATTTTGAATTTATCTTTTGGAAATATGACTGTGGAATTAAATGTTTTTAATGTCTCTCATCAACCTGTGGACATGGATGATTTATGTGAGGTCAACCTAATTGAAAGTGCCATTTCTGATTCATTTTTAGAATCCTTTAGTAATGATCATCTAGAAAAATATTTGATTCATTTCGATAAGGATAAAAATGAGGATTATCTGGTTCGTGAAGTAGACTCTTTGTTAGAGACAACTCCACTAATGGATATTGATAAATGGAAAGCCAAAAAAGAAAAAGTCTCACCTTTTGAGTCAGTTCCACTGCCATCTGTTGTTCATACTGTTTACCCACATGGTGCAGTAAAGATTGAAAATCCCAAGAACGGTGATGTGTTTAAAGTAAATGGTCAAAGATTGGAAGCATTTTTGGAATTACCAAATCCGGAGATAGAGGAGACACCTTTGCATGATCCTGTCTACAAGGATTGATCTACTTCTATTGTTAAACGTTACCGTGCACGTTATCTAGGTAAGATCTTTCTTTATTTAACTTGCATTAATTTTTCCCTTCAGTTTTATCTTCTTTTGAATTTCTATTGTTTTCCCTCCCTTTGTTGCTTTTGCTTTTTCAAAAAAGAAAAAAAAAGAAAAGAGAAAAGAACAATCGAGTTGATAATGGAGGACATTCTCGCACAATTAAAAAATCATTTTCCTTCACTTCCACCCAATGCATTGAAATAAATTTACAAAGCACGGGTTGAAAGATTGAGGTTAATGATGATCATGGGAATACCTGCTGATATTCGTTGGCTAATTGAAGCTAAGGTACGGTTATTAGGTGAGTCTGTAAATGATTTCATCTCTTACATGTCTGGTTTAGGAAAAATTAGTTTTGCTAAAAAGCGCAGAGCTAAACGAATGCGTATTTGTTACAAATGTGGACGTGAAACTTGTAAAAAACGTTGTCGTTCTTTGGGTTCGGTGTTTGTAAATCGGGAAGACAAAATTAAGTTCATTAAGGATGGCTTGAGTAAGGAGTCATTGGATGATGACTTTCTTCTAACGTCTCTTGAGACACATCCTAGTGGATCTGTGCATATCGATATTGTCAGTCTATGGCCCCATTTCAAAAAAGAACATAAACGGTACAGTCTTGGGAATTTGACGTTAAAAGACCCTGTTTGCCAATTTATAAGAAAATTGGATGGGAAGCATATCCTCGACCCATAGAGGGCGTTTAAGCTATTACTAGACGTAAAACCATAGGAATATGTGAGCCACAATCACAACTATTGTACATATGCATGCGTGCTGTCATTTTTGAATTTTTCACCTTTGATTTAGCTGACATTTGCCGGCCTACTCTTATAACTATTGAAATTATGCCATCAGCCTATTCACATAGCTATTACAAGTATGCCCTTATTTGAGTCTTATAAATGCGCACCTCATTATCTTCATCTTTATAATCAAAGTTAAGGCGAGTGCAGATATGGAAGGAACCGCAGTTCGTCACTTTCGAAATATTTGTGTCTTTTGTAGTTCTAGTCCTGGGAAAAATGGAGAATATGTTAAAGCAGCACAAACTTTGGGTATGGTACTAGCCAAGAGAAAGATTGATAACTGCATTTCTCTATAGTTTCTATGCGTTGCCCATGATTGTTTACTGAATCTTTCTGGTCTTTTAAGAAATTTTTACCCTCTGATTTAATTGAATGGGATGATTTTTCTGGACATAGCATAGCTACCGCATTGCTGCAGCATTTCAGTGAGCATGTATAGCAATGATAGCAAAACCCTGGTTGATAGTGGGGAAAGTTGTTTTCTCTCCCCCCTGCAATATGATGATTTGCTTGATTTGGTGTAGCTGGCAGAGCTGCGCAGCAGGAGTAGCCAACAGTGAGCAGGAGACAGCAGCAGGGACATAGCAGGTTGCTGGTACAGGACCGTTTCCACTACTGAAGGTGGAAAGGAAAAAGTAGTGCAACAAAGGGCGCCTGCTGCTGAGCAGAAGAAATAACAGCAATCCAGGGCGCTTTACTGAGACCATAAGGGCTGCCTATAAAAGGCCGAAAAGTAGCCAATGGAAAAAAAAGGCCAACCGGGGAGAAAGAGGAAAGAACTGGGAGGAAAATATCACCATAGCCTAGAGTGTTGCTAACACCGGAAGGTACAGCACACAGGGGATAGTGTGCTAGTATAGAAGGGATCTTTGTCTCATGTTGTTGTTTTTTTTACTGCTTTATCAAAAAAAAAAAAGAACTACATTCTGTAATTTAGTTTTTATCTCTTAAAAAATGCACACCAGTGTTTCTGGAGTTTCTGTAACCAGTGCACCCATGAGGCTTGGCTAGTTTCCAGCTGGGGTTGCACAAGGGTTTTAATGGACCAAAGCACATTTTTATTATCAATACATTTTGCTACAGTTATGTTACCATTCAGCTGTATATCCTGTAGTTTTTCTTTCCTTAATAACAGAAGTTTGAAGGGAGGAAATCGAGGCCACCATTCACCTGGAAGGGTAATGGAGGCCAGACAAAAAAAGCTGAGTGTAAAGGGGTACCTCATGTAGGGATACACGAGTACCTCATTAGTCCCATAATGTATTGCTTGCGCAACTCAGAGGTAAGGACTTGTGCAGGAATACGTGTCCGCACCTTGGAGTTGTGAGGAATGGTAGTCTGGGAAGACTCCATTCAGAACTGCTTTGGCACTAGGGACTTTTGCTGCAGCAAAGTCTACGACATATCTGAGTGCTGAAGTCTATAGCAACCTTGAGCACCCCAGTTCTCCCCAATTAGTTTCCTTTCTATTCCCTAATACTTTTCAGTTTAGTTACAGTAAAGATCAGTCAACCTATGTCTATTCCAATTTTGTGGACAACTTGACGTTGCTACAGCATTTATACAGCAAAAGTATCTAAGCAGTTTTAGTTCACTCCTCGTGGGACGATACTCACTCATCACTTTATTACTTGGTCATGATACGCGCACTTACATTCTGACATTGTATTCATCTTTGTATGAACTACACACAAACATTACCAACAAGTTTTTGGCGTCGTTGCCAGAGAGTGTAAACTTTAAAAATTGATTTTAGATACTCCACTGTGTGAAGGATCATTTTGCTTCTACTCTGGTGTCTTGTTGAGCAGGTAACACAGTGCATAAGCAGGGTTGACAAAGAGCTTCTTCCCCTTGATCCAGAGATAGAAAGAACGCTTTTGAGAAGAAGAAGAAGACAGCAAACACACCAGCAACAGGCAGAGATGGCTAATCAAAATGGAGCAGACAACATGGACGACAGAGATAGGGTCTTAAATGCTTATGTTCAACCGAATCTGAATGGGTTGAACCCGAGCATTGTGAGACCAGAGATTGAGGCTCTACATTTTGAGCTTAAACCAGTAATGTTTCAGATGCTGCAAACTGCTAGGCAATTCAGTGGCATGCCCACTGAGGACCCTCACCTTCATTTAAGAGTGTTCATGGAAGTCACGGATGCTTTCAAAATGAATGGGGTAACAGAGGAAGTGCTCAGGCTAAAGCTGTTCCCTTATTCATTAAGAGACCGAGCAAGAGCCTGGTTGAACTCTCTGCCACCTGACTCTATCGCTAACTGGAGTGATTTGGCAAAAAAATTTCTGCTGAAATACTTTCCGCCCACCAAGAATGCCAGGTTAAGAAATGACATCACCTCATTCCAGCAATTAGAAGGTGAATCTTTGTATGAGACCTGGGAGAGGTATAAAGAGCTATTACGGAGATGCCCACACCAGGGAATTCCTTACTGCATTCAGATGGAGACCTTTTATAATGGCCTCAATGCCCAAACTCTG
Organism: Gleditsia sinensis; assembly: GCA_037074535.1. Classification (NCBI taxonomy): domain Eukaryota; kingdom Viridiplantae; phylum Streptophyta; class Magnoliopsida; order Fabales; family Fabaceae; genus Gleditsia; species Gleditsia sinensis. The sequence goes on from CM073470.1 coordinate 36,027,687, forward strand.
ACCATAGTGGATGCAGCAGCTAATGGGGCACTCTTGTCCAAAACATATAATGAAGCATATGAGTTGCTTGAGAAAATGGCCAATAACAACTATCAATGGCCAATGGACAGAGTTTCAATTGGAAAGAAAGCAGCAGGCATGCATGAAGTGAGTGAAGTGACTTCTCTCACAGCTCAGCTAGCCTCACTAGTTAATGTTCTGAAGAGCCAGCAAGTTACCCGCCCTCAAGCAGCCAATGCAGTTCAGGAAACTGGACCATCCTATGTACTATGCAATGGACCTCATTTATTTGAAGTTTGTCCCTCAAACCCAGAGTCAGTGTGTTTCGTGGGTAATATGAATCACAGTAACAACCCTTACTCCAACACATATAACCCAGGATGGAGGCAACACCCCAACTTCTCCTGGAGCAACTATGGTGCAGGACAAGGGAACAACTCTGCCCCACAAAGACCACAAGGTCCACCAGGCTTCCAGCAACAAAGACAACAACCCCAGGAAGCCCACACTTCACTGGAATCCCTACTAAAGGAATATATGGTAAGAAATGATGCTTTAATCCAAAGTCAAGCAGCCTTACTGAGGAATCTGGAAACTTAAGTGGGACAGCTTGCCAATGAGCTAAAAAGCAGACCCCCAGGAACACTTCCTAGTAATACTGAAGTCCCTAGGAGAGAGGGGAAAGAGCATTGCAAGGCTATAGCCCTGAGGAGTGGGAAGATGGTGGAAACACCAAAAACAAGCAGCCAAGACCAGACAGACTCCACTGTACCACTGGAGAACAAAAATGATAAAAAGAAGCAAGAGGAGGATATAAGCAAGGAGGAAGCCATCTCTGGAGGAAATTCCGCAGCTATGCCATAGCAAAAGTCGGCAACTTTACCGCAGCAAAGCATGCAGCAAACCAAGCTACCCCTCTTTCCCTCAAAGATTTCAGAAGTAGCAGAATGACCAGCAATTTAGAAGGTTCCTAGATGTCCTGAAACAGCTCCACATCAACATTCCTCTGGTGGAAGCACTGGAGCAGATGCCCAATTATGTGAAGTTCATGAAGGACATCCTGACCAAGAAGAGGAGATTTGGTGAATTTGAGACTGTTGCCCTCACAAGAGAATGCAGTGCTGTGCTGTAAAATAAGTTGCCACCCAAACTTAAGGATCCGAGCATCTTCACCATACCTTGTTCAATCGGGAACCAGTATTTTGGAAAAGCACTGTGTGATTTAGGAGCAAGCATCAGCCTTATGCCAATGGCTATCTTTAAAAAGCTAGGAATTGGAGAAGCTAGGCCTACCACAATCACACTACAATTGGCAGACAGATACATTGCTCACCCAGAAGGAAAAATAGAAGATGTCCTGGTTAAGGTGGATAAGTTCATCTTCCCAGTAGACTTCATAATTCTGGATTATGAAGCTGATGCAGAAGTACCCATTATATTAGGCAGACCGTTCCTAGCAACTGGCCGGGCACTCATTGATGTTCAGAAAGGTGAGTTAACTATGAGAGTCTAGGATGAGCAGGTTACATTCAATGTGCTCCAAACCATGAAGTTTGCCAATGAAGAAGAAGAATGTGCAGTGGTGTCTATGATAGACACATTAGCATCAGAACAATTGGAAAAATGCTGCAAGGAGCCACCACCAGTAGCATGGACAGACCACTCAGATTCCGAAGGAGAAGATGAAAAGGAATGGGCCTGGATTGATGTTAGACAAGGGTTTAGGAAATAAGAGTCGATAAAAGAGCCGTTATATGAGACCACACCAGATTCCAGGATACCGAAAGCATCAGTAGAATAACCACCAGCTTTGGAGATGAAGCCCCTGCCAGCACACCTTAAGTATGCATATTTAGGAGAAATAGCCACTCTTCCTGTGGTTATCTCAGCACTTCTGACAGAGGAGCAAGAGGAGAAATTGGTTCTGACACTAAAGAATTTAGAAAGGCCATTAGCTGGACACTTGCTGACATTAAGGGAATCAGCCCCTCATTCTGCATGCATAAGATCCTCTTGAAAAGCAACGAAAAAGGGTCCATAGAGCCCCAACGTAGGCTTAACCCAATAATGAAAAAGGTGGTGAAGAAGGAGATCATCAAATGGCTGGATGCTGGAATCATTTACCCCATATCAGATAGCTCTTGGGTGAGTTCGATCCAGTGCGTTCCCAAGAAAGGAGGCATGACTGTGGTGGAAACTGAGAGCAATGAGCTCATCCCCACTAAGGTTGTAACCGGTTGGAGAATTTGCATGGACTATAGGAAGCTGAATAAGAGCACTAGGAAGGATCACTTCCCTCTGCCATTTATTGATCAAATGTTAGATAGACTTGCTGGAAGAGAATACTATTGCTTCCTGGATGGATACTCAGGGTATAACCAGATTGCTATAGCACCAGAGGATCAGCACAAGACCACATTCACATGTCCTTATGGTACCTTTTCATTTCGAAGGATGCCATTTGGGTTGTGTAATGCTCCAGCAACGTTCCAGCGATGCATGATGGCAATATTCACAAAAATGGCTGAGCAGTTTGTGGAAATCTTCATGGATGATTTCTCAGTCTTTGGGGACTCCTTTGACCTATGCTTGGGAAACCTTGCCAAAGTCTTGCAAAGGTGTGAGGAAACAAACTTGGTGCTAAACTGGGAGAAGTGCCAGTTTATGGTAAAGGAAGGAATTGTGCTGGGGCATAAGGTATCCCAGAAAGGACTTGAGGTGGATAAGGCCAAGGTAGAAGTTATTGAGAAACTGCCTCTTCCCACCTCGGTCAAGGGCATTCGAAGTTTCTTAGGACATGCAGGATTTTATAGAAGGTTCATTAAGGACTTCTCTAAGGTTGCCAAACCATTATGCAGCTTGCTAGAGAAGGACATAACCTTTTGTTTTGATGAGAGCTGCATGACAGCATTCTGTGATCTCAAGCAAAAATTAAGTACAGCTCCGGTGATTATGGCACCAGACTAGACCTCCCCATTTGAGCTGATGTGTGATGCTAGTGAAACAGCATTGGGAGCCGTCCTCGAGCAACGCAGAAACAAGCTGTTTCACTCTATTTACTATGCTAGCAAAACGCTGCAAGGTGCCCAGCTGAACTACACCGTGACAGAGAAGGAACTGCTTGCTGTAGTGTTTGCCTTTGAGAAATTCAGAGCATATTTGGTAGGAGAAAAGGTGATAGTGCACACAGACCACTTTGCCATCAAACACTTGGTCAGAAAGAAAGATTCCAAACCAAGGCTCATTTGGTGGGTGCTTTTGCTTCAAGAGTTTGATCTAGAGATCAGAGACAGGAAGGGGACTGAAAACCAAGTGGCAGACCATCTCTCCAGGTTGGAAGAGCACAGCTCTGGAGCAGAGGACATTAATGAAAGATTCCTAGATGAGCAACTTTATCTCCTGTCCCAAGATGATGTGCCATGGTATGCTGACTATGTAAATTACCTCGTGAGTGGAATGCTCCCACTGGACCTGACGTGGCAGCAGAAGAAAATTTTTTTGCATGAAGTCAACTCATACTACTGGGATGAACCCTATCTTTATAAGAAATGTGCTGACCAGATGATAAGGAGGTGCATACCCAGTGAAGAAATGAAGCAAATCTTGCAGCAATGCCATGCTTCCCCTTATGGAGGTCATTTTGTAGGAGTTAGGACCGCAAACAAAGTGCTGCAGGCAGGTTTCTATTGGCCCTCCTTATTCAAGGACTCCCACTCTCATGCAAGGCAATGTGACCGGTGCCAGAGAACAGGGAATATATCTTGCAGGCATGAAATGCCACTGAGCAACATCTTAAAGGTGGAATTATTTGATGTCTGGGGCATAGATTTTATGGAACCATTTCCCTCAAGTTTTGGCAACCAATACATCCTTGTAGCTGTAGACTATGTCTCAAAGTGGGTGGAAGCCAGTGCATCCTAAACCAATGACGCCAGAGTCGTGACCAGATTCCTAAAGAGGAATATCTTTCATGGTTTGGAACACCCAAAGCCATCATCAGCGATGGAGGGACCCATTTCTGTAATAGGCAATTCAAGTCACTACTTGACAAATATGAAGTCAGACACAAGGTATCAACCCCTTATCACCCACAAACGAGTGGGCAGGCTGAGGTCTCCAACAGAGAGATCAAGAGAATCTTGGAGAAAACAGTAGGCCCCACAAGGAAGGATTGATCCTCAAGGTTGGATGATGCCCTTTGGGCATATAGAACAGCTTATAAGACACCTCTGGGCATGTCACCATACAGGTTGGTATTCGGGAAGGCTTGTCATCTCCCAATAGAGTTGGAACATCGAGCATATTGGGCAGTGAAGAAGCTAAACTGGAACCTGGATGCTGCGGGTGAGAAGAGGATGCTGCAGCTAAATGAGCTAGATGAATTTCGGGGGCAGGCCTATGAAAATGCCAAACTATACAAGGAGAAAGCAAAGCAATGGCATGAAAAGAAGATACAACCCAAAAACTTCGAAGTAGGACAGAGAGTGCTACTATACAACTCCAGGCTAACCTTGTTTCCTGGGAATTTGAAATCACGATGGTCTGGACCCTTTCGCATAAGCAAGGTCTTCCCATTTGGGACTATTAAATTGGAAGAAGAGAAGGAAGGGAGGACATTCAGGGTTAATGGGGAAAGAGTCAAGCATTATCTGGGGGGTGATGTGGATAGACAACACACTTCCATTCAGCTGCAACTGGATTGAACAGAAGGGAAGTCAGGCTGAAGACTCTAAAACAAGCGCTCTTGGGAGGCAACCCATGTTCAAATTTGTTATTATTCAAGTTAATAGTTTTAAGTTAGTTTAGATCATGAATCTGATAGCTTTTGTGGTTGTTACGTAGGTTAGGAAGCAAGAAGTTGCAGAACCAGTTTTTGTTTTGCTGCAACAACATAACACCAAAGATAGTCCCTGATTTGCTATAGCAAAATTGTTAACAAGCACTCTTTGCTGCAGCAGAAATCTTTGGCACCCAGTTTTACTGAAGCATTGCTCCAGTATTGCTGCAGTAAAACAGTTAGCTCTAAGCCAAGGGTTCCCCTCTGCTATACTACGAAAGTTTGAAAAAAAAAAATTAATGGGCGGGAAAACTGGCAGAAGGCCATAAGACACCTACGGTCTTTAAACCTCTGCAACTTCCAACCCCCTTTTCCCAGCGTTAACACACCCACGTTTTCACCTCTGCAACTTCCCTCCTCATCTCACCTCTCCCGAGTCTCAAGCCCTGCAACCTTCTCACCTCCTTCGTCCCAGAAAACCCCAACCTTCAACCCCTCGAACCAAAAATGCCGACAATCAAGACAGTGGCCAGGAAGGCGAGCAAGGTGAAAAAATTCACCACTGAAGAAAATCGGAAGAGGCACGATGACGAAATCGTGCCCAGAAACTTCTGCGCTGAGAAAGGATTCACCTTCACCTCCGCTGGCGATTTGGGAATGCCAATGTACGTTGGCACGGTGGTAAAGCAGAGGGCTTGGGAAAATTTTGCAAGCCATCCGCAACCGGCCCTCATCCCACTGGTTCGAGAGTTCTATGCGAACTTCTCACCAGAAACTGAAAATTTGGTGAGAGTTCGAGAAACGAAGGTACGTTTCAACCAAGCTGCAATCAACAGGGCCTACAATTTGCCTAATGAGGAGGACAATTATAAGGACTATCTGTAGAGTTTGCGGGATGAAGACTGGGAAGCAATGCTCACCCGGGTGTGTCTTCCTGGCACCACCTGGGATAAATCTCCCCAGGGCTCCACCACTGTAAATCGAATCTCCTTGGTGCCAGCAGCAAAGGTCTGGTACCATTTTCTCAAGACCCGTCTTCTACCTTCCACCCACGGGCAGACTGTGAGCAGAGAAAGACTAGCAATGGTGGACGCGCTCATCCTCGGCAGGCCACTCAACATTGGCCGCATTATAAGTGGCCAAATCCGAGCATATGCCGGTCGCAAGAAGGGAAGCCTACTCTTTCCTTTCCTCATCACCACCCTGCGCAAGACTCATGGAGTACCAGTCTCCATTTACGAAGAGGTTTTGAAGGACACTACTCCCATCACCCCTACCACCATTGCTCGCATTGTTCTGGAGAAAGCAGCAACGCATCCACCAGCTGCCTCCCAAGACCCCCCACCAACTGCTGGCCCATTTACTTCCTCCTCTGCCACTCAGCCAGCTGACAAGGCCATTTAGCATCTTCTGCAACAACAATCCACCCTCCTTAGACAGCAAGCACAGTTGCTGCAGCACTAGCAAACCTTCTAGCAATATGCACAGAAGAGGGACTTTGCCCTCCACACTACCTTGGAGCAAAATTTTAAGCAGTTCTTCCCATTCCCAGAATTTCCAACTGCCCTGCTCCATGTCACCTTTGAGGAGTCAGCCCCAACACCAGAAGCACAAGAAGAGCAACCCAAGGCCTCTAAAGGATCCTCCTCCACCAAGGAGCCCTATCCCGAACCCCACCAGCCACCGGAAGAAATGGTGTCCTCTGATGACGATGAGCCCATTGCCAAAAGGGCAGCAGTATTGCGCAAAGGAAATGCCCCACAACAATCAACACAGAGGAGGAGTGGGCTCAAAAGTTCATCAAGATCTTCTGGGGTCAATGACCCTAGGGTGCTGTAGCATGCTTGCAAGCACCCTCAGGAAAGTTCCCTCAACCCTTATTTGTGTTTCTGTTTCTGTTTGTGGGTGTATTTTGTTTTCTGGCCATTGCATCAGCAATGAGGACACTGCTTAATTTAAGTTTGGGGGGGTGTGTGATATAATGTATAATGTCTGCTAGGAATAGTATTGCTGGAGCATATCACTTTTGTGTTTTGCTTCCTTGCTGTAGCATCGCTGGAGCATTTTGAATAGTTAGGGTGATTGTTTATATTGCTGTCCACTTGTGTTTTTATCTACCTGTGTTGAATGAGTCTGTCCTAGTAATCACTGATTTTGTTTGAATTGAATACAGTTATAATTGTTTGATAAAAAGTCTTAAAAAAAAGAGAGAGAAAAGAAAGAAAAGAGGGTGGAATAGCTACATAGCCTGCTAAAAGTTTTGGGACACTCTATGAGGAGGATTTGTTAAAAATTAGAATAGGAAACCTACAGCCTCACCTCATCACACAGCACCCTCTTCCTATGAGCACTAGATCAAGGGCAGTTTGCCCAACAGAGAATTTGGTGATCTTTCAGAAAGTGGTCCTTAGTCTTAGAGCTAGTATTGAGAGCTTCCTGTAGAATTATAAAAGAGGCAGTCACATAGGGGCATAAAGGTTTAAGTTTGGAGGGAGGGGAGTAGAAAACCAAAAAAAAATGGACAATGCTCTTTAATTCCTTAGTAACCAGGGGTATGCATAAGTCCCATGTGTGCCTTTGCGTAAAACAGGGATATAGAGTGGACACTTCAATGCTCTGTAATTCCTTAGTAACCAGGGGTATGCATGAGTCCCATGTGTGCCTTTGCGTAAAACAGGGATGTGGAGTATGAGTGGGGAGCGGTTGAAAGGTGATAAGGCTGAGTAACCGGGTGCCTGCATTGAACATGTTGGCATTCACATCAAAAGGCCGTAATGACCTCTGCTAGAATAAGATCCATGCCAAAAACAACAGTAAAGGAAGAAATTTAGTAAGCTGCCCCATTTCCCCATATCTGCTGCCCTGACTGTACCTATGATGAATGCTAGCTTGACCTAGGAAAGGAAGCTCGAAATATTAGCATAAAAGTTTTAGGAACTCTGGCTGTTTTTGACCCAAATAACTCCTGGACAAAACTGTCTATATCACACACACACATATTCAGAGAAGGTGTTTGCTGTGATTGGGAGTAAGATTTGTGGTATCCTTTATATGAAAGCAATCTTGAGAGTTGAGAGCTATCAACAGAGCTATGGAGTTTAACTTGAGGAAAATCTGGAACTTCTGAGTGGTAAGCAGAGTCGGATGCTTGGGGACAAGTAATCCTTTAAGTTTGGGGGGATTTGATAACTACATTTCACTATAGTTTCTATGCGTTGCCCACGATTATTTACTGAATCTTTCTGGTGTTTTAAGCACTTTTTACCCTCTGATTTAATTGAATGGGATGATTTTTTTGGACATAGCGTAGCTACCGCATTGCTACAGCATTTCAGTGAGCATGTATAGCAATGATAGCAAAACCCTGGTTGATAGCGGGGAAAGCTGTTTTCTCTCCCCCCTGCAATATGATGATTCTGCTTGATTTGGTGCAGGTGGCAGAGCTGCGCAGCAGGAGTAGCCACCAGTGAGCAGGAGACAGCAGTAGGGACATAGCAGGTTGCTGGTACAGGACCGTTTCCACTACTGAAGGTGGAAAGGAAAAAGTAGTGCAATAAAGGGCGCCTGCTGCAGAGCAGAAGGAATGGCAGCAATCCAGGGCGCTTTACTGGGACCACAAGGGCTGCCTATAAAAGGCCGAAAAGTAGCCAATGGAAAAAAAAGGCCATCCGGGGAGAAAGAGGAAAATAACACCATAGCCTAGAGTGTTGCTAACACTGGAAGGTGCAGCACACAAGGGATAGTGATGAGTGAGTTTTATACTCATAAATTAAATATTTTCATCTTATCTTTTGCCATAATTAAGCATAAATCTCCCTTAATTGTCTTTAGTTTTGTTTCTTTCTTACAGATGGAGAGAAGAGTAGAAAATGGACTTAATTGGAGGAATCAGAGTTAAATTGTGGTTATTTGGAAATGATGTCTATAAATCAAGCAGATAAAACAAATTCATTAAGGATGGCTGAGTAAGGAGCATTATCATTTTGTCTCTTGAGACGCATCCTAATGGATATATGCACAAATTTATTCTTGATTTATGATCACATTTCCAAAAGAACTAAAACATAAAGATTCAAGACAAAGCACCCAATGTTGAGAATATGTTTGCTGGTTGCAGTCCAGCCCAACCTTGCTATAGTACTTGGGCCATATCTCTGCAAATACATATCCAATATGTATCCAATTTGGTAGGTGTGTAGTTGACACAATTGGGTACAACTTTCATGTTCAAGTGGTCAGAAAATACGAACATTAAAAGGGCCAAAAGTGGGCTAGAAGAGAATCTGACTACTGCTGCAGTCCAGCCCGAATTTGCTCTAGTATTTTGACCATAACTCACACATTATGTATCCAATTTGTCCACAATTTGTCTTGACGGAAAGCTAATGAAATTGTCTACAACCTTCGTGTTGATGAAGTCAGAAAATTCGGATGTTTGCAAGACGATATTCAAGGATCAATTTCGGTGCAGATATGGAATTCAAATTGTCAACTTTGTACAACTTCCTACCTAACAATTTTGACAATTACCACACCAACCACACTTAATTGTATCTATAAATAGAGGGCTTGAGGGGTGAGTTAAGAGTTTTTTGGAGAGCTTTGGATAGAGCTTGGGAAAGCTTTGTTGGAATTCTACGAACTTGTAATGTTATTCTCTCTTTAGACATCTTGTATTTTTCATTTTCTTTCGTAATATTATCATGTTTCTTCATCTTTCATTTCACTTTCTTGCCTTGATTATGGAGAAATAATCTCCTAATGCTAAGGTGAAAGGGTGAAACTCTTGGTATAAGAATAATAATTTATCTAACTCTTAATCTTAATGTTTATCTTTGATATTGTATTTACCTTCCTATTTCTTTTCTCATAATTATTTCTTAATGGCTGGTTTTATCATACCGCCGATTTCTTGTTATGTTATTGGCTGGTTTTATTAGACCGCCTATCTCTTATTATTTTCATGGTTGGCTTTGCCACCTACTTTATTTTATTTTACTATTGGTTCGCTTTGCCACCTATTCTATTTCATTTTATTTTGTTATGTTAATTAATTTTCTACCTTTCATTTTTTGCATAAGTTAATCTTGTAAAATGTGAATTTTGATATATTTTAGACAATATAATAATTGGCACAATTTATGCTTGAATCCATTTACAAGTTATCTTTTGCATCTTTGTATTTTTAATCTTGTGAAGTGTGAACCTTGATACATTGTAGACAATTTTTGGCACAATAAATACTTGAATCACTCTTGATTTATTGTAGACAATATATTGATTGGCACAATGTACGCTTGAATCCATTTTACAAGAATTTTTTAATTACTAGAAAGGAGGTAAATATAATTCATGTATAAACAAAATTGAGCTTAAATTAACATATCATCCGATTAGAACTTTATTCGTGTAAAGATTCTAATTGAGTAATAAAGAGTTAAATTTATTTTTATTCGATATACCAAGAGTGGATCTCCTAACCTTAGCATGCTTCTTTACCTTGAATACATCTTCATTTAATTTCAGTATATTAGTTCTTTGAATATTTTGTTCAATATTCCTCTCACAAAACGAGACATCGGGAACTAGGTTAGAAGTATTTATTTCGGATCTATATTAGAATTTTCTCTCAATTGGAAATCTCTGTGGGATCGACCTTGCATACCACTAAATCTATACTCCAATAGATTCGTGCACTTGCGAGTTTTAATTAAAACAACAAGAAGTTTTTGGCGCCGTTGCCGGGGATTGCGACGGAAAAGCTATTTGGATCCAGGTAAGTACTTTTCTTCCACTAGTTATAGTTAGAACATTTGTTTATTCTGTGTATAGAAATTTTTCTTTAGAATTGTTTCTTGAAAATTGGTGTAGTAATTTGGGTATATAAAATTGGTTGATTCTGTCGACAAGGCTAAAAGCGCCTATGGAATATGGGTTTTAAGTGAATCCATTGTGATTCCTCCATATTTTCCTGAGAGTCTACTGATTAAATACTACCCATTATTACTAACACTTTGAAAAAAAAATAGTTTGTTTAATTTTGTGATTTTTTTTGTGGTATTTGCATTTTGTAGCCGTTGTGTAGTTAGATACTTTTTCATAATTAGGAAGCAATTTTTTTTAGTTTATACGTGCTTGGAAACGTGATAAAGATAAGCGGTTGGTTAGGAAAAGTTTAGGGTCAACCATTGAGTGTACAATAGAGACATTAGATTCTGCTTGATCACCATTAAAAATGGAAGAACAAGTTGTGCATAATAAAACTCTTATGGAGTACTTCTCACCTGTCATAGCCAATACTCCATCTTGCATAGTTTTACCATAAACTACTGCAACTCATTTTGAACTCAAACCGGCCATACTCCAACTTTTACCATCATTTTATGGTATGGAAAGAGAAGATCCATACATGCACATTAAAGAGTTTCTTGAAATCTGCTCGACTTTTCGCTTCCAGAATTTCAATGATGAATCAATCAGGCTTAGAATGTTTCCATTTTCATTAAAAGATAAAGCTAAAGCCTGGTTGAACTCCCTTCCTACAGGAACTATAACTAGTTGGAACCAATTAGTAAATAAGTTTTTGGCAAAAATTTTCCCTATGTCTAAAACTGATGCCCTTAGGAGAGAAATTTCTGATTTTTGTCAAAAAGAGGGTGAACAATTTTTTGAATGTTGGGAAAGATTTAATGATCTTCTTCTGAAATGTCCTCATCATGGTTTTGAAACTTGGAGATTGGTGAAATATTTCTATGATGGTTTAACTTCATCAAACCGTCAAATGATCCAAAGCATGCATGGTGGGAGATTTTTACAATTGAATGAGGGGGAAGCTTGGGAATCCTTAGGATCTTTATCTGAAAATTCTCAACATTGGAACTGCATAGATCCCAGTGATAAGAAGTCTCAAACACAAAAAAAAGGGAGGACTTTATGAAGTGAGTGATGATACAGATGTGAGAATTGCCTTAGCTAGTCTGACTAGAAAGGTAGAATCTTTAACTTTAAGCCACACTTTAAACCCTTCTACCAATACTAGGATAGAGGCATGTGCCTTATGTTTTAGTACATCTCACATTGCACAATCTTGTCCATCCATACCAGCTTACCAAGAGGCATTCTCTGAGCAAGCTAATTCTCTTCAATCTTATGGGAAGTTATCAGACAGCCTATTTGCACCCACATATAATCCAAATTGGAGGAATCATCCAAATTTCTCATGGAGGCAAAATCAACCTACAATGAATCAAAGTGGGCAACAATTTGCCCCTTCTAATTCATACCCTCAAGTTCCTCAACATGCTCCTCCTTTCGGGGTATCTCAACAAAGAAAACCTTCTTTGGAGGATACCTTGCAACAATTCATGCAATCAACCCAACAAGTCCTGCAATCTCACACTCAAGCTATTTCAAAGCTTGAAACACAATTGGGTCAATTAGCCAATGCTGTAGGAGAGAGAGAAAAAGGAAAATTCCCCAGTCAACCTATTCCTAATCCTAAGGGTCAATTTGAAGTAGGATCATCAGCAAAACCTAAGGAAGAAGTAAAATCTGTGACAACCCTTAGATCTGGAAAGGTTATTGATAATCATGTTCATATGCCAGAAAATGAGGAACAGAGTCAACATGAGTCTCAAACCAATGACTCAAGTGAAAAGAAAAGTGAACAGATTTCTTATGCCCCCAAAGCTCCTTTCCCTCAAAGACTTGCATCAAATAAGAAAGGTACTCAATATAGTGACATTTTAGAGGTGTTTAAGCAAGTAAGCATTAACATCCATTTTCTTGACGCTATCAAGCAAGTACCTGCTTACTCAAAATTTCTGAAAGATCTGTGTACAGTGAAAAAGAAAACTAATGTTCCAAAAAAGGCATTTTTGACTGAACAAGTAAGCTCTATAATTCAACAAAAAACTCCTATCAAGTACAAAGATTCTAGTTGTCCTACAATTTCTTGTATTATAGGTGACCATGTGATTAACCGAGCCTTACTTGATTTAGGAGCAAGTGTGAATCTGCTGCCTTACTCTGTGTACGAGAAACTTGGGTTAGGAAAACTGAAACCTACACTAGTGACCCTTCAGTTAGCTTATAGGTCTACAAAAATTCCTAGAGGTGTCATAAAGGATGTGCTCATTAAGGTTGATAAATTCTACTTTCTAGTAGATTTCATTGTTCTTGACACTGAACCTGTTGAGAATACAGAGACACAAATTCCAGTCATTTTGGGTAGACCATTTCTGGCAACATCCAATGCAATCATTAATTGTCGAAATGGAATTTTGAATTTATCTTTTGGAAATATGACTGTGGAATTAAATGTTTTTAATGTCTCTCATCAACCTGTGGACATGGATGATTTATGTGAGGTCAACCTAATTGAAAGTGCCATTGCTGATTCATTTTTAGACTCCTTTAGTAATGATCATCTAGAAAAATATTTGATTCATTTCGATAAGGATAAAAATGAGGATTATCTGGTTCGTGAAGTAGACTCTTTGTTAGAGACAACTCCACTAATGGATACTGATAAATGGAAAGCCAAAAAAAAAAAGTCTCACCTTTTGAGTCAGTTCCATTGCCATCTGTTGTTCATACTGTTTACCCACATGGTGCAGTAAAGATTGAAAATCCCAAGAACGGTGATGTGTTTAAAGTAAATGGTCAAAGATTGGAAGCATTTTTGGAATTACCAAATCCAGAGATAGAGGAGACACCTTTGCGTGATCTTGCCTACAAGGATTGATCTGCTTCTGTTGTTAATCGTTATCGTGCACGTTATCTAGGTAAGATCTTTCTTTATTTAACTTGCATTAATTTTTCCCTTCAGTGTTATCTTCTTTTGAATTTCTATTGTTTTCCCTCCCTTTGTTGCTTTTTCTTTTTCAAAAAAGAAAAAAAAAAGAGAAAAGAACAATCGAGTTGATAATGGAGGACATTCTCGCACAATTGAAAAATCATTTTCCTTTACTTCCACCCAATGCATTGACAAAAATTTACAAAGCACGGGTTGAAAGATTGAGGTTAATGATGATCATGGGAATACCTGCTGATATTCGTTGGCTAATTGAAGCTAAGGTACGGTTATCAGGTGAGTCTACAAATGATTTCATCTCTTACATGCCTGGTTTGGGAAAAAGCAGTTTTGCTAAAAAGCGCAGAGCTAAACGAATGGGTGTTTGTCACAAATGTGGACGTGAAACTTGCAACAAACGTTGCCATTCTTTGGGTTGGGTGTCTGTAAATCGGGAAGACAAAATTAAGTTTATTAAGGATGGCTTGAGTAAGGAGTCATTGGATGATGACTTTCATCCAACGTCTCTTGAGACACATCCTAGTGGATCTGTGCATATCGGTATTGTCGGTTTATGGCCCCATTTCAAAAAAGAACATAAACGGTACAGTCTTGGGAATCTGATGTTAAAAGACCCTGTTTGCCAATTTATAAGAAAATTGGATGGGAAGCATATCCTCGACCCATAGAGGGCGTTTAAGCCGTTACTAGACGCAAAACCAGAGGAACATGTGAGCCATAATCACAACTACTGTACATATGCATGCGTGCCGTCATTTTTGAATTTTTCACCTTTAATTTAGCTGACACTTTTCGGCCTACTCTTATAGCTATGGAAATTATGCCCCCGGCCTATTCACATAGATATTACAAGTATGCCCTTATTTGAGTCTTATAAATGTGCACCTCATTATCTTCATCTTCATAATCAAAGTTAAGGTAAGTGCAGATATGGAAGGAACCGCAGTTCGTCACTTTCGAAATATTTGTGTCTTTTGTGGTTCTAGTCCTGGGAAAAATGGAGAGTATGTAAAAGTAGCACAAAGTTTGGGTATGGTACTAGCCAAGAGAAAGATTCATTTAGTGTATGGTGGAGGATGTCGAGGGTTAATGGGGAGTGTGTCTGGATCTGCATATCTAGGAGGATGCCAAGTTCTTGGTATTATTCCTACAGCTCTAGCTGCATCAAACATAGTAGAAAAAACAATTGGGGAATAATGTAGGGTATCCTCCATGCATGAACAAATTGCTAAAATGATGTGCAACGCTGACGCCTTCATTGCCTTACCTGGAGGTTTTGGTACTCTAGAGAAAATTTTTCAAGTTGTCTCTTAGGCATAACTGAACATGCACCATAAACCCATAAGTTTGTTGAATGTTAATAATTTTTTTGATGGTTTGTTGTCTTTTCTTGATCATGCTGTAGAACAAAAGTTTATTTCGCACTCAGCACATCGGATTCTCATCTCGGCCTCAAATGCTGACGAGCGGATTGATGCGCTACAAGCATTTGTTCATGTACCTGATCCAGTTATAGTTCAAATAGATTGGACAACAGAACACCGCAGAAAGCGCAAACTGAACTTAAATCTTCATTTGTAATACCTTTTATTTGCTTAAGTAAATTTGTATTTTCTGTTTAGTTTGTTGCAGGTTCATCTTTTCTTAGATCTCCTTCCAGGTAATATCTCTTTTAATCTTTATTGTTTATTTTGTGTTTCTTCATCTTTCAAAATAAAAAAAATAAAAAAAAAATTTGAGTGATGTTTTGGGATTAGGCAAAGCTAGCACCAATGATGAAAATGGTTTAAAATGCTTGTAACCTTTGAAAAATTGATGAGTTCTGGGTGTTATGTGTGAACTTGAACTCTAATGTAACTTATGTTTTATTTGAGAATCTTAATATCTGGTGCACTTAATCTTTTACATTTTACTGATTGTTTATTCAAAAAAAATTTATGTGATTTAGATATGTTAATTGATCTCATAAGACTCTAGAACTTATTCGATTGTCACTTGAGGCGAAATCCTAGACTACTCTCCATTTGAGAAATGAATTAGGCATTTTTCGAATCGTTTGAGCCTTTCAAACCAACCTATACATGATGATATCCCTAGCAACCTATTTTGAGCTTATATTTATCCATTCTTGAGCACCTATATTTTTATCTAACCTTTAAATAAAAATATGTCTAACTCTTACCTTTCACTCACAGGCATGATCATTTGAAAAGTTATGATTCAAGGGTGGATGGTAGAAGTTTTTTAAAAAAAAAGAAAAAAACAAAAAGAAGAAAGAAAGTTAATACTCCCTAAATAAATAAGTTTGGGGGTCTTTATATTAAAAAAAAATAGTATAAGCAAATAAATGTAAGGATGATGAAAAGGTTGGAGATAGAATTCACAGTATAATATCAAAAGTATTTGTGAGGCTTTAAATGATTATGTACGTCGAAGAGTGAGTTGAGCTTTCATTCATATCATTTTATCCACCTTTAACCTGTGCCATACATTACAAGCCTAATGAAAGTCCTAATGATCTTAAATGTTATGATTAGTCTACATTAGTGGAGAGTGACATGAAAAATAAGCTTATGGAGTCTCAAATGCATATATCTAGAGATCTGTTTTAAATATTTGATTACATAAATTTATTTGAATGCAAAAAGTCCAATGTCATAAGACTACTACACACACACACTTGGGATTCAAGAGTAAACCATATGTTGTATTTGAATAAAAGTTTTACATAACCTTAGAATTCTGATATCTTTCTTGGTTGCACATTTTAGATCCTTGAGGAATGCTTAGTAAGTCAAAAACAATTCATCACTCACTCATCATTTGAATTTTGAAGTTTGTTTGTTTTGCTTGAGGACAAGCAAAAGATTAAGTCTGGGGGTATTTGATGAGTGAGTTTTATACTCATAAATTAAATATTTTCATCTTATCTTTTTCCATAATTAAGCATAAATATCCCTTAATTGTCTTTAGTTTTGTGTCTTTCTTACAGATGGAGAGAAGAGTAGAAAATGGACTTAATTGGAGGAATCAGAGTTAAATTGTGGTTCTTTGGAAATGATGTCTATAAATCAAGCAGATAAAACAAATTCATTAAGGATGGCTGAGTAAGGAGCATTATCATTTTGTCTCTTGAGACGCATCCTAATGGATATATGCACAAATTTATTCTTGATTTATGATCACATTTCCAAAAGAACTAAAACATAAAGATTCAAGGCAAAGCACCCAATGTTGAGAATATGTTTGCTGGTTGCAGTCCAGCCCAACCTTGCTGTAGTAATTGGGTCATATCTCTGACAATACATATCCAATATGTATGCAATTTGGTAGGTGTGTAGTTGACACAATTGGGTACAACTTTCGTGTTCAAGTGGTCAGAAAATACGGACATTAAAAGGGCCAAAAGTGGGCTACAAGAGAATCTGACTACTGCTGCAGTCCAGCCCAACTTTGTTCTAGTATTTTGACCATAACTCACACATTACGTCTCCAATTTGTCCACAATTTGTCTTGACGGAAATCTAATGAAATTGTCTACAACTTTGGTGTTGATGAAGTCAGAAAATTCGGCGGTTTTCAAGACGATATTCAAGGATCAATTTCGGTGCACATATGAAATTCAAATTGTCAACTTTGTACAACTTCCTACCTAACAATTTTGACAATTACCACACCAACCACACTTAATTGTATCTATAAATAGAGGGCTTGAGGGGTGAGTTAAGAGTTTTTTGGAGAGCTTTGGATAGAGCTTGGGAAAGCTTTGTTGGAATTCTACGAACTTGTAATGTTATTCTCTCTTTAGACATCTTGTATTTTTCATTTTCTTTCGTAATATTATCATGTTTCTTCATCTTTCATTTCACTTTCTTGCCTTGATTATGGAGAAATAATCTCCTAATGCTAAGGTGAAAGGGTGAAACTCTTGGTATAAGAATAATAATTTATCTAACTCTTAATCTTAATGTTTATCTTTGATATTGTATTTACCTTCCTATTTCTTTTCTCATAATTATTTCTTAATGGCTGGTTTTATCATACCGCCGATTTCTTGTTATGTTATTGGCTGGTTTTATTAGACCGCCTATCTCTTATTATTTTCATGGTTGGCTTTGCCACCTACTTTATTTTATTTTACTATTGGTTCGCTTTGCCACCTATTCTATTTCATTTTATTTTGTTATGTTAATTAATTTTCTACCTTTCTTTTTTTGCATAAGTTAATCTTGTAAAATGTGAATTTTGATATATTTTAGACAATATAATGATTGGCACAATTTATGCTTGAATCCATTTACAAGTTATCTTTTGCATCTTTGTATTTTTAATCTTGTGAAGTGTGAACCTTGATACATTGTAGACAATTTTTGGCACAATAAATACTTGAATCACTCTTGATTTATTGTAGACAATATATTGATTGGCACAATGTACGCTTGAATCCATTTTACAAGAATGTTTTAATTACTAGAAAGGAGGTAAATATAATTCATGTATAAACAAAATTGAGCTTAAATTAACATATCATCCGATTAGAACTTTATTCGTGTAAAGATTCTAATTGAGTAATAAAAGAGTTAAATTTATTTTTATTCGATATACCAAGAGTGGGTCTCCTAACCTTAGCATGCTTCTTTACCTTGAATACATCTTCATTTAATTTCAGTATATTAGTTCTTTGCATATTTTGTTCATTATTCCTCTCACAAAACGAGACATCGGGAACTAGGTTAGAAGTATTTATTTCGGATCTATATTAGAATTTTCTCTCAATTGGCAATCTCTATGGGATCGACCTTGCATACCACTAAATCTATACTGCAATAGATTCGTGCACTTGCGAGTTTTAATTAAAACAACAACAGATAGTGTGCTAGTATAGAAGGGAGCTTTGTCTCCTGTTGTTGTTTTTTTTACTGCTTTATCAAAAAAAAAGAACTATATTCCGTAATTTAGTTTTAATCTCTTAAAATGCACACCAGTGTTTCTGGAGTTTCTGTAACAAGTGCACCTATGAGGCTTGGCTAGTTTCTAGCTGGGGTTGCACAAGGATTGTAATGGACCGAAGCACATTTTTATTATGAATACATTTTGCTACAGTTATGTTACCATTCAGCTGTATATCCTGTAGTTTTTCTTTCCTTAATAACGGAAGTTTGGAGGGAGGAAACCGAGGCCACCATTCACCTGGAAGGGTAATGGAGGTCGGACAAAAAAAGCTGAGTGCAAAGGGATACCTCATGTAGGGATACACGGGTACCTCATTAGTCCCATAATGTATTGCTTGCGCAACTCAGAGGTAAGGACTTGTGCAAGAATGCGTGTCCGCACCTTGGAGTTGTGAGGAATGGTAGTCTGGGAAGACTCCATTCAGAACTACTTTGGCACCAGGGACTTTTGCTGCAGCAGAGTCTACGGCATATCTGAGTGCTGAAGTCCATAACAACCCTGAGCACCCCAGTTCTCCGCAATTAGTTTCCTTTTTATTCCCTAATACTTTTCAGTTTAGTTACAGTAAAGATCAGTCAACCCATGTCTATTCCAATTTTGTAGACAACTTGACATTTCTACAGCATTCATACAGCAAAAGTATCTAAGCAGTTTTAGTTCACTCCTCGTGGGATGATACTCACTCATCACTTTATTACTTGGTCACGATACGTGCACTTGCGTTCTGACATTGTATTCATCTTTGTATGAACTACACACAAACATTACCAACAAAGATTCATTTAGTGTATGGTGGAGGTTGTCGAGGGTTAATGGGGAGTGTGTCTGGATCTGCATGTCTAGGAGGATACCAAGTTCTTGGTATTATTCCTACAGCTCTAGCTGCATCAAACATAGTAGGAAAAACAATTGGGGAAGAATGTAGGGTATCCTTCATGCATGAACGAATTGCTAAAATGATGTGCAACGCTGATGCCTTCATTGCCTTACCTGGAGGTTTTGGTACTCTAGAGGAAATTTTTCAAGTCGTCTCTTGGGTACAACTGAACATGCACTATAAACCCATAGGTTTGTTGAATGTTAACAATTTTTTTGATGGTTTGTTGTCTTTTCTTGATCATGCTGTAGAACAAAGGTTTATCTCGCACTCAGCACGTCGGATTCTCATCTCGGCCTCAAATGCTCACGAGCTGATTGATGCGTTACAAGCATTTTTTCATGTACCTGATCCAGTTATAGCTCAAATAGATTGGACAACAGAACACCACAGAAAGCGCAAACTGGACTCAGATCTTCATTTGTAATACCTTTTATTTGCTTGAATAAATTTTTATTTTTCTGTTGAGTTTGTTGCAGGTTCATCTTTTCTTAGATCTCCTTCCAGGTAATATCTCTTTTAATCTTTATTGTTTATTTTGTGTTTCTTCATCTTTCAAAAAATAAAAAAATAAAAAAAAATTTTGAGTGATGTTTTGGGATTAGGCAAAGCTAGCACCAATGATGAAAATGGTTTAAAATGCTTGTAACCTTTGAAAAATTGATGAGTTCTGGGTGTTATGTGTGAACTTGAACTCTAATGTAACTTATGTTTTATTTGAGAATCCTAATATCTGGTGCACTTAATCTTTTACATTTGACTGATTATTTATTCAGAAAAGATTTATGTGATTTAGATATGTTAATTGATCTCATAAGACTCTAGAACTTATTCAATTGTCACTTGAGGCGAAATCCTATACTACTCTCCATTTAAGAAATGAATTAGGCATTTTTGGAATCGTTTGAGCCTTTCAAACCAACCTATACATGATGATATCCCTACCAACCTATTTTGAGCTTATATTTATCCTTTCTTGAACACCTATATTTCTATCTAGCCTTTAAATAAAAATATGTCTAACTCTTACCTTTCACTCACAGGCATGATCATTTGAAAAGTTATGATTCAAAGGTGGATGGTAGAAGTTTAAAAAAAGAAAAAAAAAAGAGAAAAAAAAGAGAAAAAAAGAAAGAAAGAAAGTTAATACTCCCTAAATAAATAAGTTTGGGGGTCTTTATATTCAAAAAAAAATAGTATGAGCAAATAAATGTAAGGATGATGAAAACGTTGGAGATAGAATTCACAGTATAATATCAAAAGTATTTGGGAGGCTTTAAATGATCATGTACGTCGAAGAGTGAGTTGAGCTTTCATTCATATCATTTTATCCACCTTTAACTTGTGCCATACATTACAAGCCTAATGAAAGTCCTAATGATCTTAAATGTTATGATTAGTCTACATTAGTGGAGAGTGACATGAAAAATAAGCTTATGGAGTCTCAAATGCATATATCTAGAGATCTGTTTTAAATATTTGATTACATAAATTTATTTGAATGCAAAAAGTCCAATGTCATAAGACTACTACACACACACACTTGGGATTCAAGAGTAAACCATATGTTGTATTTGAATAAAAGTTCTACATAACCTTAGAATTCTGATATCTTTCTTGGTTGCACATTTTAGATCCTTGAGGAATGCTTAGTAAGTCAAAAACAATTCATCACTCACTCATCATTTGAATTTTGAAGTTTGTGTGTTTTGCTTGAGGACAAGAAAAAAATTAAGTCTGGGGGTATTTGATGCGTGAGTTTTATACTCATAAATTAAATATTTTCATCTTATCTTTTGCCATAATTAAGCGTAAATCTCCCTTACTTGTCTTTAGTTTTGTGTCTTTCTTACAGATGGAGAGAAGAGTAGAAAATGGACTTAATTGGAGGAATCAGAGTTAAATTGCGGTTCTTTGGAAATGATGTCTATAAACCAAGCAGATAAAACAAATTCATTAAGGATGGCTGAGTAAGGAGTATTATCATATTGTCTCTTGAGACGCATCCTAATGGATATATGCACAAATTTATTCTTGATTTATGCTCACATTTCCTAAAGAACTAAAACATAAAGATTCAAGGCAAACCACCCAATGTTGAGAATATGTTTGCTGTTTGCAGTCCAGCCCAACCTTTCTGTAATACTTGGGCCATATCTCCGAAAATACATATCCAATATGCATGCAATTTGGTAGGTGTGTAACTGACACAATTGGGTACAACTTTTATGTTCAAGTGGTCAGTAAAATTAGGACATTAAAAGGGCCAAAAGTGGGCTAGAAAAGAATCTGACTACTGCTGGAGTCCAGCCCGACTTGGCTCTAGTATTTTGAGCATAAGTCACACATTACGTATCCAATTTGTCCACAATTTGTCTTGAAGGAAAGCTAATGAAATTTTCTACAACTTTCGTGTTGATGAAATTCGGCAGATTTCAAGACGATATTCAAGGATCAATGTTGGTGCACATGATGGAATCCAAATTGTCAACTTTGTATAACTTCCTGCCTAAAAATTTTGACAATTACCACACCTACCACAACTAATTGTATCTATAAATAGAGGGCTTGAGGGGTGAGTTGGGGAGTTTTTGGAGAGCTTTGGATAGAGCTTGGGAAAGCTTTGTTGGAATTCTACGAACTTGTAATGTTATTCTCTCTTTAGACATCTTGTATTTTTCATTTTCTTTCGTAATATTATCATGTTTCTTCATCTTTCATTTCACTTTCTTGCCTTGATTATGGAGAACTAATCTCCTAATGCTAAGGTGAAAGGGTGAAACTCTTGGTATAAGAATAATAATTTATCTAACTCTTAATCTTAATGTTTATCTTTAATATTGTATTTACCTTTCTATTTCTTTTCTCATAATTATTTCTTAATGGCTGGTTTTATCACACCGCCGATTTCTTGTTATGTTATTGGCTGGTTTTATTATACCGCCTATCTCTTATTATTTTCATGGTTGGCTTTGCCACCTACTTTATTTTATTTTACTATTGGTTGGCTTTGCCACCTATTCTATTTCATTTTATTTTGTTATGTTAATTAATTTTCTACCTTTCATTTTTTGCATAAGTTAGTCTTGTAAAATGTGAATTTTGATATATTGTAGACAATATAATGATTGGCACAATTTATGCTTGAATCCATTTACAAGTTATCTTTTGCATCTTTGTATTTTTAATCTTGTGAAGTGTGAACCTTGATACATTGTAAACAATTTTTGGCACAATAAATACTTGAATCACTCTTGATTTATTGTAGACAATTTGGTGATTGGCACAATGTACGCTTGAATCCATTTTACAAGAATGTTTTAATTATTAGAATGGAGGTAAATATAATTTATGTATAAACAAAGTTGAGCTTAAATTTACATATCATCCGATTAGAACTTTATTCGTGTTAAGATTTTAATTGAGTAATAAAAGAGTTAAATTTATTTTTATTCGATATACCAAGAGTGGATCCCCTAACCTTAGCATGCTTCTTTACTTTGAATACATCTTCGTTTAATTTCAGTATATTAGTTCTTTGTGTAATTTGTTCAATATTCCTCTCACAAAACAAGACATCGGGAACTAGGTTAGAAGTATTTATTTTGGATTTTTATTAGAATTTTCTCTCAATTGGCAATCTCTGTGGGATCGACCTTGCATACCACTAAATCTATACTCCAATAGATTCGTGCACTTGCGAGTTTTAATTAAAACAACAACACTGCTATTTTGTATATTTGAATGTGGTGAAAAATTGATGGAATATGATTAGATGTAAATTAGGAAGAAAATGGAAGAGGATTTCATAAAATGATGAATTAAAACCTTAGGAATGGTTTGGTTAAAAAACTAGATTTTGGAGTAACCAGGGAAGCTTCTGTTTTTGAAATTATCAAAAGAATCATTTAGGAATTAAAAGAAATAATTAACATGAAAAATGTAGATATATGTCTCACGGGTTATTCTAGATGAAGGAGATATTGCCCGATTAGTAAGCAAATGTTAGAAAATAGTTAACGAGGGAAGAATCTATTAGGTATGCTTCTGTGTTTAAATTTTTGGGAAAAATATATGGAGAATTAAAAGAAAAGCTTAGCATAATATATATATATATATATATATATATATATATATATATATATATGTCTCACAAATTATTAGCCACTGGAATAAATCAAATTGGAATCCATATAAGGGAAATATGGTCAGATTAGTAAGCAGTGGTCAGAAACTAGTTAACCAGGGAAGAATCTATTAGGTAAGCTTTTTTGTTTGAATTTCTAGGATAACTCTGTAGGGAATTAAAAGAAATGCTCAACATGAAAAATACATATATATGTTTCAAGAATTTTTATCCATTGGAATCATTTAAATATATATGTATGAGGGAGATATGGTCATATTAGTAAGCAAAGTTCATAAACTAGTTAACCAGGGAAGAATCTATTTGCTAGGCTTATGTGTTTAAATTTTGGTAAACTATGCAGGGAATTAAAAGAAACGTTAACATCAAAACTATAGATATATGTATCACAAATGTTTTTTTACTAGGATAATTCGATTTGGAATCCATATGATTGAGATATGGTCATATTAGTAAGTAGAGGTCAAAACCTACCTGAAAAGAAATAACATTAAATTTGAGGGAGTAGTAACATCATGATTACCTAAGATTTCAATAAAATGTTCAACATAAGGGTTTTATAGGATTGTACTATCTTTTAAATGACACCACGATCACCTCAATCAGATTTAAAATGAAGGTGTTATGCTTTTTTTAGTGAGAGAGGAAAGTAATATTTAAGAAAGAAGAAGAATCTTATAAATAAAATAATAAATGGCAAGTGTATGCCATACCCATTGCCATTGCATGAACTCCTTACCATCTTATGTGTGTAATTTTGATATGAAAATATTTTATAGAGTGGTAATTAAAAATAATTATTTTCATGGCATGATTGTATTTTACCAATTATTTTTGGTAATGATTATGATTTAATGATAAATTATGGCATGTGAGTATAATGAACATACTTGTTATTGAAATCATATTTTTTGCTATTAATGTGAAAAGAAAAGAAAAGAGACGAGCACGGTCACATGGCAGTCCATGTGGTGCACCAGTAGGGGACACCATACTCACGACTATGACTATGTTAATAAGAAAAGAAAGAGAAAGTGTGCCATGTCGGACGGAGCGAGAAAGTCCTGTATTGGAGAGTAAAAAGTACTCACCCTGACTGCAGTAGCCTTATATGAAAATAAGTTGATAACCATCATATGATATTCTGAAAATAGTTATCCATGACATACATATCATTACTGCACAATTTTCATGTGCATAGATAAAGTGCATTCATATGACCTAAGATATTTGTTGTAGTTTATATAGATGAACATGACATGACGAGCATTATTGATGATGATTATGATTTATTGTTAAACCTACTGAGATTTAATTCTCATTATATTTCCATATCATGTTCAAAAAACTAGTGATACATATTTTCCTGTGGCTCTCGCTCTTAGTGTACGTTTGATTGAGTTACTCTATGTTGGGTAGATCCCAAAAATTAATAAGGTGTTTATGGTTGAGTTGGCTAAGATCCTAGTGAAGGTACAACCACCCACACTCGTATCTTCAGAATTGGTCAACATGGATGAATAAGATGTAGATATTTATGTGTTTGATTTTTGTACGGATGTTTTGATTAATGATGTGTATGTGAACTCAAAATTGTATCAATATTAATGGTAGACCTTAAACTTTGATTATGCCTGGTTAAATTAATTGAATGTTATTATGAGTTAAGTAATTAGAAGTAAAGAAGTCATGACTTTATGGGACTTTACAAAGTTATATATTTAAAAAAATGGAGTTGTTACATAAGTGGAATCAGAGTAGGTCGATCCTAGATGGCCAGTGGGTGGATTGTTATCTG
Source organism: Gleditsia sinensis (assembly GCA_037074535.1). Classification (NCBI taxonomy): domain Eukaryota; kingdom Viridiplantae; phylum Streptophyta; class Magnoliopsida; order Fabales; family Fabaceae; genus Gleditsia; species Gleditsia sinensis. The sequence goes on from CM073470.1 coordinate 36,053,054, forward strand.
AATCATTCTTATAGTGTCTTAAGTATGTTTGTTGTTATGTTGTGTGGGGGATCAGTGATTTTATATAGGAAAGAAATTACTAGTGTTTCCTATCTATACACCGAGGTGGTGTTATAACTGCTGTAAATATTTTTGAACTAACTATTGGGCTTGATCACCTCAATAACAACATAACTCTATTTTTGCCACAATAGGATATAGCATAACCAAGGAGAAACCCTGCAAATAATGCGGAAGAAACCCTACACAACTTGGCTACAGCAATTCGAGACTAAGTCACAGCCACCAATTAAATTCTGTAACATCTCCAAAACAGTAACAACCTAAATGGAGAAAATAATACAAACAACCGGATTAATGGAAATGATAATGGCCTATATGAGTTCCTGAGAACCAGACTACCTTCTTTCGAAGGTGGCTATGACCCAATGGTAGCCGAAAGGTGGATAAGGGAATTGGAGAATATCTTTGAGGTGATGGGCTATACTAATGAGCAGCAAGTTATCTTTGTTGCATATATGCTGAAAGATGAAGTTGAGTGTTGGTGGTAAGGGGCCAGAGAGCTACTAACTCACCAGAGGAGGTAGATCACTTAGCAAGTGTTTAAGGATATTTTCCTGGAGAAGTACTTTCCAAGTATTGTGCAGGTCGAGAAGGAGATCAAATTTCTCCAACTAAAATAGGGAAACATATCGATAGAGCAATATATCGCTAAGTTCGAGGAGTTGTTTAAGTTTTCCTTTTACCTGAGGTTTAACCCTGATGAAGTATAAAAGGATGTTAAGTTTGACGTAGGACTGAACCCAGAAATTAGGAATGTGGTGATAGCCTTAGAAATAAGGGAGTTTATGCCCTTGATAAATAAATTTAGACTTATGGAGAAGAGTTTAAAGGTAGTAGAGGACGAGAGGCTAAGGCGAAACCTATGGAAGAGGAAGAAAAGTTTCCCTAACCCTGGCAAAAACGTGAGGAGAAGTATAAAGTTGGTAAAAGGCCATTGATTGCAAGTCCCTAACCTTTCCAACAAGACCTCACCATAGTCAAGTGCACTAAGTGCAAACGTATGCATGGTAGCCAGCCATGCTACATGGGACTAGATATTTGCTTCAAATGTGAACAAAAGGGTCATTTTGCGAAGAACTACCCACAGAATGTGGGGAAGCAGTTGGGATAGAGGCCTCAGGTAAAAAGAAGGGTTTTCACCCTAAGCGGCCAAAAGGCAACTCAATCCTCTAAAATGATTTAAGATATTTGTTGTAGCTTGTACAAATGAACGTGATGTAACGAGCATTATGGATGATGATTATGATTTATTGTTGAACCTACTGAGATTTAATTCTCACTATATTTCCATATCATGTTCAAAAAACAAGTGATGCAGATTTTTCTATAGCTCTCGCTCTTAGTGTAGGTTGGATCGAGTTACTCTATGTTACGTAGATCCCAGAAATTAATAAGGTGTTTACGGTCAAGTTGGCTAAGATGCCAGAGAAGGTGCAACCACCTGCACCTCTGTCTTCAAAATTGGTCAACATGGATGAATAAGATGCAAATATTTATGTGTTTGATTTTCGTACGAACATTTTGATTAATAATGTGTATGTGAACTCAGAATTGTATCCGTGTTAATGCTATGCCTTAAACCTTAATTATGCATGGTTAAATTAATTGAATGTTATTATGAGTTAAATAATTAGAAGTAAAGAAGTAATGATTTTATTGGACTTTACAAAGTTATATATTTAAAAAAAATTAAGTTGTTACAGTATGTATATATATATACATATATACCTACATACATACATACATATATGTATGTATGTCTGTCTATATATATATATTTCTCTCTACATGTGTGTGTGTGTGTGTATGTATGTACATATGTATATATATATATATATATATATATATATATATATATATATATATATATATATATATATATATATATATATACACATATGTAAATATATGTATTTATGTATATATATATATATATACAGACATACTATAACATCCCCGATTTTTCATTGTGTTACTAATTGAAATTTTTTTCAGAGAAGAGAAAGCATTTTGGATCTCAAGGGAGATTTAAATTATTTTACAATTTTACTCAAGTCAAACAAGATCTTAGAATGATTAAAATGGCATTTATATAATTTCATTGAAATGACATTTATGTAAATCCCTCGAGATGGGAGTTTTGTAAATACTCTAGGATGGCAGTTTTGTAAATACTCTAGGAGGGTATTTTTGTAAATAATGGAGGATGGCAAAATTGTAAATATTGGGTGGTGGTAGGTAGGAAAAGTATTGATAATTATGAGGGAGAAGGGGGAGTGTCAGTAAGGAAGAGAAAGAAAAAGAAAAAAAGAGATAAAGAAAGAAGAGGAAAAAGGAAAAGGAAGAAGAAAAAGAGAAAGAGGAAGTAAAAGGAGAAGGAAGAGGAAAAGAAAATCAAGGTAAGTTCTTGGTCATCACTCTAATTTCATCATCTTTACTTTAGGAATATCCTAATTCACGGTATGGATGTAGGAATTTTGTATGGTAGGAATCAAGCACCAAGTTTAAGGATTTATTTAAGGTAGGTTTAACATTTACAAATGAATTTTGTACAAAATTATGTATATAATTTTAGATTTGTTTATATGTGATTTTGGATAACATGTGGTTTGGATATTTATATGGAATTTTGTTTTGGTTGTATGGAGATGCATATGGGTGCATAGGATTATATAAAAGAAAAACAAAGGAGAAGTTAGACTAAGCTAAATTTTGGAATAATTTGGGAAGCCTCTGTTTTTTTAGAATTATGGGAAATTAGACAAAGATTTTAAAGAAATGGTCAACATATGAATTGTAGATATATGTCTCACGGATCTATAGGCTCTAAAATTACATAATTAGGAGTACATATAAGGGAGATATGGTTGGTTAATTGTGCAGAAGTCAGAATCAGTCTAGAATCCATATTGGTAAAACAAGCATTCCTATTTTTATTTTTCTGAGAATAATCCATAAGGAATCTAAAGAAAAGATAAACATGATCGTTGTAGATAATTGTCTTAGACTTTTAGAGGATTTGAAATCACCTCAATTAGAGTTTGTATGCAGGAGATATAGATATATATATATATATATATATATATATATATATATATATATATATATATATATATATATATACACACATATACATACATACATACATGCATACATATACATATATATACATATACATATATCTCTGTGGGTGTGTGTCTATACATATATAGATATATGTATACACACACACACACACACACAGAGAGAGAGTGGTGTGTGTGTGTATATATATATGTTTTACCAATATGGATATATATATATATATATATATATATATATATACATGTATGTATATATATACATGTATATATATACATACATGTATATATATATAGATATATATATCTCCTGCATACCAACTCTGATTGAGGTGATTTCAAATCCTCTAAAAGTCTAAGACAATTATCTACAACTATCATGTTTATCTTTGTGTGTGTGTGTGTGTGTGTGTGTATACATATATATGTATATACATACATATATGGGTATACATATATATGTATATAATTATACATATTATGTATATATATGTATACATATATATATCTATACATATATATATGTATAGATATATATATATATATATATATATATATATATATATATATATATATATATGTATATATATATATATATACACACACACACCACCTCCCCTGCTAGCTGAGGCAATCAAGGTGCGCACCAAGGCTAACATCACCTGCTGTTAGCAGACAGTGTTTCCAATAGGATTTCTCCACCGAAAATACCATATGCACATATGCCATATAATCCCGTATAAATTCTCAATATAATACAGACTTTCAGTCTCAAAATACTCATATGTCAAAACTTCCCATTCAGGGGAAACATGTATACATGCCCATATCCGAGGGAAACATATCACTGTAAAATCAATGTCACATGTATAAATATTCACTTTATCATTTAATGAGAAATACAGGTTTGAATTGATTATTTGATTTGCTTATGTGAAATAATGTGACAAATGGTTAATCCAATATTGTTAGTGGGTTATGATGTAATTGAGGTTATTAACTCCAAAATAATCGTTTGTAATAAAGTGAGTATTTTGGAAATAGATGTAAATCTCTTTTTGGATGGATGAGTTGAAATCTAGGTATATAAATAGATTTGGCAAGCTGTGGGGTGGATTAAATTTAAGAGCAAAGAATCTATGAAGATAATGCTTTCAACGATAGATTTTGTTGATATAAATGATTCGAAGGCAGTTTGGTTTTCAGTAATATTTTGTACAAGCATTATGAGAAAGGAAGGTTTACCCATGAAATTTTAAAATTTGAGGTATAAAAAAAATGGGCAATTCATGTGAAGAACTCTTGGATAGACTTAATATTTTATGGTTGATTGTTCAAACATGTCAAAAGTATGCTACAGAATAAAGTCAAAATGGGTTAACCTTGTTTAAGTGTTTCGAAGTGTGTTCTAACTGATTTAGTATAAAGATACCATCAATAGTATAAAAGGTTAGTAAAAGAGTTGCAAGTAGTGAAAAATTAGTGGAAGCATGTACCCAGTAATTTAATTTCAGTTTAAGCAGCTCATAGATTTTTACAAAAAAAATGTGCCTATGATATTTGGCAGTGGTGAGAGATGTCGATATAAAGTATACCAATGTAAATCAAGTTTCAGTGGTTAGAGAATTTTCTGATGTATTTCTGAGGAATTGCCTGGATTACGTCAAAACAAGAAATGAATCAATACAAAATAAATATCTTTATACATAATAGAAGGAAAAATATTTTTAAAAATATGACAAAAATTCATTTGAGGCCGGTATAATTATTTTAATTAAAAGTCTACTTACTTTTAGCAAGACATAACCATTTTTGAACAAATAAAAATATATTTACTTATAGTACGCGCCAAAATATAAATTCTCATATTTTCTTTGTACTTCTTTAACCCATGTAGTAAATATACCTATTTCCTACTGTTCTTATTCCCATTTTCGAAATTCTCGCTTTTATTCCAAATTTTCTTTAATTGAAATTTTCGCTAAATTTTACGGTTATTACATTCTTCCCCTCTTAAAAAAATTCGGTCCCCGAATTTCATCATCATAGTTGTAGATAAATACTAACCTCATTGTTCAAATACATGCGGATATCTAGCGTATATATCCTACTCTCATTCCCAAGTAATTTCCTCGTAAGAGTGATTTTCCATGTCACCTTCACTGTAGGTATTTTATTTTGACCATAACTTCTGTACTTGTCTGTCCACTGTTACTACTGGTTGTTCCTCATAGGTTAAATTTCCCTGTAACCGAATATATGGACACTGTATAACATGTGTAGGATCCGGTAAATATTTTCATATCATAGACACATGAAAGACTAGATGAACATTACCCAATTCAGGAGGTAAAGTCCAATGATAAGTTACCGAATCGATCCTATCAAGGATCTCAAATGGTTCTCATTACCTTTTTCATTGGTGACTCCTTTAAGAATATGTGGTCACCAACTGATACTTTCTAGTGCTCAACATTCATGATCCTTATAAACTTTTGACCGATATTGAGTTGCTTGTTTTTTCTTTTCTAATCAATTTCACTTTATACAAAGTACTCAACAAATTATGTATATACAAAAAAGGAACTCTTAAACCATTATATATCTCATTCCTTTATATCCTTAAGCTTGCATGCATATATATATAAGTCGATATTAAGAACTGTACACATAGAAGACCATATTCACATCCGTATTGGATAACTATCTTTTCTTATTCCAGACTTCTATCAAGTCATCTTTATTCTCACTTGTCAACATCATCCCATGAATATCATCACCTTAATCTATCATCTATTTTTTTTATCATAAATCCATTAGTCAATATGTTAAACATACATAGCAATAAATCTACTAAACCTTTTATAACGTTTATGTACCATTGGTACATGTCTAACAATTCCAACTTACCTTATCACAGTAACTTTATACCCTCTTATTAATATCAATGAATTCATTATCAAAAGTTTCAAGCCTTTCTATCATATCTAGAAATGCCTCATTCTAGTTCCTATCAATTTCATTCAATTAGCCCATTCATTCTAAGAAGACTTCCTTTAACAATCATTCACACATAATTTTTTTTTCAATCTTAACATAATTCACATTCTTGATTCTATACTCAACTTAACATGGTATAAATTTTTAAAACAAATATCTTGATCACTATATACATTATTTTTTTAACATGGTTCTCAAAATATTCACCATCTTTCCAAATTGAGAACTCAAAGTTAATTTGAATCCTACTTCCCATATTTTATTCCTCAAGAACTTCAATACCACTAATTCACTTTATTACATTTTTCAAAGCACCATAAGGCCATCATCTATTTGTTCCTTTCAGTTTGGTGTCCAAACTCACTATTTTAATTTATAACTAGTTTAATATCCAAATTCCTCCAGAATTTACTCCATTAATCACTTCTAACAAATTTGAAATCACAAATTTCCTTATTTTGTCTTACCTATACTCAAGTAAACCCAATATGGTCAAATTTCCCTCTTATGACACTTTCCCATTAATAGTCAATCCTTACGTAATTTTAACATATCTTACTTTTACTATTCATAACAAGTTTGCTTCTTACCCATTTCAATTCACTTCTCACACATTTATACATTTTAGTGACATACTATCCAAATCTCAAACATAATCCAAGTCACAATCTCAACATACGAGAATAGTCATTTACCCACTCACCTATTAGGAAACCTACGGTATTTCATGTAAAACCTCAAATAGTATCATTTGTATATTGTCTTAGCAGCTATTCATTCGTCTAAAGCTCTCTCCAAAAACAATCTGTGAATTGTGGTCTTTGATTAGAAATAATTGATATCAGTACCTCATGAAATCTCATTATCTTATTTGAATACAATTTTGCATACTGAGCTATGTTATATATGATTTTCACTGTGTTGGTTTAATCAACCTATCAATGATCATCCATATTAAGTCAAACTTCTTCTTTTTTTCTTTTTATATTGTGTTCATGGTAGCCTTATATCAAAATCTATAGTTATTATTTCCCATTTCTATTCAAGTATCTCTATCTGCTATTGTAATCCTGCAGGCCTTTGATATTCTACTTTTACCTGCTAACAAGTTAAACATCGAGAAACATAGTCAATTATATCTTTCTTCATACCATCCCACCAATAAATTTCTTTTATGTCTTTATACATTTGATTTATTCCAGAATGAATTGTATACATGGATCTATGAGCTTCCTCTAAAATTTCTTTCTTAAGTTCCTCTTTATCAGGTACACATATCCGCTAACCAAATCTCAGAATTCCTTCAGAGTCTACAGTAAAATCAAGTTCACCACCATTTTTCACCTCTTCTATTTTCTTGCACAAACAGGCATCCTCTTTCTGTGCCTTTTTCACCTGCTTGATCAAAGATGATTGAAACCACATATGGGCCAATAGTATCTCAAGCTGCTTTACTTCCAATACTACTTCATGACTTTTCAACTTATGTATTTCTTTAATCAATGGCCTTCTTACTATTGTGATATAAACCAAACTATTCATTGACTTTATGCTTAATGCATCGGTCACTACATTGGCCTTACCTAGATGATATAATATTGTACAGTCATAATCTTTAAGTAATTCTATCCATCATCTTTGTCTCAAATTAATATCTTTTTCTTAAAAAAAATGTATTTGAGACTTTTATGATCTATTAGATTTCATATGTCTCACCATACAGATAATGCCTCCAAATTTTTTTTTAGAGCAAAAACCATTTCTGTCATTTTCAAATCATAAGTCAGATAATTTTGCTCATGTGGTTTAAGCTGTCTAGATGCGTATGCAATAATTCGACCATATGACATCAATACACACCTTAATCCAATTTGCATCACAATATACCATATATCCTTCGATACCTAAAGAAATAAATAGTACCGGCGTCGTAGTCAAGCATTCCTTTAGTTTCTAGAAATTTCTTTTACATTCATCTGACCAATCAAACTTTATTCATCTATCGGTAATACATGCATAACTGTAGTAATCCATGCTTCTTTTTCACAAATAAGACTAGAGCACCTCAAGAAGTACTAGGGCATATAAATAACTTGTAGTCTTATAACTGATCCTTCAAGTTCTTAAGTTCAGTTGATGTCATTCTATATGGAGATACAGATACTAATTGGGTTATAGAAAATAAATCAATATCAAATTCTATTTCTCGTTTTGAGGTAATCCAGGCAATTCCTCATAAATACATAAGAAAATTCTCTAACCACTGAAACTTAATTTACATTGGTATACTTTATATCGACATCTCTCACCACTGCCAAATATCATTGGCACATTTTTTTTTGTAAAAATCTATGAGCTGCTAAAACTGAAATTAAATTACTGGGTACATGCTTCCACTAATTGTTCACTACTTGCAACTCTTTTACTAACCTTTTATACTATTGATGGTATCTTTATACTATATCAGTTAGAACACACTTTGAAACACTTAAACAAGGTTAACCCATTTTGAATTTATTCTGTAGCATACTTTTGACATGTTTGAACAATCAACCATAAAATATTAAGTCTATCCAAGAGTTCTTCACATGAATTGCCCATTTTTTTTATACCTCAAATTTTAAAATTTCATGGGTAAACCTTCCTTTCTCATAATGCTTGTACAAAATATTACTGAAAACTAAACTGTCTTCGAATCATTTATATCAACAAAATTTATCATTGAAAGCATTATCTTCATAGATTCTCTGCTCTTAAATTTAATCCACCCCACAGCTTGCCAAATCTATTTATATACCTAGATTTCAACTCATCCATCCAAAAAGAGATTTACATCTATTTCCAAAATACTCACTTTATTACAAACGATTATTTTGGAGTTAACAACCTCAATTACATCATAACCCACTAACAATATTGTATTAACCATTTGTCACATTATTTCACATAAGCAAATCAAATAACCAATTCAAACCTTCTTGACATCCAAACACACCATTACCTTTGTGTTTAGATGAAATACTCTTATTTTCAACTAATTCTTTTTCTTTGTACCCAAGAGGGTTCTCTTTTTCACTGTTCATTAAAACAGGTTCAAGAGCTGAACTGATAGTCCACTCTCAATAGACACCATCTAAGACATACACATTAATACTTATATATCGGTTATATAAGGACAAGAGTTAGAAGGAAGAAGAGGGCAACACCCTATAGAATTCTATAGAAGCACCGTGAGTATAAATATGTCCGTGGTTACATACCCATACTCAAAGTCCTACTACAGAATCCTTTGCTCTGATAGCCACAAGGAAACCTAATGCTCTGATACCAACTTGTCACGACCCTAATTTTAGGGCACGTGAAACACGTATATCATGAACATATATTTTCCATAAACATGAATATTCCAATCATTTATCATGGAAACAAATACATATAGATTCTTCCATACATATTCCATATACAAATTAAGTCCATAATCATCAGAGTAATAGCAAAAGCAAGGATCCTGCCAGTGGCATTCAGAGCAACTCTAGAGTACACATATTTTACAAATATAAAACATTGAGAGCCTAGAAACAATGTAGACTCACTACTGGAGTACGACCCCTAGTCGATCACATGGCTGTTGGACCAAACTCTATGTCTTTATCTGAAAAATAAATCCACATCGTGTAGTGAGTTTTACAACTCAGTGAGCAGATAATACCTCCTATGACCTCTTAGGTCAACATATGGATGTACTCATATAATAAAATTTATGTTATCAAAAATTACATCTCATAAGTACATCCACATGGGACCTGTATTTTCAAATATTCTCTGTTCCAAAAATCATAATCAGGTCTTTCAAACCGTATGCGGTACTGTATAAACAATGCTCATATCAAGTTTAAAATCATATTCAATACTATAAAATCATTAATCAAATTATGCTATGCATCAAAACATTTCTTATAAAATATTCGGAGGATCCCATATCAAAACCACCATACCAGAGTTTGACCCCTTCCGTACTTTGGTGCTATAGGATTTGCTTAAACTCAGCATCCCGCTGAGGTTTGCCCTGCTACCATTCAAGAGGACACGCGAAGGGACTCTGTATGGGTCTTTCCTAAGCACACAGTAAGGGAAGGCAAAATAGCATCTCATATAACTGGCATTTCGCCCATATATAGGAGGCATTTCGCTCTCCTTCACATATAATCTCCCGTGTGTTGGCCCTCACACGAGGCTAGCACCACCTCCCCTGCTAGTTGAGGCAATCAAGGTGCGCACCAAGGCTAACATCACCTTCTGTTAGCAGACAGTGTTTCCAATAGGATTCCTCCACAGAAAATACCATATGCACATATGCCATATAATCCCGTATAAATTCTCAATATAATACAGACTTTCAGTCACAAATACTCATATGTCAAAACTTCCCATTCAGGGGAAACATGTATACATGCCCATATCCGAGGCAAACATATCACTATAAAATCAATGTCACATGTATAATATATTTTCTTTGCCATGTAATGCGAAATACATGTAAAAATCACATGTTCAATGTATTTCAAAATTCATCTGTTATAAAGTACCCATTCAGGGTTTATCACATATATATGCCCCTTCTCTAAGCAAACATATATCTTTATAAATCAATGTCACGTGTATAAATATTCACTTTATCATTTAATGAGAAATACATGTGAAATCATATACACCATGAGTTCATAAATCCATTTTCAAAACTATACTCTTCTTGAACTGTATTTCAAAATGTAAGCATATCAGATCGTTTTAATGCATTTCAGAAACATATCACAGTGTGTATATCTCATAAACATAATCATATACATATTCAAGTATCAAGAAGAGTATAGGCAAGTCATAGGAAGAATCATCTACTCACAAGGTAAGGGCTCCGAATTGGACAGCCCTAAAATGCTATTTTCTAGTCTGAATTTGACCAAATAAGCTTCAAAAACGTGTCCGGAGGGTACAAAAACCTTGAAAATGACTCTGGGAGCTTGGTTATTGTTCACCGCCGGAAACACTATTCATCCACCACTATTCATGCCGAAAATCACATTTACCAAGATTTTCTACTTCAGATCTACGGTGATTCAAAGGTGGATTTGAAAAACTGATCGGTCAAAATTGAAGTATTCTTCGTCTATGCACTATGCACCAAAACTTTCTTCCGTCTGCCTCTGTTTCTCTTCCCCAGTATGCTTCTTCACCTTTTAACATTTGTTTTTTTTAAATAATAATAATAATAATTAATAATTGAATAATAGGATTTTATTTTATATAAATTCATATAAATTCTGTTTTTCATCATAAAATATCCCAAAAATTTCTAAAAATTTCCATTCTCATAAATCTTTAGTTAAACTCTTAAATCATACTTTTCTTGATAAAAATCTCAATAAAACAAATTACAAAATAAATATCTTTATACATAATAAAAGGAAAAATATTTTTAAAAATATGACAAAAATTCATTTGAGGCCGGTATAATTATTTTAATTAAAAGTATACTTACTTTTAGCAAGACATAACCATTTTTGAACAAATAAAAATATATTTGCTTATAGTACGCGCCAAAATATACATTCTCATATTTTCTTTGTACTTCTTTAACCCATGTAGTAAATATACCTATTTCCTACTGTTCTTATTCCCATTTTCAAAATTCTCGCTTTTATTCCAAATTTTCTTTAATTGAAATTTTCGCTAAATTTTACGGTTATTACAGTTTTCATGTGAAATATTTTGATGCATAACAACATTTGTTTAATCATTATATAGTACAGTATATGGTTTTGGATATCTAAATATCCTTTATTTTGAGAATATTTAAAATACGGGTCCTATATGGATGTACCTTTGAATTGTAATTTTCTATATGATAAATTTTAATATATGAGTACATCTATATATTGACCTAAGAGGTCATAGGAGGTATTATCTGCTCACTAAGTTGTCAAACTCTCTACACGATATCTACATTTTTTTTCAAATAAGAATACAAAGTTTGGTTATTTCCCTTCATATAGGTGATCAGCTAGGCGACATATTCTTTGGTGAGCCTATTTTGTTTCCAGGGCTTGTAGATTTTTATTTTTATTGTACTTGTACTCTATAGTATGCTCTGTACATCACAGGCAAGATCTCTACTTCTGTTATTACTTTTATATTTAAAGACTTAGTCTGTGTATTGTGTATACATGGCATACCTATATGTAAATGTTTTCAATGATAAAGAGTGTATTATACATGTTACGAAAAATATATATTTGTAAAGTATGTGTTTCACATGCCCTTAAATTGGGGGTGTGACAAGTTGGTATTAGAATATTAGGTTTTCCTGTAGCTATCGTAGCAAAGGATTCTATAGTATGGGTATGTAACTGCGGATATATTTATACTCACGGTGCTGCTTTGGAATTCTATAGGTTGTTATTCTCTTCTTCCTTCTGACTCTTATCCTTAGATATATGATGTACAAGTATCGATGTGTATGTCCTAGATGGTTCCTCTTGAGTGTGGACTACTAGTTCAGATTTTGAACTTGTTTTGATGAACAATGTTAAAGAGAACCCTTTTGGGTACGAAGAAAAAGAATTAGCTAAAAATAAGAAGATTCTATCTGAACACAAAAGTGATGGCTTATTTGAATGTCCAGAAGGTTTGAATTGGTTATTTGATTTGTTTATGTGAAATAATATGACGAATGACTAATACAATATTGATAGTAGGTTATGATGCAATCATGGATGTTAACTCTAAGATAACAGTTTAAAATAAAGTGAGTGTTTTGAAAATAGATATAAATTTCTTTTTGGATGAATGAGTTGGAACCTATGTATATAAATGGATTTAGCAAGCTATGGGTGGATTAAATTTGAGAGTAGGGAATCTATGAAGATAATTCTTTCAATGATAGATTTTGTTGATATAAAGGATTCAAAGATAGTTTGGTTTTCAATAATATTATGTATAAGCAATTTGAGAAAGGAAGGTTTACCCATGAAAATTTAAAATTTGAGGTTTGCAAGATAGATAATTAATGTGAAGGACTCTTGGATAGATGTAAGTTTTTCATGGTTGATTGTTAAGACATGTCATAAGCATGTTAAAGAATGAAGTCAAAATATGTTGACCTTGTTTAAGTGTTTTGAAGTGCATTCTAGCTTATACAGTATAAAGATGTCATCAATAACATAAAAGGTTAGTAAAGGAGTTTCTAGTAGTGAACAATTAGTGGAAGCATGTACCCAGTAATTTAATTTTAGCTTTAGTAGCCCATAAGTTATTACAAAAAGGGTGCCAATGATATTTGACAGTGGTGAGAGATGTTGATATAAAGTATACTAATGTAGATCAAATTCCAGTGGTTAGGAAATTTTCTAATGTGTTTCCAGAAGAATTGCTAAGATTACCCCGGAACGAGAAATAGAATTTGATATTGATTTACTTTTTAGAACCCAATTTGTATCTATATTCCTATATAGAATTATATCGACTGGACTTAAAGAACTAAAAAAATTAGTTACAAGATTGTTAGACAAGGGATTTATACGCCCTAGTACTTCTTTTTGAAGTACTCCAGTCCTATTTGTGAAAATGAAAGATGGATCACTATGGTTATGCATAGATTACAGATAATTGAATAAAATGATAGTAAGTAAAAAATACCCATTACCTCGTATAGATGATTTGTTTGACCAACTATAGTGTCCTCAATTTATTTGAAAATTGATTTGAGATCTATGTATCATTAATTGAGGATAAAGGAAGAGGATATTTTGAAAACTGCTTTCAAGATTCGGTATAGGCACTACGAGTTCTTAGTAATGCTATTTGGTTTAAAAACTTCTCTAGCTACATTCATCGATTTGATAAATAGAGTATTTAAAACTTTCTTGGATCAATTTATTATTGTACTTATAGATGATATCTTGGTATATTCAAGGAGTTCTGAGGAGTATGAGGACATTTAAGGATAGTTTTACAAACCCTAAGAGAACACTAGTTGTATGTTAAGTTTTTAAAATGTGAATTTTTGCTTAGTAGTGTTACTTTTCTAGGGCATGTGGTTACCAAGGATGATATTCAACTTAATCCTAAAAAGGTAGAAGTAGTACAGTAATGGCCACGTCCTACCACAATTACAGACATCTGTAGTTTTCTTAGTTTAACAGGTTATTATCGTAGATTCGTTAAAGATTTTTGAAAAATTGATACTCCTTTACCGAGATTGACAAGGAAGGAAATAAAGTTTGACTGGTCAGATAAATGTGAGAAAAGTTTTTAAAAATTTAAAGAATGTTTGACTACGGCACTAATACTGTCTATTCCCTCAAGTACCGCAGGGTACACGGTATATTGTGATGTAATGAGAATTGGATCAGGGTATATTGACACAACATGGTCGAGTCATTGCTTATGCATCTAGACAACTTAAACCACATGAACAAAATTATCCAATTCATGATTTGGAAATGGCAACAGTGGTTTTTGCTCTCAAACTTTGGAGGCGTTATCTGTATGGTGAGACATGTAAAATCTATACATTTTATAAAAGTCTCAAATATATTTTCTAAGAAAATATTTTAATTTGAGACAAAAACGATGGATGGAATTACTTAAAGATTATTATTGTACAATATTTTATCATCCAGTTAAGGCCAATGTAGTGGCTGATACATTAAGCAAGAAGTTAATGAGTAGTTTGGTTCTATCACAATGGTAAGGAGGCCGTTGATTAAATAAATGCATAAGTTGAAAAGTCATGGGGTAGTATTAGAAGTAAAAGAGCCTAGGATACTATTGACCCATATATAGTTGTAATCATCTTTGGTTGAGCAGGTGAAAAATGTGTAACATCCCTAATTTCGTTTCTTTTATTAATAAAGGTACACAAATATTTAATGTAGCATCCTTAATTTTGTTTACTTTTATTAATAAGGGTACATAAATATTTAATTAAGGAAATAAAATTTATTAGACAATTTTTAGATATTAAAGGAAATATAATCTTTAGAAATTCTTCACCTTATGTATATGCATAGAAAATGTTTCTAACATTAAGGGAACAAGTAAAGAGATAAAACCTAATAGGAAAAATTAGAAATAACATACTAAAGAGAAGCAAAATTCTTTGGTAAGGAAGATAAGTTTTTTTGTGAAGTAAGTAAAGGTCTTAAAATTTTAAGAAGATTGGATTAGGGTAATTTTTCCTAATTCAAGAGTTTGAAATTTCTAAGTTTAACATATCCACCTATAAATTGGACTTTCACCTATGGATACTTCATATAGAGTTTTTCCACTTCACATAAGTTTCTAGCAAGCCCATTGGATAGCCCAAGCAAGAAATGAAACATAGACTTGTATTATGATATAGAAGTTTGACCGCTAGCCCAAAAATTATGAAAATGTGACCAAACCCTCAATGAAATGTAGAATTTTAGCTAAACCAAAGGAAATGGGTAAGAATGAGCCCAAATCCAAGAGGAAAAAAAAATAAGAATCATGTGAGGAAATAATAGTGCAATAATAATCAAGATTAGGTCACATGGCATTAAGACAAAACATCTATATCCTACATTCATAATTTCAACAAAGTAGGTAATAATATATGGAATTATAACAAAACATCCTTATCCTACACAAATAATTTCAACTAAGCAAGGGAGATCCAATGGCTGAAAATTTGCCACTTCGAAAGGCAAACCTATCATACTTGATTAGGACAAAAGAAAAAGGAAATGAATCTCTAAATCAAAGGGACCTTGTCCCTTGTCTTAAGAACATATTATCATAATTTTCAAAATACAAATCTCCTTTTACTATGCATATCTTGACTAAGGAAGAGGAAGGCAAGAACATAAGTTGTTTTTTCTCCCAAAAAACAACCAAGTGCATCCTAATTATGAAAAGGTAGACCCATGATCATGAAAAGTGAACCATTTGATAGTTTATTTAAGAAAAACCAACCCCTATAACATTATAATTTCATCCAAGTGAGGGAGAGAAAAAAATAGAAGCAAGGTTGAGTGAGGAAAGGAGAGAAAGAGATGAGAAGAAAGGAAGGAAGAAGAAGGAGAAGTCTAAAGGACTAAGTACTCAAGGTAAGTTAGCTTAATCTCTAATTGAGTCCATCTTTCTTCTTCATCCTTGGGGTTCAAAAAATCACTCTCCTTCTCTTATTTAAGTTGCTAAAAAAGCTAAGGGAATGGAGGAATCTTGCTACTTCCTTCAAGAGGAAACAAGAAAAAGAATTTACTAATTGAGCTAGCAAGATCTTTAGGTAGGTTTAACAATATCTCTTTTTGAAGAAAATCTTTGAAATTTAAAACATTTATGTGGGATTTTGATCTTATAACTTTGATGAAATTTACAACATTCGCTACTCTGATGATTGTTCATGGATGTTGCTATATCATGTTACATGTTATTTTGCATATGATGGATGTTTTAGACATTACGGTTGGGTATGGCTATAGGTGGTAAAAAGTTTATGATTTTTATGCTACTATTTTGTATATTTGAATGTGGTGAAAAATTGATGGAATATAATTATATGTAAAGAAAATGGAAGATGATGTAATATAATGATGAACTAAGACGTTAGGAAATGATTGGTTAGAAAACTGGATTTCGGAGTAATCAGGGGAAGCTTCTGTTTTTGAAATTCTGGGAAGAATTGGTTAAGAATTAAAAGACATGGTTAACATGAAACATGTATATCTATTTCTCAAGGATTTGTAGCCACTGGAATCACTTAATTTGGAGTCCATATGAGGGAGATATTGCCTGATATGTAAGCAATGGTCAAAAAATGGTTAACCAGGGAAGAATTTGTTAAGTATTCATTTGTGTTTGACTTTTTGGGCAACCTATGTAGGGAATTAAAGGAAATTGTTAACATAATAATATATATATATATATATATATATATATATATATATATATATATATATATATATATATATATATATATATATATGTTTGTGTGTATGTATATGTCGGATTTATAGGCTTTGAAATCACTTAATTTAGAGTCCAGTGTGGTAAATGTAAATGTTTTGTTTTCGATTTTCTGGTAATAATTAGTAAGGTATCTGAAGCAATGATAAACATGAAAGTTGTATATAAATGTCCTAGAGTTTTATAGGCTTTGGAATAACCTCAATTGGAGTTTTTATGATGGAGATATGGTCCGATTAGTAAGTAGAGATTTGAACCTACCCGAGAAGAAATACCATTGAATTTGAGGGAGTCGTAACACCAAAATTACTTAAGATTTCACTAAAATGTTCAACATAAATGTTTTATAGGATTGTCTTATCTTTGAATTGACACCAAAAGCACCTCAGTCGGATTCAAAATGAGGGTGTTATGCTCTGTTTAGTGAAAAGAGGATAATAATATTTAAAAAAAAAAGAATCTTATAAATGAAAATAATAAATGACTAAGTGAATGCCATAGATATTGCCATTGCATGAACTGCTTACCATCTTAAGTGTGTAATTTTGACAAGGAAATATTTTATAAAGTGATATTTGAAATGATTATGTTCATAGCATGATTACCAATGATTTTTAGTAATAATTTTATTTTGACGAAAAATTATGGCATGTGAGTATAATGAACATACTTGTTATTGAAATCATATTTTTGGCTATTAATCTAAAAAGAAAAGAAAAGAAATGAGCACAATCACATGGCGGTCCATGCGGTGCACCAGTAGGGGACGCCTTACCAATGGCTATAGTTATGTTAATGAGAAAAGAAAGAGAAAGTGTACATGTCAGACGGAGCGAGAAAAACCCATACCAGAGAGTAGAAAGTACTCACCCTGACCGGGGTAGCTTGGTATGGAAACAAGTTGATAGCCATCATATGATATTCTAAAAATAGTTATTCATGCTATACATGTCATAACTATATAATTTTCATGTGCATAGATAAAGTGTATTCATGTGACCAAAAGATAATTACTGTAGCTTATATAGATGAATATGACGTGACAAGCATTATTGATAATGTTGAACCTAATGGGATTTATTTCTCACTATATTTCTATATAATGTTTAGAAAACAAAGTTATGTAGATATTTTTTATAACTGGCTTTTAGCGTACGTTGGGTCGAGTTGGCTAAGATCCCGATGAAGGTGCAACCACTTGCACCCTTATCTCCAGAACTGGTCAATATGGATGAATAAAATGTATACTTATATGTGTTTAATTTTTGTACATATGTTTTGATTAATAATGTGTATGTAAACCCAGAATTGTATAAGTGTTAATGGTATTTCTTAAACCTTATTTATGTTTAGTTAATTTAATTGAATGTTATTATGAGTTAAATAGTTAGAAGTAAGAAGGTAATGACTTCATGGAATTTTAGAAATATACATATAATTATATATGTAAAAAAATGGAGTTATTACAAAAGGCACAAGAAGATGATGCCCATTTATGCAAGAAAATTGAAGAGGTAAAAAATGGCAGTGATGGTGAATTTATTGTAGACTCTGAAGGAATGCTTAGATTGGGTAAGCAGTTATGTGTACCTAATAAAAAAGAACTCCAGAAAGATATTCTAGGAGAAGCACATCAATCTACATATACCATTCATCCTAGATCAACTAAAATGTATCAAGATTTAAAAAAAAATTGTTGGTGGGATGATATGAAGAAAGATATAGCTAATTATGTTTCTCGGTGTTAACATGTCAACAAGTAAAGGAAAAATATAAAGGCCTATGGGATTACATCAACAAATAGAAGTACCTGAATAGAAATGGGAGAGAATAACTTTGAATTTTGTTACAAGGCTATGCGGACACCAAAAGAGTTTGATTCAATATAGGTGATCATTGATAGGTTGACTAAATCATCACATTTTCTACCAGTAAAAATCACATTTAACGTTGTCCAGTATGCAAATATGTATTTGAATGAGATAGTGAGACTTCATGGGGTACTGATATCGATTATTTCTGATCGAAAACCACAGTTCACAGCTCACGCTTAAAGAGTCTCCAAGAAGCTTTGGACACGAAGCTAAATCTTAGTACTGCTTTCCATCCTCAAATAGATGGATAGTCTGAGCGAACTATCCAAATATTGGAAGACATGCTTCGGGTATGTGTGCTTGATTTTTAAGGTAGTTGGGAAAGATTCTTGCCCCTAGTTAAATTTGCTTATAACAATAGCTACTACGCCAATATACAAATGACACTATTTGGGGTTTTATATGAAACATCGTAGGTTTCCTAATAGGTGAGTGAGTAAATAACATAAATTATAGCATGGAGAAAAATTATATATTTGTCTCTAAATTTATAAGCTATATAATGTGGTTATGTAATGTAAATTTATGATTATTTTTGTATGTTGAGATGGTGACTTGGATAATGTTTGAGATTTGGATAGTATGTCACTAAAATGTATGAACGTGTGAGAAGTGAATTAAAATAGGTAGGTAGCAGACGTGTTATGAATGGAGAATGTAAAATATGTTAGGATTGCTTAAGAATTGGCTATTGATGGGAAAATGTCATAAAAGGGAGATTTGAGCATATTGGGTTTACTTGAGGAGAGGTAAGAAAAAATTAAGAAATTTGTGATTTCAATTTGATGAAAGCTATTAATGAAGGAAATCTTGGAGGAAGTTGGATATTAAACTAGTCATAATTTAAAATAGTGAGTTTGGACACTGAACTGTATAAAGATTTTTAGGTGAAAGGAATAGACGGATGATGACCTTATGGCACTTTGAGGAATGTAAAAAAGTGAATTAGTAGTATTGAAGTTCTTGAGGAATAACATATGGGAAGTAATAATCAAATCAATCTTTAAACACTTAATTTGGAAATATGGTGAATATTTTGAGAACCGTGTCAGAAAATAATGCAAAGTAATTAATATATTTGTGTTAAGGGTTTATACCATGTTAAATTAAGTCTAGTATAGAATTATGTTGAGATTAGAAATTTGTGTGTGAATAATTGTTGAGAAAAGTCTTCTTAGAACAAACGGGATAGTTAAATGGAATTGATAGGAACTAAAATGATATGCTTTTAGAAATGAAACTAAGAAAGACCTGAGATTCATGGGAGGGTGTTGACACGTGAGAATCAAAGATGACTTGATAAAAGTTTGAAATAAGAAAAGTTGGTTACCCAATATGGATATGTATATGTTCTTTTATGTGTATGGTTCCTAATTATATTGGCTTATGGATATAAATATGCAAATTTAAGGATAGTTCAAATATTAGTGAAGATGATATACAAAAGAGATATCATCAATAGTTTGAGTAGTAATGTTAATAACTATAATTTATGCCTTGGTTTCATTCCCTACTTGTAATAGGATAGTTTGAAATTCAGTGACCGAATTTCTTAAGTGGGGAAGAATGTAATAACCCTAAGATTTAGTAATTTCCATTTATGTATAGATTATTTAAAAAAAATAAAGGAGTAGGGATGTAATTAAAAGTTTTTAATGATGAAAATAAAAACTTATTAATATTTTTGGAGGTCAAAATTGTAATTTTCTAAAAGTTTAGGGGTCAAAATATAAATAATGAAACTTAGAAGGACTTCCTCTAACAAAAAAAATTGCTAATTGGTCCCTCCATCAATATAAAAAAAAAAACATAATTCTTTCTGTAATCGATGAAATTAAAAGTGAAGAGTGAATAGTACTTTTTCCTCTATTTTCTCTCTCCAAATTAGGAATTCCTTCGAACCTCCCATCTAAAAACTAAGGGAACCACTGAATTCAATATGAAGAGTACTACAATATTGGTTGAATAATTTTTTAAATTAGCCGCAGAATCACCATAGATTGGAAGTAGAAAATTTTAAAAAAAGGTAAGTTCTAAAACTCCTATTTAGAGACCTCAAATTGAAAATTTGACACCATAAATGGATTCAAGAGATAGATTAACCTTAGGATATGAAATTTTTCAGCTATCTGACAACTTTTTATGCGTCATGAATAGTATTCGATGGTGAATAGTATTTATTGTCACACCCTACTGGCTAGCATCTTATTTCATACATCCACATCATAGAATATTCCCCAAACTATCTTTTAGTATTTTTTTTCTTATCTATAAATTTCTAGCTATGCCTACCTAGCCCATAAATTTACCTATTCACTTATATTTTTAACTGTCTTTCTTGGATAAATATACAAGTGCTTCAGGCTATTCCAATAATTTTCAAATCTTATTTCCTTATAGGCAACTAACTAGGCATGATATGCATTACTTATAATAAAAGGCTCTCATGCCATAAAAGAAAAGGGTACAATCCATAACTTATTTTACATCACATTATAAGCTGTCTAAAAGGGACTTGACAATCAACTAAGCCATCCCACATATATTACACAACCAGAAAATATATAATTCATATCCATATTCAGATGAGTCAACCTTGAGACTTTTGTTGCTCACTTCTTGATGGAGTACCTGGAATGTGATTATGTGGACATAAAAAGATGAGATGACAATCTCAATAGCTAGCAAATTTTTTAGAAAAACAGTACACATTTCATTCCTTAAAACATCTCAATTTATTTCATTGAAACATAAGCACTGACCATACATACATACATCATCTTGGTCACACTAGGGACCTATAACATTTTCTTCTACTTACCCAATGCAGTCCCATACCTACAAAAGGGTTATGCATCTCCTATTATTGGCCAATACGTGGGGAAAATGGGGCTTACTTGGCACACTTTGGGCACCCCCTTAATTCCCAAGAATGCATACATAACATATCTTTAGACTATCTTTAGTCAGGCAACCAATAAAATTGATAAATTCAAGTTCATAAACATAAGGAGTGTTTGAAGGAAAAACTAGCTATCTCAATTCCTGCACAATCACTTCCTTTCCAAGGCTGCCAATGTTATTACCAGCAACTCAAATTAAAACATATAAGAGATTTTAGTTAATGCATGCATATTAGAACCTAAAATCATAAAGTCTCTAGTTTAAGAGCTTCTGCTCCCCAAAATAAAGCTGTGATTCTGTTCAGATTTGGGGTTATTATTAAATATGACAAAATTCCTATAAAAATTCTAAAATTTTCCATGGAGGTTCCCTACATGTCTATTTTATTTCATAGTTCTCTCAGCCCTTAAATCTTCCATTCACCCAAAGAACGTCCTTTATAATCCAGAACAGTGCATATTGGTTTCAGTTCCATTTCTATTCTATTTTCTATTCATTTGGATGAGTGAAACTTCTTCTAAATTCGTGATATTTGACATGGAGGATACTAGATATTTTATATAATCACCATAAAAATTTCAAGTAAAAATTAATTCATTTGTCCCCTCAGATAACACACTTTTTATGGCTGTTCCCAGTTCTGGTCTGTTCTGACTCACTTCCTGTCCCACCAAATTTCCATATTTTATTATATTCCTTAACCTACCCATAATTCTCTAAAATTTTGTGTACTCCTTAAATAAAATACCTATAATGTTTCATAAAATTTTCATATGAAAATTCAACATCTAACCCCTTCAATGTTTAGTATTCCCATCAATAGCCTAAGTTGTCCAACAGATTATTCTCAGCACTGTTTTGATTGTAGATGGCCTATTTTTAGGTTCTCAAAAATCTTCAAAATTTCCAGAATTGATTATAAATATTTCAAGACTTTTCTCAACAAATATTAAAAAATTTAAAGGCCATTTACCCAACCAACCAGTCCAAGAACACAGGGCCTAAATATTTTAGGTGCAGAATGTATGGTGCTTCAACATGTTTGTTACTTAAATGGCAAAGATTGTTCCCTACAACTAGAGTTTCATGTTTTCAACTTTAACATCTTGCATCTCATGCTCCACAATCATCCATGCAGAACCCAAAATGAGCTTTACTCACTACAACCAACTTTCCTCAAGATGGGAAACTCACCTTGTGTAGAAATGCTCTTATGGTTCTCAAATTTCAGCTTGCTTCTCCTCTTGATTTCCCTTGCAACTTAGCTACATTTTTTTTGCTTTCTCTCCCACTTTGGCTCTAAGTTTTCTGGCTAATTGTGGGCAGAAATATGGCTGAAGTGGGTGGCTATTTCTTGGCTAGAATGTTGCTAAAATAATTATGGCTATGTGGCAGGATTTCCTTGCTGAAAGGTTGCATTTTTCTTGGCTGATTTTGGCTGAATTTTTTGTGGCTATGTGGCATGCTTTGGTAGGTGCAAGGTGGCTGCAATTTTGTGGCCAATGCCGCATGCTATGTGGCTGTAAATTTATGCGCAATGTGACATACTATGTGGCTGAAATTTTGTGGTGCTACTTGGTAGCTCTTTAGTTGTTTTATATTGCCTTAATTTACTACTAATCCTAGATTAATAATGTCTTAAAAATGTATTTGTATCTTCTCCCCATCCATTATGCTCCTAAGAATTTTATTTATATGATTCATGATTAACTATATGTCACCTATTTTATAAATGCCTTATTGTTACATAACTAAGCATTTTAATTCTTTGTCATACATATTTTCTACTTATTCTTAGATTTATCTAACTCTATTAGAGACTTAAGATGTTACATTTATCGACCGTAAATAGTATCCGTTAGTTGACCAATGTTGGCCAAGCTCCCAAAGGCTAAATTTCATGGTTCAAGAGTTATTTCCTAGGTTTTTGGATTCTCCTGACTCATTTTTTAGGTTTTTTTGGTCAAATTTTGATTAGAAAAGTGTATTTTAGGGCTGTCCTAGAGCCCTTACCCTGTGAGTAGATAATTATTTTTATGACTTACCTTATACTCTTCTTGAACTTTAAATGTATAATTAATTATGTCTACAAGTTATTTATACTTTTATATGTCTCTGAAATGGATTAAAATACTTGATTTATTTACAATCTGACATATAGTTCAAGAAGAGTATGGTTTTGACAATATAATTTTCAACTCATTGAATATGTGATTCTAAATGTGTTTCTCATCATATAGTAAAGGAAATATATTGTACACATGTCATTGATATGTAAAGCTATAAGATTGCCTTGGAAAAGGGCATGTATATGTGATAACCCCAATTGAGAAATTTTTGACAAAGGAATTATAATAAGACTAAAAATTTTGTATTATACTGAAACCTCTATTTTAAATGATATGACATATGTACAAATATGATTTCTATGGAGGAATCCTATTACAAATACTATTTGCTAATAGTAGGTGATGTTAACTCTGGTGTAACTTGACACTTCAGCTAGAACGGGTGGTGCTAGCTTTGTCTGATGGCCAACACACGAGATATAATATGTGAAGGAGAGCGAGATGTCTCCTATCTAGGCAAGATGCTGCCTATATAATATGTGATTTGTCCTCTCTTGCTGTGTGCTTGGAAAATGCCCATATTAGAATCCCTTTGCATGTGCTCTTAAATGGTGGTAGGGCAAACCTTAACTGAGATGCTAAGTTTAGGAAAATCCTACACCACCAAAATACGGAAGGGCTTGAATTCTAATATGGTGGTTCTGATATAGGATCCTCCTAATGTTTTCATGTGAAATATTTTAATACATAACAAATTTTTTTTAATGATCATACAATACAGTATATGGTTTTGGATATCTGAATATCTTTTGTTTTGAAAATATTTGAAATGTGAGTCCTATATGGATATACCTCTGAACTGTAATTTTCTATATGATAAATTTTAATATATGAGTACATCCATATGTTGACCTAAGAGGTCATAGAAGGTATTATTTGCTCATAGAGTTGTCAAACTCACTACACGATATGTACATTTTTTTTCAGATAAGAATACAAAGTGTGGTTATTTCCCTTCAGATAGGTGATCAATTAGGCGACATATTCTCTAGTGAGCCTATTTTGTTTCCAAGGCTCATAGATTTTGATTTATATTATACTTGTGCTCTAGAGTATACTCTATACATTACAGACAGGATGTAACAACTCTATTTTTTTAATATACATATTTGTAAAGTCCTATAAAGTCTTTACTTCTTTACTTCTAATTACTTAACTCATAATAACATTCAATTAATTTAACTAAGCATAATCAAGGTTTAGGGTCTACCATTAACACTCATACAATTCTGAGTTCACATACACATAATTAATCAAAACATTCATACAAAAATGAAACACATAAATATCTACATCTTATTCATCCATGTTGACCGATTCCGGAGATACGAGTGCAGGTGATTGTACCTTCACCGAGATCTTAGTCAACTCGACCCCAAACACCTTATTTATTTCTATGATTTGCCCAACATAGAGTAACTCGATCCAACATACACTAAGAGCCAAAGCTAAAGAAAAATTTTTATAACTAGTTTTCTGAACATGATATGAAAATATAGTGAGAATTAAATCTCAATAGGTTCAACAATAAATCATAATCATCATCAATAATACTCAACACGTCAAGTTTGTAACATCCTAGACCTTTAATAAAGTTAGATAAATTTAAGAATAAGTAGAAAATACATATGACAAGTAATTAAGATGCTTAGTTATGTGACTATAAGGTAAGTATAAAATAGGTGACATAGTTAATATTGAATCATATAAATAAAATTCTTAGGATCATAATGGATGGAGAGAGAGGACACAAACACATTTTTTTAAGAAATTACTAATCTAGGATTAGTAATAAATTAAGACATATATGAACAAGAATTAAAATGTGTAGCTATTTGACAATAAAGTCTTTATAAAATATGTGGTACCTTTTCATGGTTAGAAGTAATATAAATAAAAAAATTTGGATCATAAATGAGACGAATAGGATACAAATATTGTAATATCCCGTAATTTTTAAATAATAATGTTTTACGATAAAAAAATATATTTTTACTTTAAATGATTATGTTTTGCTAAAAGTAAGTATACCTTTAATTAAAATAATTATTATTTTACTTAAAATAATTATATTAGCTTTTAATAATTTTTTCTTCTATTTTTTAGAGATATTTTTTCTTTTTTTATGCATAAAGATATTTATTTTGTGATTTGTTTTATTAAGATTTTTATCAAGAAAAGTCATGATTTAGGAGTTCAACTAAAGTTTTGCAATAATGTAAATTTTTAGAAAATTTTGGGATATTTTAGGATGAAAAAAAGTATTTAAATGAATATATATAAAATAAAATAAAAATAATATTAAATAATTAATTATTAAATAAAAAAAATAAAAGAAAGAGGGGGAGGGGGAGACAGAAACCGAAGCGGCAAAATTTCGATATGATGAATAGTGAAATAGTGTGAATAGTATATCCATGTTTTCTCTTTAGATTTGGAGTGCCTATTGACTTATGATCTCAAAACTAAGGGTTCCACTAGATTCAGGACAGAGAACACTACGATTTTGACCGAACAATTTCTAAAATCAGTCGTAGAATCATCGTAGATCGGAAGTAGAAAATCTCAAAAAAAGGTAAACTTTGAAACTCTTACTTAGAGACCTCAAATTGGAAATCTGACACCATAGATGGATTCATGAGCTAGATAAACTTTAGGATATGAAATTTTTCAGCTATCTGACAACTTTTTGTTCTTGGTGAATAGTATTTTCCGGCGATGAATAATATTTTTTGGCCATAAATAGTGACTAAGTTCCTTGAGTCATTTCCTTGATTTTTGGACCCTTTGGACATGTTTTTGAAATCTGTTTAGTCAAATGTGGATTGGGAAAGTACATTTTGGGGCTGTCCAATTTGGAGCCCTTACCTTGTGAGTGGATAATTCTTTCTATGACTTGCCATATACTCTTCTTGATCATTAAACGTATATTTAATTATGTTTATAAGATATTTACACTTTTATATGTTTCTGAAATGCATTAAAATTATCTAAATTGCTTACAATTTTGATTATAGTTCAAGAAGAGTATAGTTTTGAGAAATAGATTTCTGAACTCATGGTATATCTGATTTCACATGTATTTCTCATTAAATGGTGAAATGAATATTTATGCACATGATATTGATTTATAAAGCTATATGATTGACTCGAGAAAGGGCATGTATATGTGATTCTAAATGTATTTATCATTATTTTGCAAAGTAAATATTATGTGTATGAGGTATTGATTTGTAAAACTATAAGGCTTGCCGTCCTTTTTGAAAATGTTCACCTTCAATTTAGCTAATATCCACCAATCACTCACATAGTTGTTTTAATTATGTCCGGCCTATTTGCATAGCTATTATAAGTATGCCCTTCTTTTAGTTCTATAAATGCTCACGTTAGTATCTTTACATGCATACTCAAAGTTAGGGTGTGTATAGCTATAGAGAGAATCGTATTATGTCAGTTTTGAAATATTTGTGTCTTTTGTGGTTCCAATCCTAGAAAAGATGGAGAGTATGTGAAAGCTGCACAAAACTTAGGTATGTTGTTGGCCAGAAGAAAAATTCATTTAGTGTATGGTGAACGTAACCGTGGGTTAATAGGGTTTGTGTCTACAACTACACATGTAGGAGGTTGTCAAGTTCTAGGTATTATTCCTATAGCTTTAGCTACATCCAACATTATAGGGAAAACAATTAGGGAAGAATTTAGGGTAGCTTCCATGCATGAGCAAATGGCTAGAATGATGAGCAATGCTGATGCCTTCATTGCCTTACCAGGTGATTTTGGTACTTTAGAGGAGATTTTTCAAATAGTCTCTTGGGCATAACTAAATATGCATCACAAACCAATATGTTTGTTAAATGTTAATCACTTTTTTTATGGTCTTTTGCCTTTTCTAGATTAAGCTATGGAACAAAAGTTTATCCCACATTCAGCACAACGAATTCTCATTTCAGCCTCAAATGCTGAGGAGTTGATTGATGCTTTACAAGTATTTGTTCATGTACCTGATCTAACTATGGATCAAGTAGAATGGACGGCAGACAACCGCAGGAAGTGCAAATTAGATTTGGATATTCATCTTTAAATATAGTAAAATGTAGCCATTGTTGTACCACTTTTACTTTCATAGAGTCTACTTGAATACCATCTTTACCAACCATACTCCCTTAGAGTTGGTAAAACTATCTTTAAATGTTACTTATGATCCTCTCTACTCTCGAAACATATTAATATTTCGTTAATAAAGACAATAATAAATTTATTTAAGAATAATTTAAATACTCTATTAATTAAGTTAATGATTGCAGCTGGGGCATTTGTCAAACTAAATAACATCACCAAGAACTCATAATGCCCATAATGAGTCCTAAAAGAAAATTTTCAAATAACCTCTTCTCTTATCCTCAATTAATGATACTCATTTCTCAAATCAATTTTTGAAAAAAATATTAAGCACCTTGTAATTG
Organism: Gleditsia sinensis; assembly: GCA_037074535.1. Classification (NCBI taxonomy): domain Eukaryota; kingdom Viridiplantae; phylum Streptophyta; class Magnoliopsida; order Fabales; family Fabaceae; genus Gleditsia; species Gleditsia sinensis. The sequence continues at coordinate 36,081,553 of CM073470.1, forward strand.
GTCAACAAATCATCTATATGAGATACACTGTCACCTTATTCAACTGTTTATAATTTTAGCACAATCGTAGTAATCCATCTTTTGTTTTTCACAAATAGTATTGGAGCTCTCCAAGAAGGAGTACTAGGGTATATAAATCCCTTATCCAATAAGTCTTACAACTAAGTTTTTAATTCCTTGAGTTCAGTCATTACAACTAGTGAGTGCTGAAAATTTGAAGCTTTGCTCACCCATATATTGTGCACAAAATGTAGCTGAGTTGCAAGGGAAACCAAGAGGAGAAGCAAGCTGAAAATTCAGAGCCATAGGAGTAGGTTTGCATAAGGTAAGTTTTCCATCTTGTAAAAAGCTAGTTTAGAGTTTATTAGGCTAATTTTAGGATGAATTTTTGGCTAATAATTATATACAATATGAATACATGTTCAACATAGAAGTTGTAGCCCTATGTCTTAGATTTCCAAAGCATTTTAAATCACATCAATCGGATTCAATGTGAGAGAGTTATACTCCAGGGAGTGATGAGAGGTCAGAATCGGGTCCGTAATTCAAACTAGTGAGAATAGCTTGGTTTTTCAAATTTCTGGGACTAACCTATAAGGACTATGAAGACATGGTTAACATGAAAAGTGTAGATATATTTCTTACCGTGACATAGCCACTGGAATAACCTATTTTTGAGTCCATATGAGTGAGTTATGGTTTGATTAGTGAGTAACGGTCATAGAGCACAAAAGGGTTAGGTTGAGAACACAAAAACCTTTTTGTACTTGAAAATATTGGCTCCGTAAATTAAGTAAATGGCATTTAAATTCTCTAATATTTGGTGATAAAAGTATTAAAATGTTCATAATCAATCCTAGAAATTTTCGTGATTTTTGAGAACCTACAACTAGGCCTTTTGCAATCAAAATAGTGCTGAGAACAATCTGTTGGACAGTTTAGGCTGTTGATGGAAATACTAAATATTGAAGGGGTTAGATGTTGAATTTTTGTATTAAATTTTATTTCATGTTAGAGGGATCCTAATTAAGGATCTCACCAAATTTTAGAGAATTCTAGGTAGGTTAAGGCACATAATAAAATATAGAAATTCGGTGCAACAGGAAGTGAGTTAGAACAGACCATAATTGGGGACATCCTTTAAAACTTGGGTTATTCAAGGGGACAAATGAATTAGGTTTTACTTGAATTTTTTATGGTGATTATATAAAATATTTAGTATTCTTCATATAAAATATTACGAATTTGGAAGAATTTTTACCAATCCAAAGGAATGCAAAATAGAATAGAAATGGAACTGAAACCAATCTGCACTGATATGGATTATGGAGGTAGTTCTTGGGGTTGAATGGAAGAGTTAAGAGTTGAGAGAACCATAAAATAAAATAAACATGTAAAGGTACCTCCATAAAAAATTTTATAATTTTTAGAGAACCTTTTCATATTTAATAATAACCCCAAATCTCAACAGAATCATAGTTTTATTTTGGAGAGCAAAAGATCTTAAACTAGATATTTATGACTTTAGGTGCTAATATGCATGCATTAACCAAGAGCTCTTATATGTTTTAGTTTGAGTTGCTATTAGTAACCTTGGCAGCCTTGGAAAGGAAGTGATTATTATGGAATTGAGGTAGCTAGCTTTTCCTTAAAACACTCTCTATGTTTATGAACTTGAATTTATCAATTTTCACTAGTTACCTAACTTTTATGCTATGATAAATGATGGTCTAAAGATATTTTATGTATGCATTCTTGAGAATTAAGGGGGTGCCCAAAGTGTGCCAAGTAAGCCCTATTTCCCCCATGTATTGGCCAATAATAGGAGAGGCATAACCTTGTTGCAAGTATGTGACTGCATTGGGTAAGTAGACCATAATGTTCTGGGTCCTTAGTGTGACCAAGATAATGTATGTATGTATGGTCAGTGCTTATGTTTCAGTGAAATAAATTGAGATATTTTAAAGAATGGAATGTGTACTATTTTTCTACTAAAATTGCTAGTTATTGAGATTGTCATCTCATTTTTTTAGGTCCACATAATCACATTCTAGGTACTCCAGCAAGAAGTGAGCAACAGGGGTCTCAAGGTTGAATCATCGGATTATGAATTGTATTTTCTTTGGATGTGTAATATATGTGGGATGGCCTAGATGAGTGTTAATTCCCTTTTAGACAGCTTATAATGTGATGTAATATAAGTTATAGACTGTACCCTTTTCTTTATGGCATAAGATCGTTTTTGTTGTAAGTAATGCATATTATGCCTAGTTAGTTGCCTATAAGGAATTGAAATTTGAAAAAGCTTGGAATAGCCTGAAGCACTTTCACGGTTATCCAAGAAAGATAACAAACAATATAAGTGAATAGGTTATTTTATGGGCTAGGTAGACATTGCTAGAAATTTATAGATGAAAAAAAATGTATAATACTAAATTCTCCTAAGTGGAATATTCTATAATGTGGATGTATGAAATAAGATGCTAGTCAGCAGGGTGTGACAATGTTCATCTATATAAATTACAGCAAACATCTTAGGTCATATGAATGCACTTTATCTATGCACATGAAAATCGTGCAATAATGATATGTATGTCATGGATAACTATCTTCAGAATAACATATAATGGCTATCAACTTATTTTCATATCAAGCTACCCCGGTGAGGTTGTGTACTTTCTACTCTCCAGTACAGATTTTTCTTGTTCCATCCAACATGGCACATTTTCTCTTTTTTTCTCATTAACATAATCATAGTTGTGAGTAGAGCGTTCCCTACTAGTGCACCACACGGACCGTTATATGACCGTACTTATCTCTTTTCTTTTCTTTTCACGTTAATAGCCAAAAATATGATTTCAATATCAAGTATATTCATTATACTCACATGCCATAATTTATCATCAAAACATAATCATTACCAAAAATCATTGTTAAAATACAATCTTGCCATGAACATAATCATTTTTAAATATCCCTTTATAAAATATTTTAATGTCAAAATTACACACTTAATATGGTAAGGAGTTTATGCAATGGCAATGGCTATAGCATATACTAATCATTTATTATTTTCATTTATAAGATTCTTTTTCTTTTTTAAATATTATTTTCCTCTCTAACTAGATAGAGCATAACACCTTCATTTTAAATCTGATTGAGGTAATTTTGGTCTTAATTAATAGATAAGATAATCATCTATAACTCTTATGTTGAACATTTTAGTAAAATCTTAAGTAATCGTGGTGTCACTATTCCCTCAAATTCAATGTTATTTCTTTTCGGGTAAGTTTAGACCTCTACTTATTAATTTGACCATATCTCCCTCATACAAACTCCAATTGAGTTGAATCCAAAGCCTATAAAACAATAAGACACTTAAATACAACTTTCATGTTTATCATTACTTTAGATTCCTTACGAATTATTCCTAGAAAATGGAAAACCAAAATACTTACATTTACCATCCTGGATTCTAGACTTATTTTTATCTCTACTCATTAATCAGTCATATCTCTCTCATATGGACTCCAAATTAAGTGATTTTAGAGCCTATATATCTGTGATACACACACACACACATAAATATATATATATATATATATATATATATATATATATATATATAGATTATGTTAACAATTTCCTTTAATTCCCTATAGATTTTACCGAAAAATTCAAACACAGAAGTATATTTAACAGATTCTTCCCTGGTTAGCTAGGTTTTGACCACTGCTTACTAATCTAACCATATCTTCCTAATATGGATTCTAAATTGAATGATTCCAGTGGATAAAAATTCTTAAGACATATATATATATATATATATATATATATATATATATTTCATGTTATTAATTTATTTTAGTTCCCTATATATTTTTTCCAAAAATTCAAACACAGAAGCTTACCTAATAGATTCTTCCCTAGTTAACCATTTTTTAACCACTACTTACTAATTAGACCATATATCCCTCATTTAATCTTCAAATTGGCTGATTCCAGTGGCTAAAAATCTGTGAGACATATATTTACATTTTTCATGTTAACCATTTCTTTTAATTCCTAACTATTTCGTTTCAGAATTTCAAAATTAGAAGCTTTCCTCGTTACTCCAAAATTCAATTTCCTAACCAAACCTTTCCTAAGTTTTTAGTTCATCATTTTATTACATCCACTTCCATTTTCTACCTAATTTACATCTAATCATTTTTCCTCAATATTTCGTCACAATCAAATATACAAAATAGCAACATAAAAATCCTAAAATTTTGCCACCCCCATATCGATGCAGAACTTTCCACACTAGCCGAAATGTTCAAAACATCCATTATATGCAAGATAACATTAAACATGATATAGCAACATCCACGACCAATCATCAAAGTATCAAATATTGTAAATTTCATCAAAGTTCTAAGATCAAAATCCCAAATAAATGTTACAAATTTCAAAAAATTTCTTCAAAAAGAGATATTGTTAAACCTACCTAAAGATCTCTCTAGCTCACTCAGTGAATTATTTTTCTTGCTTTCTCTCAAAGGAAATAACAAGATTCCTCCCTTCCCTTAGCTTTTATAACAGCTTAAATAAGAGAAGGAGGGTGAGTTTTGAACCCCAATGATGAAGAGAAAAGATGGATTCAAGTGGAGATTAAGTTAACTTACCTTGAGTACTTAGTCCTCTAGACTTCTCCTTCCTCTCTTATCCTCTCTTTCTCTCTTTTCCTTACTCTACCTTGCTTATGTTTTTCTTCTCCCTCACTTGGACAAAATTATCATGTTATAAGGGTAGGTTTTGCTTAAATAAACAATCAAGTGGTTCACCTTTCATAATCATAGGTCTACCTTATCACAATTAGGATGAACTTGGTTATTTTTTTGGGGGAAGACAACTCATGTTCTTGTCTTTCTCTCCCTTAGTCAAGAATGCATAGCAAAAAGAGATTTGTATTTTAAAAATCATGATAAAATGTTCTTAAGACAAGAGAAAATGTCTCTTTAATTTAGGGATTCATTTCTTTTTTCTTACTCAAGTATGATAAGTTTGCCTTTCTAGGTGGCAAATTTCTAACCCTTGAGTCTCCCTTGCTTGGCTAAAATTATTTGTGTAGGATAAGGATGTTTTGTCATAATGCCATGTATTATTACCTACCTGTTGAAATTATTTGTTGAAATTATAAATGTAGAATATTGATGTTTTATCGTAATGCTATGTATTATTACCTACTTGTTGAAATTATGAATGTAGGATATAGATGTTTTGTCTTAATGCCATGTAACTTAATCTTTATTATTATTACACTTCTATTTCCTCACATGGTTCTTATTTTTCTCTCTTGGATTTGGGCTCATTCTTGCCTATTTCCTTTGCTTTGGTTGAAATTCTACCTTTCATAGAGGGCTTCATCACATTTCCATGACTTTTGGGCTATCGATCTAACTTCTATATCCTAGTGCAAGTTTATGTTTTATTTCTTGCTTGGGCTTTCCAATTGGCTAGCTAGAAACTCATGTGAAGTGGAAAAACTCTATATGAAGTGTTCATAGGTGAAGGTCCAATGTATGGTTGGAGATGTTAAACTTAGTAACTCTAACTCTTGAATTAGGAAAAATTACCCTAATCCCAAGGTATTAAATTTCGTTTCGAGGTACTGTTTCGGTAACTCTAAAAACGGAAACATTTTGAAACGTTTCGGAAATTTCGAGGAAACGGAAGATTTTTTAAGAAACGTTTCAAATAATTTCAAATAATATTTTTTTTTAATTTTAAAAGATTTTACCATAATATTAATGATATAGATATATAAAATTATATTAAAATTAATTTGAATTAATGTCTATAATTGAATAGTAAAAAAATATACTACTACAGTAGGGACTTCAACTCAAATCTTAATAGTATTCAACAACAATCTCTCTATTGCATCTATCTCTCCATCTTCTTCTTAACTCTTTTGTGACATTTATATTTAAATTTCTTTCTCTGTCGACTATAATTCTATCTCTATCTTTAGGTATATTTGTCTCTCTTTGCCTTTCAATATCTTTTTGTATCATTTTTGTAGTTTCCTCTTTAAAATAAAGATAATGAAAGAAAATAATGTCATAAGAATAAAGGGGGAGAGTATGAAGTTAATAAAAGTGTTGTGACTTGTGAGATAAAGCAACTTAGTGTTAGATATGATGTAATGATATTTTCATCTACTTTTATATTGTCAATTTTTTTATTTTTCAAATTAGTTTAGTACTTTTTCATCGAAACAAGAGTATTCCCATCGAAATAATTCGAAATAAGAGTATTTCCATTGAAATAACTCGAAACAAGAGTATTTCCATCGAAATAACTCGAAACAAGAGTATTTCCATCGAAATAACTTGAAATAAGAGTATTTTCACCAAAATTTCCATTGAAACAAGAGTATTTCCATTGAAATAATTCGAAACAAGAGTATTTCCATCGAAATAACTTGAAACAAGAGTATTTCTATCGAAATAACTTAAAACAAGAGTATTTCTATTGAAACAACTCGAAATAAGAGTATTTTCACCAAAATTTTCATTGAAACAAGAGTATTTCTATCGAAATATTTCAAAACATAGCAATTTTAATTGAAATAGCATAATTCCTTAACAACCACTTCGTTTCGTTTCGATAACTCCATTTTGCATCGGTGACTTAGGAAACGGAAACGTTTTGGTCGTTTCGATGGAAAAGAAAGGAAATTTAGTTCCTTGCCTAATCCAATCTTATTGAAATTTTAAGACCTTCACTTACTTCCCAAAATTTTATCTTCCTTCGACAAGAATTACGCCTCTCTTTAGTATGTTATTTCTAATTTTTCCTATTAGATTTTTTCTCTTTACTTATTCCCTTAATGTTAAAAATATTTTTTATGCATACACATAAAGTGAAGAATTTCTAAAGCTTATACTTCCTTAGATATCTAAAAAATTATTTAATAAATTTTATTTCGTTAATTAAATATTTATATACCTTTATTAATAAAAGAAACAAAATTAGGGATGTTACATAGGATCCCTACCTCTGCTGTTACTTTGATATTTAAAGACATGATCTATATTTTGTGTATACATGGGAATACCTATATGTAAATGTTTTCATTGATAAAAGCGTGTATTATACATGTTATGACAAATATATGTTTATAAAGCATGTGTTTCACATGCCCTTAAATTGGGGGCATGACAAACAACAAAATAATATTCGAACAGAATATTATGAAATGATGAACCAGTTAAAAATGGAAATCCCATTTTTTAAATGGTTAAGTCAATATACTTTCAATAATCAAATATTTAATCCTTATAGGGAAAATCATCCAAGCTTAAATGTTACACAAAAAGTATCATAAAGTTGGATTCTGACAAGTCCAAAAGCTACAACTGTAGAATCGATCCATCCACTGCCTATAGAAATAGCTATTAAAGTAAGAAATTACGATGTAATTGCCTCACCTTTTAAAACAATTGGTTCAACAAATATAAATGAACTAATTACAAAAAAGGATGTGTCAGACATTCAAATTGAAAATAATTATACAAACCAATTACTAATAACAATGAGCCAACAAATTGAAAGAGTAGAAAATAAACAAGATAATCTAGCAAGAAAAAATAAGATAGAAGAAAAACCTTCATCCTCCCAAATAAACTTCCCAACATCAATGAATAATTTAAATTTATACAACAAGCCTATAAAATTATTTACAAAACCTATAGACCAAACCCAAAAAATTGACTCAACCAGACCTATATACAAACATGAACCAATATCAAGAAAAAATGCATCAGAATTTAAATTTTCAAATGAAGATTTAATATCTGACTTAACACAAAAAATAGAAAAAATATTTGAAAAAAAAACATCAAAAATTAATACAATAAATAAATATTCAACACAAAATTTATTCAAAGAATAAAAAAACACCAACCTATGTGTCAACAAAAAAAATTATTATTCAAGACCATCAATGTCTAATCTTCAGTATGAAGAAAGCGATCAATATACTCAAGCTATGTTTACTGGAACTAGTATCATAGAATGGAATATTGATGGAATGAGTGAACATGAAATCCTAAACATAATACAACAAATGTGTATGGCTATATCTGCTTATAGAATAAAAAACATGGATGATTCTAAAATATTCAAAGAAATCATCCAAGGTTTTACAGGAGCCCTAAAAGGATGGTCGGACAATATAATAAGAGAAGAAAATAATAAAAAATACAACAAGACCTAAAACTAATGCTGCAGTACAAATTAATAGAGTTCCTAATTGTTGTGAAAACATTAATGTATGCGATAATTGCTAATTTTGTAGGACAACCACAAGTGTAACAACCTTTTTATTATTATTATTTATTACACAATATAGAGTTCACATACATGTCATTAATCAAAACATACGTACAACAAAATGAAACACATAAATAACTACATTTTATTTATTATGGCTGTCCAATTCCGAAGATATAGGTGCGGGTGGTTGCACCTTCACCGGGATCTAAACCAACTCGACCACAAACATATTATTTGATTCTGGGATCTGCCCAACATAAAGTAACTCGATCCAACGTAGACTAATAGCCAAAGTCATAGAAAAATCTGCATAACTAATTTTCTGAACATGATATAGAAATATAGTGAGAATTAAATCCCAGTAAGTTCAACAATAAATCATCATCAATATAGCTCATCACGTCATGTTCAGCTGTTTAAACTATAATAAATATCTTTGGTCATATGAATGCACTATATCTATGCTCATGAGAATCGTATAGTAATGACATGTATGACATGATTAATTATATTCAAAACATCATATGATAACTATCAATTTATTCACATATCAAACTACCCCCGTCAGGGGGAGTATTTTCTACTCTCTGGTACAGGCTTTTCTCGCTCCGTCCGACATGGCCCACTTTCTCTTTCTTTTCTCATTAACAAGATCATAACCGTTGGTAGGGCATCCCCTACTGGTGCACCACACGGATTGCCATGCGACCGTGTTCATTTCTTTTCTTTTCACAATGATAGTCAAAAATATGCTTTCAATAACAAGTATGTTCATCAAAATATAACTATTACCAAAAGTCATTGGTAATCATGCCATGAACATAACCATTTCAAATATCACTTTATAAAATCTTTCCATGTTAGAATTTCACACTTAAGATGGTCAAAAGTTCATACAATGGCAATGGCTATGGCATATACTAGTCATTTATTATTTTCATTTATAAGATTCTTCTTTTTTTAAATATTAATTTTATTGCTTTATTTTCTTGATGCAGGTTTTCATCCTATCTAACCTTCTCTTACTATTCAGAGCATAACTCCCTCAATTTAACTCCGATGTAGGTGATCTTGGTGTCAATTTCAAGATTAAACAATTATCTAAAACTATTATGTTGAATAGTTTAGTGAAATATTAAGACATCAAGGTGATATTACTCTGTAAAATTACAAGTTATTTCTTCTCGGATAAGTTCTAACCTCTACCTACTAATCTGTCCATATCTCCCTCATAATAATTCCAAATTAAGTTATTCCAGTGGCTAAAACTCCTTGACAAATATAGAAATAACTTTTATGTTAATCATTTATTTTAATTCCCTAAATAATGTTCCCAGAAATTAAAACACAAAAGCTATCCAAAAATGTTCTTTCCGGATTAACCAATTTCTAACCACTGCTTACTAATCGGACCATATCTACCTCATACGGACTCTAAATTGAGTGATTCCAGTGGCCGAAAATCCGTGACACATATATCTATAATTCTTATGTTAAATATTTATTTTAATTCCCTACAGAGAAGTCTCAAAAATTAGAACACAAAAGTTAGCCTAACATATTTTTCCCTGATTAACGATTTTCTGACCACTGCTTACTAATCGGACCATATGTACCTCATATGCACTCAAAATTGAGTGATTCCTGTGGCACAAAATTCGTGAGACATAGATCTATATTTTTTATGTTAACCATTTGTTTTAATTCCTAACTGATTCTTCCCATAATGTTAAAAACATATGCTTATAAGTTTTCCATCAATAGCCATACCTATGCAGAACTATATACACCAGCCTAAGTATTCAAACATATTATACATGATATAGCAACATCCATGACCAATCATCAAAATTATAAGATCAAAATCTCATATAAATATTATAGGTTCCAAAAGTTTTCTTCAAAAAGGAATATTGTTAAACTTACCTTAAGTACTTAGTCCTCTAGACTTCTCCTTCCTCTTTCTTCCTTTCTTCCTCTCCTTTCCTCACTCTACCTTGCTTCTATTTTTCCTTTCCCTCACTTGGACAAAAATTATAATGTTATAGGGATGGGTTTTGCTTAAATAAACCACCAAATAATTCATCTTTCATGATCATGGGTCTATCTTATCACAATCAGGATACACTTGGTTGAATTTTTGAAAAACAAACAACTTATGTTCTTGTCTTCCTCTTTCTTAGTCAAGATATGCATAGCAAAAGGAAATTTGTATTTTGAAAATTATGATAATATGTTTCAAACATAAGGGACAAGGCCCCTTTGATTTAGGGATTCATTTCTTTTTCTTTTGTCTTAATCAATTACGATAGGTTTTCCTTTTTAGGTGGCAAATTTTCAACCCTTGAATCTTCCTTGCTTAACTAAAATTATTTGTGTAGGATAATGATGTTTTGTCATAATGCTATGTATTATTTCCCACTTGCTAAAATTATGAGTGTAGGATATAGATGTTTTGTCCTAATGCCATGTATTATCATACCACTTGCTAAAATTATGAATATAGAATATCACACCACTTTGCTAAATTTTTGTCTTAATGCCATGTCACCTAATCATGATTACACCATTATTTCATCACTTTATTTTATTTTTGATTTTATTTTTCCTCTTGGGTTTGGGCTCATTCTTGCCCATTTTCTTTACTTTGGATAAAATTCTACCTTTCATAATGGGCTTAGTCACATTTTCATGATTTTTGTGCTACCGGTCCAATTTCTATATCCTTGTCCAAGTCTATGTTTTATTTCTTCCTTGGGCTATCCTATTGGCTTGCTAAAAATTCATGTGAAGTAGAAAAACTCTATATAATGTGTCCATAGGTGAAAGCCCAATTTATGGGTGGAGACACTAAACTTAGTAACTTTAACTCTTAAATTAGGAAAAATTACCCTAATCCAATCTTTTTGAAATTTTAATACCTCTATTTACTTCAAAAAAATTTATCTTCCTTACCGAAAAATTTCACTTTTCTTTAGTATATTTATTTCTAATTTTTCCTCTTAGGTTTTCTCTCTTTACCTATTTCATTATTGTTAGAACATTTCTATGCATACACATAAGGTGAAGAATTTTTAAGGATTACATTTCCTTAAATATCTAAAAATTGTCTAGTAAATGTTATTTTCTTATGGGATGTTACATTCTTCCCCCCTTAAGAAATTCGGTCCCCGAATTTCAACCCATCCTACCACATGTAAGGAATGAAATTAAAGCACAATTCAGAGTTACCAACTTTATTACCCAAATAATTAGGGATATCTTTTCTGTATATCATCTTTACTTTTTAATATATCTATTCACTTGAGTGATTTTTGTAACAACTCCATTTATGTAAATTTTTTTTTTTTTAAAATACCATGAAGTTATTACCTCGTTACAACTTAACTCAATATAACATTTATTTAATTTATACAATACTGAGTTTCCATACACACTATTATTTTACAAACTACACACCATTATTTTACAAACATTTGTACAAAGATACATATTAGTTCTAATAATCTATATCGACTACTTCCGGGGACACTGGTTCGGGTGGCACGTCCACCGGAATCTCAGTTACATCTACGACAGTTACATCAGAAATAACTGGAAGTTGCCCAAGGTAGGGCACCTCGATCCAACGTACAGAGATAATAAGTGTCATAGAGAATATCTGCATATTTATTCTTCTGAACATGATATGGAAATATAGTGAGAATTAAATCCCAGTAAGTTCAACAATAAATCATAATTTACCATCAATATAGTTCATCACGTCATGTTCAGCTGTATAAACTACAGAAAATATCTTTAGGTCACATGAATGCACTTTATCATGCACATTAAAATTATACAGTTATGACATGTATGGCATGAATAACTATTTTTCGAATTTCATATAATGGCTATCCACTTATTCTTACTTCAAGCTACCCCGGTCAGGGTGAGTATTCTCTACTTTTCGGTACGGGCTTATCTCGCTCCGTCCGACATGGCACACTTTCTCTTTCTTTTCTTATTAACATGATCATAACCGTTGGTAGGGCGTCCCCTACTGGTGCACCACACGGATTGCCATGTGACCGTGCTCATTTCTTTTCTTTTTACAATGATAGCCAAAAATATGCTTTCAATAACAAGTATGTTCATCAAAATATAACTATTACCATAAATCATTGGTAATCAGGCCATGAACATAACCATTTAAAATATCACTTTATAAAACATTTCCATGTCAAAATTCCATACTAATACCTTGGTAACTGGATAGTAATTGTAGTCTGTAAACAGCGCACCAGAAAAGTTCCCAGGAAAGAGAGGTGGGTCACTAATGGACACGCTTAAGTACCATATCTTTCCTTGCCAGAGCTTTCCTTAGACATGCACTTTTCACAAATCACAATTTTGTTTTCCAGTAACTAGAATAATTCTTTTCTGATGTGAAAATACTGCAACCACGGAGCATACTAAGATTTTTCAAATAAAATCGGCACTTTCAAAACTTCTTGTAAATTTATATGAGTACTAGGGTAAATTCCATGTTAAAAATTACACACTTAAAATGGTAGTAAGTTCATGCAATGGCAATGGCTATGGCTATACTAGTCATTTGTTAAGATTCATCTTCTTTTTAAAATACTAATTTTATTTCTTTATTTTCTTGATGCAGGTTTTCATCCTATCTAACCTTCTCTTACTAATCAGAGCATAACTCCCTCAATTTAACTCTGATGTAGGTGATCTTAGTGTCAATTTCAAGATAAAACAATTATCTAAAACTATTATGTTGAACATTGTAGCAAAATATTAAGGAATCAAGGTGATATTACTCCCTAAATGTACAGATTATTTCTTCTCGTGTAAGTTCTGACCTTTACTGACTAATTAGACCATATCTCCCAAATTTGAACTCCAAATTGAGTTATTCCAGTTAGTAAAAATCCATGATCCCTATATCTATAATTGTTATCTTGGCGTACGATTTTAACTCCCTACAGAATATTTTCCAGAAATTCAAAAACTAAAGCTTTAATAACATATTCTGAATAAACATTTTCTGACCTCTGCTTACTAATCAGCTTATATCTACCTCAAATGGACTTCAAATTGAATGATTCCAGTGCCTACAAATCCATGACACATTTATCTTTAATTCTTATGTTAATAATTTATTTTAATTCCTTACAGATACTTCTCAAAAATTAAAATACCGAAGCTATCCTAACATATTTTTCCCTGATGACCCATTTTCTGACCTTTGTCTACTAATCGGCTCATATCTCCCTCATATGGACTCCAAATTGAATGATTCCAGTGGCTAAAAATCCATGACATACATATCTTTAATTCTTATGTTAACCATTTATTTTAATTCCCTACCAATAATTCCCAGAAATTAAATTACCGAAGCTATCCTAACATATTCTTCCCTAATGATTCATTTTCTGACCTTTGACTACTAATCAGACCATAGCTACCTCATATGGACTCCAAATGGAATGATTCCAGTGGCTAAAAATCCATGACACATTTATCTTTAATTCTTAGGTTAACCATTTATTTTAATTCCTTATAGATTGTTCCCAGAAATTAAAATACCGAAGCATAAAATTCTGCCACCCATAGCCATAACCATGCAGAACTATCTACACCAACCTAAGTATTCAAACATACATCACATGCAAGATCAATATGTAACATGATATAGCAACATCATGACCAATCATAAAAGTTCTAAGATCAAAATCTCATACAAATATTATAAGTTTCAAAAGTTTTCTTCAAAAAGAAATATTGTTAAACTTACTTGGAGCACTTAGTCTTCTAGACTTCTCCTTCCTCTTTCTTCCTTTCTTCCTCTCCTCTCCTCCCTCTACCTTGCTTCTATTTTTTCTCTCCCTCACTTGGACGAAATTCTAATGTTGTAAGGGTGGGTTTTCTTATATAGACCACCAAATAATTCACCTTTCATGATCATGGGTCTACCTTATCACAATTAGGATACACTTTGTTGAATTTTTGGAAAACAAACAACTTATGTTCTTGTCTTCCTCTTCCTTAGTCAAGATATGCATAGGAAAAGGAGATTTGTATTTTGAAAATTATGATAATATGTTCTTAAGATATGGGACAAGGTCCCTTTGATTTAGGGATTCATTTCCATTTTCTTTTGTCTTAAACAAGTATGATAGGTTTGCCTTTTTAGGTGGCAAATTTCTAGCCCTTGAATCTTCATTATTTGGTTGCTATTATTTGTGTGGGCTATGAATGTTTTGTCCTAATACCATGTATTATCATACCACTTGCTAAAATTATGAGTGTAGGATATAGATGTTTTTGTCCTAAAGCCTTGTATTATCATGCCACTTGCTTAAGTGATGAATGTAGAATCACACCACTTGCTAAATTTTTTGTCTTAATGCCATGTAACCTAATCTTTATTCTTATTATTATATCATCATCTAATTTATTTTATTTTAGTTTTCCTCTTGGATTTGGGCTTATTCCTACCCATTATGGGCTTTTCCTACCAATTTTCTTTGCTTTGGATAAAATTCTTCCTTTCTTGGTGGGCTTGGTCACATTTTCATAATTTTTGGGCTATTTGTGAAATTACTATATCCTAGTCCAAGTCTATGTTTAATTTCTTGTTTAGGTTATCCAATGGGCTTGCTAGAAACTTATGTGAAGTGGAAAAACTCTATATGAAGTGTCCATAGGTAAAAGCCTAATGTATGGGTAAAGATTTTAAACTTAGTAACTATAGTTCTTGAATTAGGAAAAATTACCCTAATTCAATGTTCTTTGAAATTTTAAGACCTTTACTTGTTTCTAAAAATTTATCTTCCTTATCCAAGAATTTTGCATCTCTTTAGTATGTTATTTCTAATTTCTTTCCTATTAGATTTTCCTTCTTTATTTGTTCTCTTAATGTTAGAAACATTTTCTATGCATATACCTAAGGTGAAGAATTTCTAAGGATTATATTTCCTTAGATATCTAAAATATTGTCTAATAAATTTTATTTCCTTAATTAAATTTTTTATGTACCTTTATCAATAAAAGAAACGAAATTAAGGATGTTACAATTTTTCCATATAACTTAACCTTATAGATTTCTTTCATCCATAAGTTCTTCACTTTATTTCCTCTAGCTCACATGGATATATCTATGGGTTTATATTAGAAAACACACACATAAAAGAACATATTCACCTTCATATTGGGTAATTATCTTTTCTTATTCCAAACTTCTATTAAGTCATTTTTTTGGTTTTCATATATCAACATCATCCCATGAATATCATCATCTTAATCTATCATCTATTTTTATCCTAAAATCCTTTAATCCATATGTTAAACATACGTAGCAATAAATCCACCAAACCTTTTATAACATTTATGTACCATTGACACATGTATAATAATTCCAACTTACCTCATTACAGTAATTCTATACCATCTTATTAACACCATTAAACTCATTGTCAAAAATTTCAATTATTTCTTCTATCATAACCAAAAGCACCTCATTCTAGCTTATGTCAATCCCATTTTAATCACCCAATCATTTCAAGAAGATTTTTTCTAACAATTAGTCATATATGAATTCTCAATTCCAACATAATTCACATCATAGATACTAGACTCAATTTAGCATGATATAAACCTTTAACACAAATATCTTGATCACTTACATTATTTTTGGACATGGTTATCAGAATATTCTCTATATTTCCAAATGAAGAGTTCAAAGATTAATTTAAATCCTACTTCCCATATTTTATTCCTCAAGAACTTCAACACCACTAATTCTCTTGATTACATTCATCAAAACACCAAAATAGTTGAGTTTCAAATATAATAATAATAATAAATAAATAAATAAATAAAACTTTTCTTGTAATATGGGAAAATAATCTTACATTTAATGCCAAATATTAATGTAGGACAATGCAGTAGAATAGACGAAAAGCATAATAAAGAATGGTGCTAAAATAGAAAGTCAAAAGTTTGGACAAAACATTAGAGAGAGTTAAAATCGGTGGTCGTACTTCTTGAAAATCTGAAAACAAAAATGTAACTGTTATATCGGCAAAAATCAGTGGTCGCAAGGTTTGAATATATGTGCCAAAATCTACTTTAAATCTGCTGGTATACGATGGAAAGATATCACATGGAAAAAGAAACATTTCTGAGCTTATAAAAGTCTATGAAAATCAAAGAATACGTAGTTAACTGGTAGGATGCAGTTGATAGCTTCAAAATAGATGTAATCAATCAATTGTAAAATAACCAGTTCAAATTAAAATTTCTCAAAATAGCTAGTCGACTAGCAAAAATATTGGGAAAACAAAATAAATCATTTGATTGTCCTTCTTTAACAACTAACTTGTTTACATTTTCACTTTCTTTTGTTTTTCAATTACGCCTATCACCTACAACTTTTTTACAAAAATCAAGATATCAAGGTTTCATCAAAGACAACAAAGACAAATTTATGATAATATCTTAACCTTATTCTCTTTATATGCCTAATATGAGCAACTATCACAACTACTATACATATACATGCTTGCTGTCATTTTAGAAAATTTTACCTTTAATTTAACTGATATCCACCAATCACTCACAAAATTGTTTTAATTATTCCCGGCCTATTCGCATAGCTATCATAAATATGCTATTCTTTGAGTTCTATAAATGCACACGTTAATATCTTTACTTTCATACTCCAAGTTAAGGTGGGTGCAACTATGGAGGGAATCGCATTTAGTCAATTCTGAAATATTTGTGTCTTTTGTGGTTCTAGTCCTGGAAAAGATGGAGAATATGTGAAAGCTACACAAAATCTGGGTATGGTACTGGCCAGAAGAAAAATTCATTTAGTCTATAGTGGAGGTAATTGTGGGTTAATGGGGTGTGTGTCTACAGCTGCCCATGTAGGAGGATGCCAAGTTCTAGGTATTATTCCTACAGCTCTAGCTGCATCTAACATCGTAGGAAAGACAATTGGAGAAGAGTTTAGGGTAGCTTCCATGCATGAATGCATGGCTAGAATGATGAGCAATGGTGATGCCTTCATTGCCTTACCAGGTGGTTTTGGTACTTTAGAAGAGATTTTTCAAATAATTTCTTGGGCACAACTGAATATGCATCACAAACCGATAGGTTTGTTAAATGTTAATCACTTCTTTGATGGTCTGTTGTCTTTTCTTGATCATGCTGTGGAACAAACGTTCATCTCACACTCAGCACGACGAATTCTCATATCAGCTTCAAATGCTGAGGAGTTGATTGATGCTTTACAAGCATATGTTCATGTACCTAATCCAACTATGGCTCAAATAGAATGGATGGCAGATAACCGCAAGAAGCGCAAATTGGATTTGGATCTTCATCTTTAGATGTAGTAAAACATAGCCATTGTTGTACTACTTTTACTTTCTTAAAGTCTACTTGCATACCATCTTTACCAACCATACTCCCTTGGAGTTGGTAGAACTATCTTTAAATGTTGCTTATGATCCTCTGAACTTTTGAAATATTCTAGTATATCATCAATAAAAACAAACTGATCCAGGGATGACCTAATTACTATTCATTAAATCTATGAATGCAGCTAGGACATTTGTCAAATTAAATGACATCACCAAGAACTCATAATGCCCATAATAAGTCCTAAAAGAAAATTTTCGTACATCCTCTTTTCTTATTCTTAATTAATGTTACTCATATCCCAAATCAATTTTTGGAAAAAAATTATTGAACACCATGTAACTGGTCAAATAGGTAATCTATACGAGGTAATGGGTTTTTATTCTACACTATCACCTTATTCAACCGTCTATAATCTATGGATAGTCATAGTGATCCATCTTTCTTTTTCAAAGATAGAACTGGAGCTCTCCAAATAAAAATACTAGGGCATTTAAATTCCTTGTCTAACAAGTCTTGTAAATAATTTTTTTTAAATTCAATCGATACCATTCTATATAGGGATATAGATACTAGTTGGGTTCTAAGGAGTAAATCAATATCAAATTCTCGAATTGTCGTGGCAAGGTTGTGCAGCGTTTCCTCTACATTGTTTTCCGGATTCCTCCTTGGTGGTGTCATTTCCTACTGTGGCAAAAATAAAGTCATGCTACTATTGACGTGATTAAGCCCAATAGTTAGTTTCAAAAAAATATTTAATAGCAGTCATAACACAATAGATAGGAAACACTAGTAATTTCTTACTATATGAAATCACTGATCCCCTACAAAGCACTACCACAACATACTCAAAATACTATAAGATCGATTCAGATAACCAACCATCCACTAGCCATCTAGGATCGACCTGCTCTAATACCAATTATGTAACAACATTTTTTTTATTTATTTATTACACAATATAGAGTTCACATACATGTCATTAATCAAAACATATGTACAACAAAATGAAACACATAAATAATTATATCTTATTTATTCTGGTTGTCCAATTCCAGAGATATAGGTGCCGGTGGTTGCACCTTCACCGGGATCTGAACCAACTCGACCACAAACATATTATTTAATTCTGAGATATGCCCAACATAAAGTAACTCGATCCAATGTACACTAATAGCCAAAGCCATAAAAAAATTTGCATAACTAATTTTCTGAACATGATATGGAAATATAGTGAGAATTAAATCCCAGTAAGTTCAACAATAAATCATCATCAATATAGTTCATCACGTCATGTTCAGCTGTATAAAATACAGTAAATATCTTTGGTCACATGAATGCACTATATCTATGCACATGAGAATCGTATAATAATGACATGTATGACAATATTAATTATTTTCAAAACATCATATGATGACTATCAATTTATTCTCATATCAAGCTACCCCGGTCAGGGTGAGTATTTTCTACTCTCCGGTACGGGCTTTTCTCGCTCCGTTCGACATGGCCCACTTTCTCTTTCTTTTCTCAGTAACATGATCATAACCGTTGGTAGGGCGTCCCCTACTAGTGCACCACACGGATTGCCACTGGACTGTGTTCATTTCTTTTCTTTTCATAATGATGGCCAAAAATATGCTTTCAATAATAAGTATGTTCATCAAAATATAACTATTACCAAAAATCATTGGTAATCATGCCATGAACATAACCATTTCAAATATCACTTTATAAAATCTTTCCATGTCAGAATTTCACACTTAAGATGGTAAGAAGTTCATACAATGGCAATGGCTATGGCATATGCTAGTCATTTATTATTTTTATTTATAAGATTCTTCTTTTTGTTTTTAAATATTAATTTTATTATTTTATTTTCTTGATGCAAGTTTTCATCCTATCTAACCTTCTCTTACTAATCAGAGCATAACTCCCTCAATTTAACTCCGATGTAGGTGATCTTAGTGTCAATTTCAAGATTAAACAATTATCTAAAACTATTATGTTGAATAGTTTAGTGAAATATTAAGACATCAAGGTGATATTACTCTATAAAATTACAAGTCTTCTAGGATAAGTTCTGACCTCTACCTACTAATCTGTCCATATCTCCCCCATTATAATTTCAAATTAAGTTATTTCAGTGGCTAAAAGTCCATGACACATATAGCAATAACGTTTATGTTAATCATTTATTTTAATTCCCTAAAGAATGTTCCCATAAATTAAAACACAAAAGCTATCCAAAAATGTTCTTTCCTGATTAACCAATTTTTGACCACTGCTAACTAATTAGACCATATCTACCTCATACGGACTCTAAATTGAGTGGTTCCAGTGGCTCAAAATCTGTAACACATATATCTATAATTCTTATGTTAAACATTTATTTTAATTCCCTACAGAAAATTCTCAGAAATTAAAACACAGAAGCTATCCTAACATATTCTTCCCTGATTAACCATTTTCTAACCACTGCTTACTAATTAGACGATATGTACCTCATATGGACTCCAAATTGAGTGATTCCAGTGGCTAAACATTCACGAGACATAGATCTATATTTTTTATATTAACCATTTGTTTTAATTCCTAACCGATTCTTCCTACAATTTTAAAAACAGAAGCTTATAAGTTTGCCATCAATAGCCATACCTATGCAGAACTATCTACACCAGCCTAAGTATTCAAACATACATAATATGTAACATGATATAGCAACATCCATGACCAATCATCAAAGTTCTAAGATCAAAATCTCATATAAATATTATAAGTTTCAAAAGTTTTCTTCAAAAATAAATATTGTTAAACTTACCTTAAGTACTTAGTCCTCTAGACTTCTCCTTCCTCTTTCTTCCTTTCTTCCTCTCCTTTCCTCACTCTACATTGCTTATATTTTTCCTTTCCCTCACTTGGACGAAAATTATAATGTTATAGGGATGGGTTTTGCTTAAATAAACCACCAAATAATTCATCTTTCATGATCACGGGTCTATCTTATCACAATTAGGATACACTTGGTTGAATTTTTAGAAAACAAACAACTTATGTTCTTGTCTTACTCTTCCTTTGTCAAGATATACATAGCAAAAGGAGATTTGTATTTTGAAAATTATGATAATATGTTTCTAAGATAAGGGACAAGGCCCCTTTGATTTAGGGATTCATTTCTTTTTCTTTTGTCTTAATCAATTATGATAGGTTTGCCTTTTTAGGTGGCAAATTTCCAACCCTTGAATCTTCCTTGCTTAATTAAAATTATTTGTGTAGGATAATGATGTTTTGTCATAATGCTATGTATTATTACCCACTTGCTAAAATTATGATTGTATGATATAGATGTTTTGTCTTAATGCCATGTATTATCATACCACTTGCTAAAATTATGAATGTAGAATATCACACCACTTGCTAAATTTTTGTCTTAATGCCATGTCACATAATCTTGATTACACCATTATTTCATCACTTTATTGTTTTTTATTTTATTTTTCCTATTGTGTTTGGGCTCATTCTTGCCCATTTTCTTTACTTTGGATAAAATTCTACCTTTCATAATGGGCTTAGTCACATTTTCATAATTTTTGGGCTACCGGTCCAATTTCTATATCGTAGTCTAAGTCTATGTTTTATTTCTTCCTTGGGCTATCCTATTGGCTTGCTAAAAATTCATGTAAAGTAGAAAAACTCTATATAAAGTGTCCATAGGTGAAATCCCAATTTATGGGTGGAGATACTAAACTTAGTAACTTTAACTCTTAAATTAGGAAAAATTACCCTAATCCAATCTTCTTAAAATTTTAATACCTCTATTTACTTCACAAAAATTTATCTTCCTTACCGAAGAATTTCACCTTTCTTTAGTATATTTATTTCTAATTTTTCCTCTTAGGTTTTCTCTCTTTACCTATTTCATTAATGTTAGAACATTTCTATGCATATACGTAAGGTGAAGAATTTTTAAGGATTATATTTTCTTAGATATCTAAAAATTGTCTAATAAATATTATTTTCTTATGGGATGTTACAACAAGAATACAACGAAAGACAACTATCAATATTACAAAATTTGAGATACCTCAAATTATCAGATTTTAGGTGGTGTAAAAATAATTTTATCCCTTTAGTCTACCAAAGTCCTGATGGTTATGCAGCTTATTAGAAAGAAAGATATAAATCTAGACTTCCTAAGCTCTTTACTAAAAGAATAAAAAATTTCATTAAAGAAAAATATGGACCAAATGTTCCATATGAAGAATTGACTTATGGACAAATAATTAATACAATTATAAGTGAAGTATTAGCCTTTTGTAATGAAACAAAAAGGCAAAACAAATACAATACTAATTTTAGAAAAGGAAAACAAGAATTAGGAGAATTTTATTAACAATATGGATGTTCATTAAATATTCCATCAAAAGAGAAAAAGAAAAAACATAAAACCTTTAAAAGATTTTAAAAATATTCAAAATATTATAAAGAGAAAAGATATTTTCACAAATATACAAAAGAGAAACCAAAAAGAAAATTGCATAAACAAATCAAAGAAAAACATTGTTTGCTATAAATGTGGTAAATAAGAACATTTTGCAAATAAATGTAAAGCTGTAAAGAAAATATAAAATCTTCAAATAGATGAAGAACAGAAGAAAAATTTAATGAAAATTTTAATTAATACTTCCTCTGAAGAAGAATTTTCTTCTCAAGAAGAAGAAGAAGAAGACAATAGCTTAACAGACGAACAATATATTAAATAAATTCTAGAGTCTGAATCTAACTCAGAATTATCAGAACAAGAAATTATAACATGTCCAATAGGAATATTTGGACCATGTGACTATCAAAAATGTCAAAAGAAACTCAATATGATTTCTTTAAAAAAAACAATTTTTCTAGTAGAAATAATTGATAAGATACAAGATCAAGATTTAAAGAAACAATATTTAATAAAATTAAAAGATTTATTAGATGAAGACATACAAGAACCAAAAGAAATTAGACCCATAACACTAAGCCACATTTTAGAAAGATATCAACAAAAGGATGTTAGACCAACTTCAATACAAGATCTTCAACAAGAAATAAAAATTCTTAAAGAAGAAATTCAAGATCTTAAATATGATGATTTAGCTCAAGATTTAAGAATACTTCAACTTGAAACAAAGACAATCAAACAAAATTATTTCAAAAATGGTACTGTCAGATGAAATTAGTAGTTAACAAAGAATTTTATAAAGATTTAGTTGTATTAATTGATTCTAGAGCATATATGAATTGTATCCAAGAAGGATTAATACCTACTGAATATTATGAAAAAACTACTTAAAGCTTTTACTATGCCAGTAGTCACAAACTTAATTTTAATTACAAATTAACAAATTCATACATTTGTAATCAAGGAATATGTTTTTACAACATATTCATTCTTGTAAAAAAAATCTAGGAGAACCAGCAATCCTAGGTACATCATTTTTACAACAAATTATGCCCTTTGAAGTAGATAATAATGGAATAATCTCTCATATGGCAGGAAGAACCATAATCTTTGAATGGTTATTACAACCAAAGCAAAAAGAAATTAACGTGTTACAACAAAATTCATTAACAATAAAGAAGATAAAAAGAAAAAGAAATTAGATTAATTTTTTACAAAAAGATATTCATGATCAAAGAATTGAAGAGCATCTTTAAATTTTAAATATACAAAAAAGAATTACAATTCTTAAAACAAAATTTGAATAAGAAATTTGTTCAAATCATCCAAATGCTTTTTGGAATAGGAAAAAGTATGTAGTTACTTTACCTTATGAACCAGAATTTAAGGAGTCACAAATTCCAACCAAAGCAAGACCAATTCAAATGAATGCTGAAATGTTGGAATATTGTAAAAAAGAAATACAAGATTTAATGGATAAAAAATTAATTAGACAAAGTAAATCACCCTAGAGTTGTTCAGGATTTTATGTACAAAATCATACTGAAATAGAAAGAGGAGTCCCTAGATTAGTAATTAATTATAAGCCCATTAACAAAGCCCTTAGATGGAATAGATACCCTATACCAAATAAAAGAAATTTAATTGGTAGGTTATCAAATGCATCAATATTCTCAAAATTTGATATGAGATCAGGATATTATCAAATTGAGATAGCAAAAGAAGATAGATATAAAACAGCTTTTGTTGTACCCTTTGGACATTACAAATGGAATGTAATACCGTTTGCATTAAAGAATGCCCCTTTAGAATTTCAACACATTATGAATGATATTCTGAATCCTTATACAAAATTCACAATAGTCTATATTGATGATGTATTAGTCTTTTCAAATTCAATTGAACATTTCTATCATTTTGAGGAATTCTTTACCAAAATAAAAAAGAATGGATTAGTAGTTTCAGCTCCAAAGATGAAACTTTTTAAAACAAGAGCCAAATTTTTAGGATTTGACATTTAGAAAGGATCGATAATTCCAATTAGTCAAGCAATAGAGTTTTTCAATAAATTTCTAGATGAAATAAAGGACAAAACTCAGTTACAAAGATTTTTAGGTTGTCTAAGTTATGTGTTAGATTTTATTCCAAACCTTAGAATATCATGTGGAGTGTTATTTGAAATACTTAAAAAGAATCCACCCACTTGGAATGAAGATATGACCCAAGTTGTGAGAGATCTTAAGTTACAAGTCCAAAGCCTACCTTGTTTAGGCATAACAGATTACAAAGCTTTTAAAATTTTAGAAACCAATGCCTCAAAATTGGGCTATGGAGGAATATTAAAACAAAAAAGCCTAAGATCCAATAGTGAACAAATAGTTCGTTTCCATTCTGGAACCTAGAATACGACCCAACAAAAATATAGCACCATCAAAAAAGAATTTACATCAATAGTTTTTTGCATCAATAAATTTCAAGATGATGTAATAAATCAAAAATTTCTTTTAAGAATTGATTGTCAATTTGCAAAAAGAATTTTAGAAAAAGATGTCAAAAATATGGTTTCAAAACAAATTTTTGCACACTACTAAGCGATTTTATCATGTTTTGATTTTGATATTATTTTTATCAAAGGAAAAAATAACTCTCTTCCATATTTCTTGACAAGAGAATTTATACATGGAAAATGAGACTTTCAGGAAAAGCAACCCAGAGACCACAAACACCACAAAGTCAAAAGATGCATTTGGCATCATCTAGTAATCCACAAAAGTTACCAGCTTTACCACCAAAGTCCAAAATCCTTACGATTTAGGACTATCTACAACAATTGTCAACACCAGCAACATTTCAAAATTACCTACACAAAAGGATTTAGACCAATCAAAATCCTATGCAAAAACAACAGCCCAAAATACCCAAGGTGATTTAGAAACCTTTTCTCCAAATTACATGACCAAAGAAAAATATCAACTGGTTATCTCTCTTGAACTAGATCAAATCAAAGACTACGCAGCTAAATCAGCAGTGAAGGTCTTCCCTAAAATAGAAAAATCAGGACAATGACACTTTTTGGCTCATTCCCTTAACAAAACCAGAAATTTTTATGAATTGATTCTAGTCCAAACAAAGTCAGCTATAATCTCTCATTGACAGGGGGAAGATGGAAACGCCTTTTCTCAATTACAAATTGTAAAAATATTTTCAAAGGAAGACTAGAATCAACATTTATTTATGGAAATAAATTTACAATACCATTCTAGCATCCCTCCTTTTGTTATTGGGATTATATGGATGCTTGGTACAACACTTTATATTATCTGAATCGACAGCATTCATGGTTTATCCATTTTCACAAAAATTGTAAAAAAACCTTTCAAACATGGTTTATTGAATGGTTTGAGTTATTCGGTCCAATCAAAAGAATCCTTCCTATACCCATACAGGAAGCATTCAATCTTTTCAAAGTTTCTTCAACCTTTATCCCAGAATCAAGCCTTTTTATTTCTTTGTATATTTTAAAGTGCCTTGGATTATGTCATGGGATTATGGTATAGAAACAAAAGCATCGAATGTAGCCATCAAATATCTAGTCCACTACATCAGTATTAAATGGTGGGCTAAGTATGATTTGAAATTCTACACCCTAGAACATATTAAAACCAAGATACAAAGAAATCCTACTTTTGTACACCAAGAGAAACTCAAAACTTAAGAGAATCAACAATTCCTCATTGAGAAAACAAAGCATATGGCCCAACTTGCCACAATCAAAGATCCTAAAGCATGGAAATCAAAAGCTATCATAGATCATGTCATGTTTAGCCTTTCACAAAGGTTTGGTCAAAGGCAAAGATGAATTAATTGAAGAAATAGGGAATACTAAAGATCCTCTATATGAAAATGAAGACGACTACTTTGGGGTAAACCTTGAAGCTAACCAAGAGCCAAATTTCAGCAATGATTTCTGAACAAAACCAAGTCTGCTATAAAACAAAAGGCTGCCACCAACAAACAACTCAAAAGAAGATTATTTTTACAAAGTGTTACACCTGTCAAAAATAGATGAAGCACACTTCTGAAAAGAAAAAAGGATAAAATTACTTTTGCTACTTTCAAAAAAAGAAAAAGCAAGATGCCCGACAAAACATTTACTTTTAAAAAGTAAAAGCAGAGACGCTTAAGAAAGAATTTACTTTCATTAAAGAAAAAGAAAAAGCAAAAAAGACAAAGATGCTCATTAGAAAAGCATCACCAAAATAACAGCTACGATAATGAAGATCAGGAATCATCCTCAGACTTCACCACTTGTTAAGTCTGCCATGTTCTATAAATGGACGGACTCTTCCCTTTATCGAGTAGAAGTTTTTTTTTGGAGAAAGAAAAAACCAGAGAGAGATTCTCTAACCCTTTTCTTATTTTCAAGAAGACTTTTGTACAAACTGATCTTCTGATCCACAATATTTGTAAGTTGTCAATATCAATATATTTTACCAATTTCAAATTTTATTTCTTTTAAATTATTGTGCCAGTATTGCCATACTAGGCTGGTTTTCTTTGCATCATTTGCATATCTATAAGCTGTACTATCCCTATGGATAAACACAAGAACTTTCCACAGAGCATAACTTAAGTGGGTTAGGAGGAGGAAAAATCAAGATATTATCATTCATATTAGCTAAATTAAACTATATTTTCTCATCCCCTACATTTAAAGAAAGCTTTCCATCTTGTACGCTAATGTTTGCACTAGCTGTGACTAGGAAAGGCCTTCTAAGAATGATGGGGATTTTGTCATCTTCCTCCATCTCTAAAATGACAAAATCAACTGGTATGAAAAATTTACCTACTTTTAGAGGAACATCCTCTAATATACCTACCAGATGCTTAATGGATCGATCAGCCAACAGAAGAGAAAGAGTGGTAGGCTTCAAGTCACCTATTTGAAGCTTCTTGTAAACTGAAAGAGGCATGAGACTCACACTTCCTCCAAGGTCACATAGGGCTCTGTCAATCTTTATTTCTCTTATAGAACAAGGAATGAAAAAGCTTCCCGGGTCCTTAGGCTTTTGTGGCAGCTTATTCTAAATTAATGCACTGGATCCCTCTGTTAATGTCACAACAACATGTTCTTCAATTTTCCTCTTATTCGAGAGGATTTCCTTCAGAAACTTCAAATAAGGTGGCATTTAGGAGATGGCTTCTAGGAAAGGGATATTAATGTTCAGTTTCTTCAAAACATCCAGAAACCTTCCATAATGCTTCAATAATTTAGCCTTGACCCATCTTTGAAGAAAAAGGGATTGGTGGCTTGTAAGGTGCAGGAGTCACATATTTGGGTTCTTCTTCTTCCTTTTTCCCTTCTTTAGAATCCTCTTCTCTTCTCTGTTCTGATTCAACCTGAGGTTCATCTTTCTTTAACTCCAAACTTCCTTTAGGTTCGGGCAATTGTTTACCACTTCTTAAGGTAATAGCATTACAATACTCTCTAAGGTTCTTAGTTTGAAAGGCTCGCTTGCTATGCAATCTAAGTTTTCAAAATCTTACTATGAGTAGTAAGCGAGTCAACCTTGGAGGATAAATATTTTATAGCTTCATTCATAGAGTGGTTTTAGACTTTGAACTCATCATTTTATTTCGTCTAAGTAGTAATGAAATTTTCCATTAAAGCCTCTAGATTTGACTTTGGCTATGCAAGAGGATTGAATGGCCTCGGGTTCCGAAATCCAGGAGGTTACCTAAAATTATTCTAAGGAGGTTGATTTGCATTCAACTTGTATGAAAGATTAGGATGATTCCTCCAGCCTGGATTGTAGGTGTTGCTGTAAGGATTGTTTCTCTAGTTATTAGTCACAAAGTTCACCTGTTCACAATCCTGAGCCGCAGAATATCCAAGTTGGCATTCATTGGCTACTTGGCTAATGTAACATCCCATAATTTTTAGATATTTTCCTTAGAAATTCTTCACCTTACATATATGCATAGAAATGTTCTAATATTAATGGAATAGGTAAAGAAAGAAAACCTAAGAGGAAATATTAGAAATAAACATGTTAAAGAAAGGTGAAATTCTTAGGTAAAGAAAGATAAATTTTTGTGAAGTAAGTAAAGGTCTTAAAATTTCAAGAAGATCGGATTAGGGTAATTTTTCTTAATTTAAGAGCAAAAGTTACTAAGTTTAGTATCTCCACCCGTAATTGGGCTTTAACCTATAGACACTTCTTATAGAGTTTTTCTACTTCACATGAATTTTTAGCAAGCCAATAGGATAGGCCAAGGAAGAAATAAAACATAGACTTGGACTAGGATATAGAAATTGGACCGATAGCCCAAAAATCATGAAAATGTGACCAAGCCCATTATGAAAGGAAGAATTTTAACCAAAGTAAGGAAAATGGGCAAGAATGAGCCCAAACCCAAGAGGAAAAATAAAAATAAAAATAAAATTAAAGTGATGAAATATTAGTGTAATCAAGATTAAGTGACATGGCATTAAGACAAAAATTTGACAAGTGGTGTGATTCTACATTCATCATTTTGGCAAGTGGCATAATAATACAAGGCTTTAGGACAAAAACATCTATATCCTACATTCATAACTTTAGCAAGTGGGTAATAATACATAGCACTATGAAAAAACATCATTATCCTACACAAATAATTTTAGTTAAGTAAGGAAAATTCAAGGGCTAGAAATTTGCCACTTAAAAAGGCAAATCTATCATACTTGATTAAGACAAAAGAAAAAGGAAATGAATCCCTAAATCAAAGGGATCTTGCCCCATATCTTAAGAACATATTATCATAATTTTCAAAATACAAATCTCCTTTTTCTATGCATATCTTGACTAAGGAAGAGGAAGACAAGAACATAAGTTGTTTGTTTTCCAAAAATTCAACAAAGTGTATCCTAATTGTGATAAGGTAGACCCATGATCATGAAAGGTGAATTATTTGGTGGTCTATATAAGAAAACCCACCCTTACAACATTAGAATTTCGTCCAAGTGAGGGAGAGCAAAAATAGAAGCAAGGTAGTGTGAGGAAAGGAGAGGAAGAAAGGAAGAAAGAGGAAGGAGAAGTCTAGGAGATTAAGTGCTCCAGGTAAGTTTAACAATATTGCTTTTTGAAGAAAACCTTTGAAACTCATAATATTTATATGAGATTTTGATCTTAGAACTTTGATGATTGGTCATGGATGATGCTATATCATGTTACATATTGATCTTGCATGTGATGTATGTTTGAATACTTAGGTTGGTGTAGATAGTTCTGCATGGGTATGGCTATGGTTGACAGAATTTTAAGCTTCGGTATTTTAATTTCTGGGAACAATCTATAAGGAATTAAAATAAATGGTTAACATAAGAATTAAAGATATATGTGTCACGGATTTTTACCCACTGGAATCATTCCATTTGGAGTCCATATGAGGTATCTATGGTCTGATTAGTAGTCAAAGGTCAGAAAATGAATCATCAGGGAAGAATATGTTAGGATAGCTTCGGTAATTTAATTTCTAGGAATTATTGGTAGGGAATTAAAATAAATGGTTAACATCAAAGTTATATATCTATGTCTCATGGAAATATACCCACTGGAATTATGCAATTTGGAGTTCATATGAGGTAGATATGATCTGATTGGTAAGAAGAGGTCAGAAAATGTTTATTCAGGGAAGAGTATGTTATTAATGCTTTAGTTTTTGAATTTCTGGGAATATTCTGTAGGGAATTAAAATAGTGCGCCAACATAACAATTATAGATATATGGCTCATGGATTTTTACCAACTGGAATAACTCAATTTGGAGTTCCAATTTGGGAGATATGGTCTAATTAGTCAGTAAAGGTCAGAACCTATCCGAGAGGAACTATCCTGTACTTTGAGGGAGTAATATCACCTTCGTTTCTTAATTTTTCGCTACAATGTTCAACATAATAGTTTTAGATAATTGTTTTATCTTGAAATGGACACCAAGATCACCTACATCAGAGTTAAATTGAGGGAGTTATGCTCTGATTAGTAAGAGAAGGTTAGATAGGATGAAAACCTTCATCAAGAAAATAAAGAAATAAAATTAGTATTTAAAAAAGAAGATGAATCTTAATAAATGACTAGTATAGCCATAGCCATTGCCATTGTATGAACTTCTTACCATCTTAAGTATGAAATTTTGACATGGAAATATTTTATAAAGTGATATTTGAAATGGTTATGTTCATGGCATGATTACCAATGATTTATGGTAATAGTTATATTTTGATGAACATACTTGTTATTGAAAGCATATTTTTGGCTATCATTGTGAAAAGAAAAGAAATAAGCACGGTCACATGGCAATTCGTGTGGTGCACCAGTAGGGGACGCCCTACCAACGGTTATGATCATGATAATGAGAAAAGAAAGAGAAAGTGGGCCATGTCGGACGGAGCGAGAAAAGCCCGTACCGGAGAGTAAAGGATACTCACCCTGACCGGGGTAGCTTGAAATGAGAATAAGTTGATGGCCATCATATGATATTTTGAAAATAGTTAATCCTGTCATACATATCATTACAGTATGATTCTTATGTGCATAGATATAATGCATTCATGTGACCAAAGATATTTTCTGTAGTTTATACAGCTGAACATGACGTGATGAGCTTTACTGATGATAATTTATTGTTGAACTTACTGGGATTTAATTCTCACTATATTTCCATATCATGTTCAGAAAATTATTTATGCAGCTTTTGTTTCTAAGGCCCTGGCTTTTAGTGCACATTGGATCGAGTTACTTTATGTTGGGAAGATTTTAGAATCAAATAAGATGTTTGTGGTCGAGTTGGCTCAGATCTCGGTGAAGGTGCAACCACCCGCACCTGTATCTCCGGAATTGGTCAACCAAAATAAACAAGATGTAAATATCTATCTGTTTGATATGTTATACGTATGTTTTGATTAATGACATGTATGTGAACTCAATATTGTATAATAATAAAGGAAAAAAAAAGGTTGTTACAGCTAACACATCCATAAATCTTGCATGTAAAAGATGGAGAGGAACCAACAGCAATAATGCTTAATTTATCTAATTTCTAAAACAATGCATCAACTTTATAAGTGATATGATTAAACACATCTACTTCATATATACCTGCTAGTTTTCTAGATTGATGCCTCTCACTAGATCAGGAATAATAATTTTGAGCCATATCTTCAATAAGTTCATAAGCCTCATCAACTGGTTTGTTCATCAAAGCTCCTTTAGCTGCAGCATCCACAGACATTCGGGTGCTGTATATTAGTCCATTGTAGAATATATGGACTATGAGCCACTTCTCCAACCCATGGTGTGGACATAGTCTGAAAATTTCTTTAAATCTCTCCCAATCTTCATTCAATGATTCACTATCTTTTTGAGCAAAGGTAGTGATTTGGTTCCTAAGATGGGTTGTCTTACTTGGGGTAAAGTGTAACAACCTTTTTTTTTCTTTTTTTTTTCCTTTATTATTATACAATATTGAGTTCACATACACATCATTAATCAAAACATACATGTAACATGTCAAACACATAGATATTTACATCTTGTTTATTTTGGTTGACCAATTTCGGAGATACAGGTGTGGGTGGTTGCACCTTCACCGGGATTTGAGCCAATTCGACCATAAACATCTTATTTGATTCTGAGATCTACCCAACATAAAGTAACTCGATCCAATGTGCACTAAAAGCCAGAGCCTTAGAAACAAAAGCTGCATAAATAATTTTCTGAACATGATATAGAAATATAGTGAGAATTAAATCCCAGTAAGTTCAACAATAAATCATCATCAATATAGCTCATCACGTCATGTTCAGCTGTATAAACTACAGAAAATATCTTTGGTCACATGAATGCATTATATCTATGCACATAAGAATCATACTGTAATGATATGTATGACAGGATTAACTATTTTCAAAATATCATATGATGGCCAACAACTTATTCTCATTTCAAGCTACCCCGGTCAGGGTGAGTATCCTCTACTCTCCGGTACAGGCTTTTCTCGCTCCGTCCGACATGGCACACTTTCTCTTTCTTTTCTCATAATCATAATCATAACCATTGGTAGGGCATCCCCTACTGGTGCACCACACGGATTGCCATGTGACCGTGCTCATTTCTTTTCTTTTCACAATGATAGCCAAAAATATGCTTTCAATAACAAGTATGTTCATCAAAATATAATTATTACCAAAAATCATTGGTAATCATGCCATGAACATAACCATTTCAAATATCACTTTATAAAATATTTCCATGTCAAAATTTCACACTTAAGATGGTAAGAAGTTCATACAATGGCAATGGCTATGGCTATACTAGTTATTTATTATTTTCATTTATAAGATTCATCTTCTTTCTTAAATATTAATTTTATTCCTTTATTTTCTTGATGCAGGTTTTCATCACATCTAACCTTCTCTTACTAATCAGAACATAACTCCCTCAATTGAACTCCGATATAGGTGATCTTGTTGTCCATTTCAAGATACAACAATTATCTAAAACTATTATGTTGAACAGTTTAGCGAAATATTAAGAAATCAAGGTGATATTACTCCCTCAAAGTACAGGATAGTTCCTCTCGAATAGGTTCTGACCTTTAGTAACTAATCTGTTCATATCTCCCTCATATGAATTTCAAATTAAGTGATTCCAGTGGGTACAAATCCGTAACACATCTATATATAATTAATATGTTAACCATTTATTTTAATTCCTTATAGAGTGTTCCCAGAAATTAAAATACCGAAGCTATCCTAACATATTCTTCCCTGATGAACCATTTTATGACCTTTGCTTACTAATCGGACCATATATACCTCATATAGACTCTAAATGGAATGATTCTAATGGCTACAAATCCGTGACACATATATCTTGAATTCTTATGTTAATCATTTATTTTAATTCCCTACATATAATTCCCAGAAATTAAAATACCGAAGCTATCCTAACATATTCTTCCCTGATGACCCATTTTCTGACCTTTAACTACTAATCGACTCATATATTCGTCATATGGACTCCAAATTGAATGATTCCAGTGGCTAAAATTCCATGAAACAAATATCTTTAATTCTTATGTTAACCATTTATTTTATTTCCCTACAGATAATTCCCAGAAATTAAAATACTGAAGCTATCCTAACATATTCTTCCCTGATGACTCATTTTCTGACTTTTGACTACTAATCAGACCATAGCTACCTCATATGGACTTCAAATTGAATGATTCCAGTGGGTAAAAATCCGTGACACATATATCTTTAATTCTTATGTTAACCATTTATTTTAATTCCTTATAGATTGTTCCCAGAAATTAAAATACTGAAGCTTAAAATTCTGCCAACCATAGCCATACCCATGCAGAACTATCTACACCAACCTAAGTATTCAAACATACATCACATGCAAGATCAATATGTAACATGATATAGTAATATCCATGACCAATCATCAAGGTTCTAAGATCAAAATCTCATATAAATATTATAAGTTTCAAAAGTTTTCTTCAAAAAGAAATATTGTTAAACTTACCTGGAGCACTTAGTCTCCTAGACTTCTCCTTCATCTTTCTTCCTTTCTTCCTCTCCTTTCCTCACTCTACCTTGCTTCTATTTTTTCCTCTCCCTCACTTGGACGAAATTCTAATGTTGTAAGGGTGGGTTTCCTTATATAGGCCACCAAATAATTCACCTTTCATGATTATGGGTCTACCTTATCACAATTAGGATACACTTTGTTGAATTTTTGGAAAACAAACAACTTATGTTCTTGTCTTCCTCTTCCTTAGTCAAGATATGCATAGGAAAAGGAGATTTGTATTTTGAAAATTATGATGATATGTTCTTAAGATAAGGGACAAGGTCCCTTTGATTTAGGGATTCATTTCCATTTTCTTTTGTCTTAAACAAGTATGATAGGTTTGCCTTTTTAGGTGGCAAATTTCTAGCCCTTGAATCTCCATTATTTGGTTGATATTATTTGTGTGGGATAGGAATGTTTTGTCCTAATACCATCTATTATCATACCACTTGCTAAAATTATGAGTGTAGGATATATATGTTTTTGTCCTAAAGCCTTGTATTATTATGCCACTTGCCAAAATGATGAATGTAGAATCACACCACTTGCTAAATTTTTGTCTTAATGCCATGTAACCTAATCTTTATTATTATTACATTATTATATCATCACCTAATTTATTTTATTTTATTTTTTCTCTTGGATTTGGGCTTATTCCTACCCATTATGGGCTTATTCCTACCCATTTTATTTGCTTTGGATAAAATTCTACCTTTCTTGGAGGGCTTGGTCACATTTTCATAATTTTTGGGCTATTGGTCCAATTACTATATCCTAGTCCAAGTCTATGTTTTATTTCTTGCTTAGGTTATCCAATGGGCTTGCTAGAAACTTATATGAAGTGGAAAAACTCTACATGATGTGTCCATAGGTAAAAGTCCAATGTATGGGTAAATGTTTTAAACTTAGTAACTCTAGTTCTTGAATTAGGAAAAATTACCCTAATCCAATGTTCTTGAAATTTTAAGACCTTTAATTGTTTCTAAAAATTTATCTTCCTTATCCAAGAATTTTGCATCTCTTTAGTATGTTATTTCTAATTTATGTTTTTCCTATTAGGTTTTCCCTCTTTATTTGTTCTCTTAATGGTAGAAACATTTTCTATGCATATATGTAAGTTGAAGAATTTCTAAGGAAAATATCTAAAAATTACGGGATGTTACATAAAGTACTTGGCTAAAAAGACTTGAGATAATTGCTGCCAAGTAGTGATGGACCTTGATGGAAGAGAGTGCAATCATGCATGGGCCTTATACTTTAGAAAGAATGGGAACAATCTCAGTCTGATGGCATCAGAGGATACTCCATTCAACTTTAAGGTGTCATAATATTCCAAAAACACTGATAGATAGAGATTGTGGTCTTCAATAGGCAACCCTCCAAATTGATTTTGCTGAACCATCTACAAAAGAGAAGGCTTCAACTCAAAGTTGTTGGCCTCAACAACAGGTCTAACTATGCTTGTGCTCAAGCTATGCATATCTAGGGCTGTAAAATCCTTAAGAGATCGATTGTCTCAGTCAGCCATTGGAGGTGGTGTAGGATTTTGCAGCTTATCTCTTCTTCTCCTTCGTAAGGTGCGTTCAATATCGAGATCAAATTCAGCGAAAAATTCACAGTCTCTTCACATAAAATAGCATTACACCTATAAAGGAAGAAAAGAGAAAAAAATTAGTAAGGTAAAATATGCACACAAAAAAATTAAAAGAAAAGGATATAGTTTAGTTATTTCATAAAATATCTAATATTGACACTGTTGGTCCCCGGCAATGGTGTCAAAAACTTGTGTTATGTTTTACTAGTTAACCGCAAGTGAATATCTTAGCTATAGCTAAACTGGCGAGTACGGGTCGTATCCCCATAGACCAAAGATCAATTACTAGAGTTATATGAAATATGCTATCTAAATCAATGAAACTCGATAGAGAGTGTGTCACAATTAAGCAAATAAAGAATTCAATTAACAATAGCCTAGGGTTAGGGTTTACCGCACTTATGATATTCAACATTCAATATGTACATCTAATTGCAACTATCTAGGTAATTAGGGATGGTTTATCCTTAATTAACTAATAACCTCTTTCAAGCATTACTAATCGTACCTAGATTAATCCAATTGCCTACTTTCGTGGTTCTTAGCTTAACCTAAGTCCTTTAAGTTCTATGCCAACCATGGAATACAATTAATCAGTTTTTTCATGCCCATTAATTGATTCAATTACTAAATAACCTTAACCTACTTTCGTGATTAACATATCCCTAATTAACTATTAAGTTATGGTATTAACTTTCACCTTTTAATTCATCGGTTAATAACCTAAGACGTGATAAATATTGGCTAGACATTCATCAACTCATATAATAGATGCATAATAGTCAATCCTAATTAACCACAAATAATCTCAATTAAGGTTCTAACAATTCCTATTAACAATGTATCATCATATCATAAGTGGGTTTACCGAAACCCTAGATCAATATCTACTCACACATAATGGACAGATAATTCATCATCAAATTCATTAAATATATCATAAGTATTCAATACAAACTAAGAGAAAAGAGTAGAAGAGATGAGTGTAGAGATAGAAAAATAAAACCTGGATTGCAGAATATAAAGAATAAGAGATACAAACTTCAATCAATCTCAAATATACTCTAAGAACATAAATTAAACAATGATTCTCATAAAAACATAATCTAAGAGTGTTTCCTATGCCTAAAAACTAAGTATAAGTCGTCTATGTGAGTCTAGATGTGTTTCTTTGCATTTCCCTATGTATATATATCCCTTTGGCTACTCAAAACCCAAAAAAATACAGAGTGTATGGACATGAAGCACGATCGTTCTTCATGACACGGCTTGACCGTGTTTAGGATAAAAATATGCGAATTTCTCCTCTTCTTACATAGGGCACAGCCTAGGCATAATTCATGCAACACCAAGCATGACCTGGTCCTGTTTAGGGCTACCAAGCTTAGATTTTTCCAATTTCTTTTGAGCTTCCTCCTTGTTTCTTCCTCAACATGTTCCAAGTTCATATGGCTTTTCACATGAGTGTTTTCCCTTGCTTCTTGGCCTTTTTTGCTCACCTACAACCATAAAACAAACCAAAGCAATATCCAAACCAAGCAAAACCAAATAGAACAAGAAACAAGGAAATAATCACAAGTTTACTGTGAATTAAGGGATGAGATATAGCAATAAAATACACAAATTTCCCCTTTATCACTAGTACAACATATGATTTTATTTTATTATTATATGGTAAGAATGGTTTATATTGTCACAATTCATTACTAGTTGGTATAAGTTCAAGAATAGTATTGTTTGATTATTGATTTCAGAATTCTTTAAACATGTGTTTGCATTCACGTCCCTCCTCATCAAATTTGGGAAGAGCACACTTTCCTACAAGTGACATTGATACATATGTATATAGTTGCTTGAAAAATGAACACATTTTACACTTTTATTGAAAATATTTGACAAGGAAATTGAATTTGAATAGTATTTTTTATTCTGAATGACAACATATTTTATGCAATTATTTTTTGTGTGAAAGAATCCTATTCGAAAACACTATTTACTAGCAGCACGAGATGCTAGCCCTAGTGCACCTTGAAACCTCAGTTAGTAGGGGTGTTGTTAGCCTTGTGTGATAGCCAACACATGAGATTTGTTATGTGAAAGAAAGCGGGATGCCTCCTATTATTGGGTGAAATGTCGACTATCTGATTTGTGATTTCCCTCCCTTGCTATGTGCTTAGGATTAAATAATGATTTTGATTGGGAGTCCTCTTAAACTTTAAAGTTTATACATTGAAGAACACGTGAAACCTTTTATGATCATGATGCATTGTATTTATCTTTAAATTTCATATTTCCTTTTTATTAAGAATATTAAAAATATGGGTCATTATGGATGTACTTCTAATCTATGTTTTACTTTAACAAGAAGCGACATTTTTAACTTACAAGTGCATCCATATGCTGACCCAGAAGATTATAGTAGGTCTTATTTTCTCATTGAGTTGTCAAGCGTACTACAATGTATTTCCATATTTTTTAGATAAAGATTCAAATTATGATCCTTCCACTACAGCTAGGTGACACATCCTCTAGGTGAGCCTACTTGTTTCTATGGCTCAGTTTTGGATTATATTGTATTTTGTACTTTAGAGTGTGCTCTGAATGCCATAGGAAGGATCATTGCTTCTGCTATAATATTGATGTATAGACTTGGCATGTATATTTGATTACGCTTGAAAACTTATGAACATATGTTTTTGATTTCGTTAAATCTGTTATGCTATATTTTTTACGGTTATATGGAATTTTTTTTGGATATAATTTATTTGTTAATTGCATTCCTTTAAAGTAGAGGCATGACATTAGAGGCTTTTGCTTGCGGACTAGTGATTACCCTCCCTTACTATGTTCTTGGGAAGTTGATGATGGCTTCGATATAGAGTCCTCCTAATATAGTTTTTTTTCTCGTAACACTTCATTTATTTATATAAGTATTCAATAATTATTTTACTTTAGCATTTATACAATATTTTATATTCAATTACAAACCTTTTTCTTCACATATAAATACATACATATATAGATATTATATATATATATATATATATATATATATATATATATATATATATATATATATATATATATATATATATATATATATATATATACATACATACACACACACACACACACACATACGCACACACACACACACACACACACACACACACACACACACACACACACACACAGATATATATATATATATATATATATATATATATATATATATATATATATGTAGTATATATGTATATGTACATATTCATCCACAATAGTTTACAAACACGTTAGAGAAAACTTGTAGGGTTCTAAGATGTTTTGATAAGAAATCTATGGAGCTAGTATCCTTTTAGCTATTAGATATAGGTAAGGTATAGTTTGATACCATGATCAGGGAAAGAGTAACCACAGCACCACTCTTGGAGTAGGGTAATTTAGAGAGGATTTTTTAGAGCACTTTTTCCCTAAGAGTTTTAGGGATGCCCTAGTGGGAGAATTTAAAGAGTTGAAGGAAACCTTAGGAATGAAATTCATAAAGCATGATATATGCTTAATTCAGTTGTTGTGGTATGTACAACATCTAATCCTTACTAAGAGGGAAATAATTTAGATGTTCATTACAAGATTGATATGTTGATTGGCCAGGTTTATTATAACATCCCTAATTTTGTTTCATGTACTAATAAAAGTACAAAAGTATTCAAAGTAACATCCCTAAATTTTTTTTTTTTTATTAATAAAGGTACATAAATATTTAATTAAGGAAATAAAATTTATTAGACAATTTTTATATATCTAAGGAAATAAAATCCTAAGAAACTCTTCACTTTATGTGTATGCATAGAAAATATTCTAACATTAAGGGAATAGGTAAAGAGAGAAAACCTAAGAGGAAATATTAGAAATAACATACTAAAGAAAGTTGAAATTTTTGGGTAAGGAAGATAAATTTTTGTGAAGTAAGTAAAGGTCTTAAAATTTTAAGAAGATTGGATTAGGGTAATTTTTTCTAATTCAAGAGTTAAAGTTACTAAGTTTAATATCTCCACTCATAAATTGGGCTTTCATCTATAGACACTTCATATAGAGTTTTTCCACTTCACATGAATTTCTAGCAAGCCAATAGGATAGCCCAAGAAAGAAATTAAACATAGACTTGAACAATGATATAGAAATTGGATTGGTAGCCCAAAAATCATGAAAATGTGATCAAGCCCATTATGAAAGGTAGAATTTTAGCCAAAGTAAAGGAAATGGGCAAGAATGAGCTCAAATCCAAGAGGGAAAAATAAAAAGAAAAATCATGTGATGAAATAATAGTGTAATCAAGATTAGGTGACATGGCATTAAGACTAAAAAGAAAATTCAGCAAGTAGTGTGATAAATATCTATATTCTACACTCATAATTTTAGCAAGTGGTGTAATAATACACGGCATTAGGATAAAACTTCTATATCCCACACTCATAATTTTAGCAAGTGGTATAATAATACATGGCATTTGGACAAAACATCCCTATCCTACACAAATAATTTTAGCCTAGCAAGGGAGATTTAATGGCTAGAAACTTGCCACTTAGAAAGGCAAATCTATCATACTTGTATGGGACAAAAGAAAAAGGAAATGAATCCCTAAATAAAAGGGACCTTGTTCTTTGTCTTAAGAACATATTATCATAATTTTCAAAATACAAATCTCCTTTTCCTATGCATATCTTGACTAAGGAAAGAGGAAGACAAGAACATGAGTTGTTTGTTTTCCAAAAATCAACCAAGTGCATCCTAATTATGATAAGGTAGACCCATGATCATGAAAGTTGAATTATTTGATAGTCTATTTAAGCAAAACCCACCCTTATAATATTATAATTTCATCCAAGTAAGGGAAACAAAAAAGATAAGCAAGGTAGAGTGAGGAAAGGAGAGGAAGAAAGAGGAAGGAGAAGTCTAGAGGACTAAGTGCTCAAGGTAAGTTAGCTAAATCTCCACTTTAATCTATTTTTTTCTCTTCATTCTTAAGGTTCAAAAAACTCACTCTCCTTCTCTTATTTAAGCTGCTAGAAGAGCTAAGGGAAGGGAGGAATCTTGTTACTTCCTTCAAGAGGAAACAAGAAAACGAATTCACTAAGTGAGCTAGGGAGATCCTTAGGTAGGTTTAACAATATTTCTTTTTGAAAAGTTTTGAAATTTGTAACATTTATATCGGATTTTGATCTTAGAACTTTGATGATTGGTCATGGATGGTTTTATATCATGTTACATATTTATCTTGCATGTGATGTATGTTTGAATACTTAGGCTGGTGTAGATAGTTCTACATAGGTATGGCTATGTGTGGCAAAATTTTAAGCTTCTGGTTTTAAAATTCTGGGAAGATTTGATAAGGAATTAAAATAAATGGTTAACATAAAAATGTATATCTATGTCTCACAGATTTTTAGCCACTGAAATCACTCAATTTGGAGTCTATATGAGGTAGAAATGGTCTGATTAGTAAGCAGTGGTCAGAAAATGATTAATTAGGGAAGAATCTGTTAGGAAAGTTTCTGTTTTTGAATTTCTAGGAAAATTTTGTAGGGAATTAAAATAACTAGTTAACATAAAAATTATAGATATATGTGTTACGGAATTTTATCCACTTGAATCACTCTATTTTGAATTCTTATGAGAGAGTTATGGATAGATTAGTAAGTAGACATCAGAACCTATCCGAGAAGGAATAACCTATCACTTGAGGGAGTAATATCACTAAGAATCTTTGATATTTTGCTAAACAGTGTAACATAATAGTTTTAGATAATTGTTTTATATTTCCATTGACACTAAGATCACATAAATCAAAGTTAAAATGAGGGAGTTATGCTCTGATTAGTAAGAGATCAGATAGGATGAAAACCTGCATCAAGGAAATAAAGGGATAAAAATAATATTTAAAAAAAGAAGGAGAATCTTATAAATGAAAATAATAAATTACTAGTATATGCCATAGTCATTGCCATTGCATGAACTTCTTACCATCTTAAGTGTGTAATTTTGACATGAAAATATTTTATAAAGTGATATTTGAAACAGTTATGTTCATGGCATGATTACCAATGATTTTTGGTAATAATTATATTTTGATGTGAGTTTAATGAACATACATGTTATTGAAATCATATTTTTGGCTATTATTGTGAAAAGAAAAGAAATGAGTATGATCACATGGCAATCCATGTGGTGCACCAGTAGGGGACACCCTACCAACGATTATGATTACGTTAATGAGAAAAGAAAGAGAAAGTGTTCCCTATTGGACGGAGCGAGAAAAATCCTATACCGGAGAGTAAAAAATACTCACCCTGACCGGGGTAGCTTGATATGAGAATAAATTGATAGTCATCATATGATATTCTGAAAATAGTTAATCCTGCCATACATGTCATTACTGTATGATTTTTGTGTGCATAGATAAAGTGCATTCATGTGACCTAAGGTATTTGTTGTAACTTATACAGATGAACATAACGTGACGAGCTATATTGATTATGATTTATTGTTGAACCTACTGAAATTTAATTCTCACTATTTTTCCATATCATGTTCAGAAGATTAACTATGCAGCTATTCTCCATGACACTTATTATTGTTGTATGTTGGATCGAACTGCCTTACCTTAGGCAACTATCGGTTATATCAGATATATCTATAATAGACGTAATTGAGATTCTGGTGGAGGTGCCGCCACCCGCACCAGTGTCCTCGAAAGTAGTCTGATTAGGGCTAATATGTATATGTTAGACTTTTGTACATATGTTTGTAAATTAATGATGTGTATGTAAACTCAGTATTGTATAAATTAAATAAATGTTATTTTGAGTTAAGTTGTAATGAGGTAATAAATCATGGAATTTTACAAATATAGAAAAAAAATTATTACATAAATGGAGTTGTTACATTTATAGCTTCCCAAATGAAATAGTTTTCTAATAATTCTACAGCCATAGATTGTGCTAAGCTAATTAGGAATAGAGAATTGGCTGAAATTGAGGGGTAAAAGAAGAGGAAAAGAGATAGAGATGATAGTTCTAGAAGTGAACAAGGCCACAATTCCCAAGATCCCAAAATTTAAAATTAACAGTGTTCATTATAGATAGAATTAGAGACTTCTAGCCAGATGTCAGTTGAGATGATAGGTAGAAGCCAACCTAGAACTGTGTTTGGTAGGTCAGTCAATAAGGGTTAAGATTAGCCTATCAAGCTAGATCACCATACCTTACATATGGCAACTTTCATTCATGGCAATGTTACAAATGAGTTAGGGGGTTATTTTTAATGTGAGCAAGTTGGTCATATTAAAAAGCATTACTTGTATTCGTGTTGTTCAAGCCAAAGGTTGGTGTAACACGTCAACACCCCACTGACTAGCATCTTATTTCATACATCAACATCAAAGAATATTCCCCTTAAGAGAATTTCGTATTATACATTTTTTTCCTTATCTCTAAATTTCTAGCAATGTCTACCTAGCCCATAAATTAACCTATTCACTTTATATTGTTAGTTGTCTTTCTTGGATAAGCATACAAGTGCTTCAGACTATTCTAAGAATTTTAAAATTTCATTTCCTTATAGGCAACTAACTAGGCATGATATGCATTAGTTACAACAAAAAGGCTCTCACGCCATAAAAAAAAGTGTACAGTCCATAACTTATTTTACATCACATTATAAGTTGTCTAAAAGGTGTAACAACCTCTTTTTTTTTCCTTTATTATTATACAATATTGAGTTCACATACATGTCATTAATCAAAACAAACATATAACATATCAAACATAGATATTTACATCTTGTTTATTTTGGTTGACCAATTCCGGAGATACAGGTGCGGGTGGTTGCACCTTCACCGGGATCTGCGCCAACTCGACCACAAACAACTTATTTGATTCTGAAATCTGCCCAACATAAAGTAACTCGATCCAATGTGCACTAAA
Source organism: Gleditsia sinensis (assembly GCA_037074535.1). Classification (NCBI taxonomy): domain Eukaryota; kingdom Viridiplantae; phylum Streptophyta; class Magnoliopsida; order Fabales; family Fabaceae; genus Gleditsia; species Gleditsia sinensis. The sequence continues at coordinate 36,124,944 of CM073470.1, forward strand.
AGCCAGAGCCTTAGCAACAAAAGCTACATAATTAATTTTCTGAACATGATATGGAAATATAGTGAGAATTAAATCCCAGTAAGTTCAACAATAAATTATCATCAGTAAAGCTCATCACGTCATGTTCAGCTGTATAAACTACAGAAAATATCTTTGGTCACATGAATGCATTATATCTATGCACATAAGAATCATACTGTAATGATATGTATGACAGGATTAACTATTTTCAAAATATCATATGATGGCCATCAACTTATTCTCATTTCAAGCTACCCCGGTCAGGGTGAGTATCCTCTACTCTCCGGTACGGGCTTTTCTCGCTCCGTCCGACATGGCCCACTTTCTCTTTCTTTTCTCATTATCATGATCATAACCGTTGGTAGGGCGTCCCCTACTGGTGCACCACACGGATTGCCATGTGACCGTGCTTATTTCTTTTCTTTTCACAATGATAGCCAAAAATATGCTTTCAATAACAAGTATGTTCATCAAAATATAACTATTACCATAAATCATTGGTAATCATGCCATGAACATAACCATTTCAAATATCACTTTATAAAATATTTCCATGTCAAAATTTCATACTTAAGATGGTAAGAAGTTCATACAATGGCAATGGCTATGGCTATACTAGTCATTTATTAAGATTCATCTTCTTTTTTAAATACTAATTTTATTTCTTTATTTTCTTGATGAAGGTTTTCATCCTATCTAACCTTCTCTTACTAATCAAAGCATAACTCCCTCAATTTAACTCTGATGTAGGTGATCTTGGTGACTATTTCAAGATAAAACAATTATCTAAAACTATTATGTTGAACATTGTAGCAAAAAATTAAGAAACAAAGGTGATATTACTCCCTCAAAGTACAGGATAGTTCCTCTCGGATAGGTTCTGACCTTTACTGACTAATTAGACCATATCTCCCAAATTGGAACTCCAAATTGCGTTATTCCAGTTGGTAAAAATCCATGAGCCATATATCTATAATTGTTATGTTGGCGCACTATTTTAATTCCCTACAGAATATTCCCAGAAATTCAAAAACTAAAGCATTAATAATATACTCTTCCCTGAATAAACATTTTCTGACCTCTGCTTACTAATCGGATCATATCTACCTCATATGAACTCCAAATTGCATAATTCCAGTGGGTATATTTCCATGAGACATAGATATATAACTTTCATGTTCACCATTAATTTTAATTCCATACAGATAATTCCTAGAAATTAAAATACAAAAGCTGTCCTAACATAATCTTCCCTGATGAACCATTTTCTGACCTTGGCTTACTAATCGGACCATATCTACCACATGCGAACTAAAAATTGAATGATTCCAGTGGCTAAAAGTCCATGACACACATATCTTTAATTCTTATGTTAACCATTTATTTTAATTCCCTACCAATAATTCCCAGAAATTAAATTACCAAAGCTATCCTAACATATTCTTCCCTGATGATTCATTTTCTGACCTTTGACTACTAATCAGACCATAGCTACCTCATATGGACTCCAAATGGAATGATTCCAGTGGCTAAAAATCCGTGACACATATATCTTTAATTCTTATGTTAACCATTTATTTTAATTCCTTATAGATTGTTCCCAGAAATTAAAATACCGAAGCTTAAAATTCTGTCAACCATAGCCATACCCATGCAGAACTATCTACACCAACCTAAGTATTCAAACATACATCACATGCAAGATCAATATGTAACATGATATAGCAACATCCATGACCAATCATCAAAGTTCTAAGATCAAAATCTCATATAAATATTATGAGTTTCAAAGGTTTTCTTCAAAAAGAAATATTGTTAAACTTACCTGGAGCACTTAGTCTCCTAGACTTCTCCTTCCTCTTTCTTCCTTTCTTCCTCTCCTTTCCTCACACTACCTTGCTTCTATTTTTGCTCTCCCTCACTTGGACGAAATTCTAATGTTGTAAGGGTGGGTTTTCTTATATAGACCACCAAATAATTCACCTTTCATGATCATGGGTCTACCTTATCACAATTAGGATACACTTTGTTGAATTTTTGGAAAACAAACAACTTATGTTCTTGTCTTCCTCTTCCTTAGTCAAGATATGCATAGAAAAAGGAGATTTGTATTTTGAAAATTATGATGATATGTTCTTAAGATATGGGGCAAGATCCCTTTGATTTAGGGATTCATTTCCTTTTTCTTTTGTCTTAATCAAGTATGATAGATTTACCTTTTTAAGTGGCAAATTTCTAGCCCTTGAATTTTCCTTACTTAACTAAAATTATTTGTGTAGGATAATGATGTTTTGTCATAATGCTATGTATTATTACCCACTTGCTAAAGTTATGAATGTAGGATATAGATGTTTTTGTCCTAAAGCCTTGTATTATTATGCCACTTGCCAAAATGATGAATGTAGAATCACACCACTTGTCAAATTTTTGTCTTAATGCCATGTCACTTAATCTTGATTACACTAATATTTCATCACTTTAATTTTATTTTTATTTTTATTTTTCCTCTTGGGTTTGGGCTCATTCTTGCCCATTTTCCTTACTTTGGTTAAAATTCTTCCTTTTATAATGGGCTTGGTCACATTTTCATGATTTTTGGGCTATCGGTCCAATTTCTATATCCTAGTCCAAGTCTATGTTTTATTTCTTCCTTGGCCTATCCTATTGGCTTGCTAAAAATTCATGTGAAGTAGAAAAACTCTATATGAAGTGTCTATAGGTTAAAGCCCAATTACGGGTGGAGATACTAAACTTAGTAACTTTTGCTCTTAAATTAAGAAAAATTACCCTAATCCGATCTTCTTGAAATTTTAAGACCTTTACTTACTTCACAAAAATTTATCTTTCTTTACCTAAGAATTTCACCTTTCTTTAACATGTTTATTTCTAATATTTCCTCTTAGGTTTTCTTTCTTTACCTATTCCATTAATATTAGAACATTTCTATGTATATATGTAAGGTGAAGAATTTCTAAGGAAAATATTTAAAAATTACGGGATGTTACATTCTTCCCCCCTTAAGAAATTCGGTCCCCGAATTCTCAATCCATCCTACCACATGTAGGGAATGAAATTAAGGCATTATTCAGAGTTACCAAGCTTATTACCTAAATAATTAGAGATATCTTTTCTGTATGACATCTTTACTTTTTAATATGTCTATTCACTTGAGTGATTTTGCCATATAACTTAACCATAAGGATTTCTTTCAATCATAAGTTCTTCAATTGATATCCTCTAGCCCATATGGATATATCTATGGGTCGATATTAGAAAACACACATATAAAGGAACATATACACCTTCATATTGTGTAACTATCTTTTCTTATTCCAAACTTCTATCAAGTCAAAAAAAAATTTTTTTTTTTTTTCATATATCAACATCATCCCCTGAATATCATCATCTTAATCTATCATCTATTTTTATCCTCAAATCCTTTAATCAATATGTTAAACATACGTAGCAATAAATCCTTCAAACCTTTAATAACGTTTATGTACCATTGACACATGTCTAATAATTCCAACTTACCTCATCACAGTAATTCTATACAAGCTTATTAACACCATTAAACTCATTGTCAAAAATTTCAATTATTTCTTCTATCATATCCAAAAGCACCTCATTCTAGCTTATGCCAATCCCATTTAATTCACCCAATCATTTGAAGAAGATTTGTGTTTTTTTTTTTCCTAACAATTACTCATACATGAATTCTCAATTCCAACATAATTCACATCCTAGATACTAGACTCAATTTAGCATGATATAATCCTTTAACAAAAATATCTTGATAACCTACATTATTTCCGGACATGGTTCTCAGAATATTCTCTATATTTCCAAATTAAGAGTTCAAAGACTAACTTAAATCCTACTTCCTATATTTTATTCCTCGAGAACTTCAACACCACTAATTCTCTTGATTACATTCGTCAAAACACCATAAGACCATCATCCGTCCATTATTTTCAAACCTTTCATTATTTTAACCTATTAACAACTTAGACACCATAACAACCAAGTTTCAAAGGAAGAAATTATCTTTAATTGTAATGAGGGAAAATAACCTTGCATTTAATGCCAACCGTTAATGAGTGAAATAGACGAAAAGCATAATAGAGAATGGTTCCAAAAGCGAAAGTCAAAAGTTTTGACAAAGCATTGAAAAATATTAAAATCGGTGGCCGCAATTCTTGAAAATCTGTAAACAAAATCTATCTATGATTTCAACAAAAATCGGTGGCCGCAAATTTTGAATATATGTGTCAGAATCTACTTTAAATCTATTGGTATTCGGTGGAAAGATATCACATGGAAAAAGAAACATTTCTGAGCTTATAAAAGTCTGTGAAAATCAAAGAATATGTAGTTAACTGGTAGGATGCAGTTGATTGCTTCAAAATAGATGTAATTAATCAACTGTAAATTAATCAGTCCAAATTAAAATTTCTCAAAATAGCTAGTCGACTTAATAATACTGATAGTCGACTGGCGAAAACATTGAGAATACAAAATAAATCATTTGATTGCATTTTTTATTTTTTTTTTTACTTTTTTTTTTACGGCTATCACCTAGAACTTTTCTACAAGAATCAAAACATCAATGCTTCATCAAAGACAACAAGATAAAGAAAGATTTCTGGTAATATCTTATCTTATACTCTTTATGTGCTTAATATGGGTCACAGTCATACTACTGTACATATACATGCTTGCCGTCATTTTTGAAATTTTTTTTTTATTTTTTTATTTACCTTTAATTTAGTTGATATCCACCAATCACTCACATAGTTGTTCTAATAATACCCGGCCTATTCGCATAGCTATTATAAATATGCCTTTCTCTGAGTTCTATAAATACTTACATTAGTATCTTTGTCTATTCTCAAAGTTAAGGTGATAGAAATTATGGAGGGAACAACATTCCGTCAGTTTCGAAATATCTGTGTCTTTTGTGGTTCCAGTCCTAGAAAAGATGAGGAGTATGTTAAAGCAGCACAAAATCTGGGTATGGTGCTGGCTAGGAGAAAAATTCATTTAGTGTATGGTGGAGGTAACTGTGGGTTAATGGGGTGTGTGGCTACAGCTGCACATGCAGGGGGATGCCAAGTTCTAGGTATTATTCCTACAGCTCTAGCTACATCCAGCAATATAGGGAAGACAATTGGGAAAGAATATAGGGTAGTTTCCATGCATGAACGCATGGCTAGAATGATGAGCAATGCCGACGCCTTCATTGCCTTACCAGGTGGTTTTGGTACTTTAGAGGAGATTTTCCAAATAGTCTCTTGGGCACAACTAAATATGCATCACAAACCGATAGGTTTGTTAAATGTTAATCACTTCTTTGATGGTTTGTTATCTTTTCTAGATCAAGCTGTGGAACAGAGGTTTATCTCACACTCAGCACGACAAATTCTCATCTCAGCTTCAAATGTTGAGGAGTTGATTGATGCTTTACTAGCCTATGTTCATGTACCTGATCTAACTATTACTCCAGTAGAATGGACGGCAGATAACCGCAGGAAGCGTAAATTGGATTTGGATCTTCATCTTTAAATGTAGTAAAACGTAGCTATTATTGTACTACTTTTACTTTCTTAGACTCTACTTGTATACCATATTTACCAACCATACTCCTTTAGAGTTGGTAAAACTATCTTTGAATGTTGCTTATGATCCTCTGAACTTTTGAAATATTCTAGTATATCAACCATATATATAATAACAAATTGTTCCAAGGATGACCTAATTACTATTCATTAAATTTATGAATGCAGCTAAAGGTTTGTCAATTAAATGCATCACCAAGAACTCATAATGCCCATAATAAGTCCTACATCCTCTTCTCTTATCCTTAATTAATGTTACTCATATCCCAAATCTATTTGTGGAAAAATATTGAACACCTTATAACTGGTCAAACAGGTAATTTATACGAGCTAATGGGTTTCTATTCTACATTGTTACCTTATTCAACTGTCTACAATCTATGCATAGTCATAGTGATCCATCTTTCTTTTTCACAAATAGAACTAGAGCACTCCAAATAAAAGTACTAGGGCATTTAAATCCCTTGTCTAACAAGTCTTGTAAATTTTTTTTTTTCCAGTAACTAGAATAATTCTTTTCTGATGTGGAAATACTGCAACCACGGAGCATACTAAGATTTTTCAAATAAAACCGGCACTTTCAAAACTTCTTGGAAATTTTATATGAGTACTAGGGTAAATTCCATGTTAAAATTCCACACTAATATCTCGGTAACTGGATAGTAATTGTAGTTTGTAAACAGCGCACCAGAAAAGTTCCCAGGAAAGAGAGGTGGGTCACTAATGGACACGCTTAAGTACCAAGTCTTTCCTTGCTAGAGCTTTCCTTAGACATGCACTTTTCACAAATCACAATTTTTTTTTTAAATTCAATCGATATCATTCTATATAGGGATATAGATAATAGTTGGGTTCTAAGGAGTAAATCAATACCAAATTCTCGAATTGCTGTGGCAAGGTTGTGCAAGATTTTCTCCGCATTGTTTGCCGGATTCTGCCTTGGTGGTGCCATTTCCTACTGTGGAAAAAATAAATTTATGCTACTATTGAGGTGATCAAGCCCAATAGTTAGTTTCAAAACAATATTTAACAGCAGTCATAACACCACCTCGGCATATAGATAAGAAACACTAGTAATTTCTTACCTATATGAGTCACTGATTCCCTACACAGCACAACCACAACATACTCAAGACACTATAAGATCGATTCAGATAACCATCCACCCACTGGCCATCTAGGATCGACCTGCTCTGATACCAATTATGTAACAACCTCTTTTTTTTTCCTTTATTATTATACAATATTGAGTTCACATACATGTCATTAATCAAAACAAACATATAACATATCAAACATAGATATTTACATCTTGTTTATTTTGGTTGACCAATTCCGGAGATACAGGTGCGGGTGGTTGCACCTTCACCGGGATCTGAGCCAACTCGACCACAAACAACTTATTTGATTCTGAAATCTGCCCAACATAAAGTAACTCGATCCAATGTGCACTAAAAGCCAGAGCCTTAGCAACAAAAGCTACATAATTAATTTTCTGAACATGATATGGAAATATAGTGAGAATTAAATCCCAGTAAGTTCAACAATAAATTATCATCAGTAAAGCTCATCACGTCATGTTCAGCTGTATAAACTACAGAAAATATCTTTGGTCACATGAATGCATTATATCTATGCACATAAGAATCATACTGTAATGATATGTATGACAGGATTAACTATTTTCAAAATATCATATGATGGCCATCAACTTATTCTCATTTCAAGCTACCCCGGTCAGGGTGAGTATCCTCTACTCTCCGGTACGGGCTTTTCTCGCTCCGTCCGACATGGCCCACTTTCTCTTTCTTTTCTCATTATCATGATCATAACCGTTGGTAGGGCGTCCCCTACTGGTGCACCACACGGATTGCCATGTGACCGTGCTTATTTCTTTTCTTTTCACAATGATAGCCAAAAATATGCTTTCAATAACAAGTATGTTCATCAAAATATAACTATTACCATAAATCATTGGTAATCATGCCATGAACATAACCATTTCAAATATCACTTTATAAAATATTTCCATGTCAAAATTTCATACTTAAGATGGTAAGAAGTTCATACAATGGCAATGGCTATGGCTATACTAGTCATTTATTAAGATTCATCTTCTTTTTTAAATACTAATTTTATTTCTTTATTTTCTTGATGAAGGTTTTCATCCTATCTAACCTTCTCTTACTAATCAAAGCATAACTCCCTCAATTTAACTCTGATGTAGGTGATCTTGGTGTCTATTTCAAGATAAAACAATTATCTAAAACTATTATGTTGAACATTGTAGCAAAAAATTAAGAAACAAAGGTGATATTACTCCCTCAAAGTACAGGATAGTTCCTCTCGGATAGGTTCTGACCTTTACTGACTAATTAGACCATATCTCCCAAATTGGAACTCCAAATTGCGTTATTCCAGTTGGTAAAAATCCATGAGCCATATATCTATAATTGTTATGTTGGCGCACTATTTTAATTCCCTACAGAATATTCCCAGAAATTCAAAAACTAAAGCATTAATAATATACTCTTCCCTGAATAAACATTTTCTGACCTCTGCTTACTAATCGGATCATATCTACCTCATATGAACTCCAAATTGCATAATTCCAGTGGGTATATTTCCATGAGACATAGATATATAACTTTCATGTTCACCATTAATTTTAATTCCATACAGATAATTCCTAGAAATTAAAATACAAAAGCTGTCCTAACATAATCTTCCCTGATGAACCATTTTCTGACCTTGGCTTACTAATCGGACCATATCTACCACATGCGAACTAAAAATTGAATGATTCCAGTGGCTAAAAGTCCATGACACACATATCTTTAATTCTTATGTTAACCATTTATTTTAATTCCCTACCAATAATTCCCAGAAATTAAATTACCGAAGCTATCCTAACATATTCTTCCCTGATGATTCATTTTCTGACCTTTGACTACTAATCAGACCATAGCTACCTCATATGGACTCCAAATGGAATGATTCCAGTGGCTAAAAATCCGTGACACATATATCTTTAATTCTTATGTTAACCATTTATTTTAATTCCTTATAGATTGTTCCCAGAAATTAAAATACCGAAGCTTAAAATTCTGTCAACCATAGCCATACCCATGCAGAACTATCTACACCAACCTAAGTATTCAAACATACATCACATGCAAGATCAATATGTAACATGATATAGCAACATCCATGACCAATCATCAAAGTTCTAAGATCAAAATCTCATATAAATATTATGAGTTTCAAAGGTTTTCTTCAAAAAGAAATATTGTTAAACTTACCTGGAGCACTTAGTCTCCTAGACTTCTCCTTCCTCTTTCTTCCTTTCTTCCTCTCCTTTCCTCACACTACCTTGCTTCTATTTTTGCTCTCCCTCACTTGGACGAAATTCTAAGGTTGTAAGGGTGGGTTTTCTTATATAGACCACCAAATAATTCACCTTTCATGATCATGGGTCTACCTTATCACAATTAGGATACACTTTGTTGAATTTTTGGAAAACAAACAACTTATGTTCTTGTCTTCCTCTTCCTTAGTCAAGATATGCATAGAAAAAGGAGATTTGTATTTTGAAAATTATGATGATATGTTCTTAAGATATGGGGCAAGATCCCTTTGATTTAGGGATTCATTTCCTTTTTCTTTTGTCTTAATCAAGTATGATAGATTTACCTTTTTAAGTGGCAAATTTCTAGCCCTTGAATTTTCCTTACTTAACTAAAATTATTTGTGTAGGATAATGATGTTTTGTCATAATGCTATGTATTATTACCCACTTGCTAAAGTTATGAATGTAGGATATAGATGTTTTTGTCCTAAAGCCTTGTATTATTATGCCACTTGCCAAAATGATGAATGTAGAATCACACCACTTGTCAAATTTTTGTCTTAATGCCATGTCACTTAATCTTGATTACACTAATATTTCATCACTTTAATTTTATTTTTATTTTTATTTTTCCTCTTGGGTTTGGGCTCATTCTTGCCCATTTTCCTTACTTTGGTTAAAATTCTTCCTTTTATAATGGGCTTGGTCACATTTTCATGATTTTTGGGCTATCGGTCCAATTTCTATATCCTAGTCCAAGTCTATGTTTTATTTCTTCCTTGGCCTATCCTATTGGCTTGCTAAAAATTCATGTGAAGTAGAAAAACTCTATATGAAGTGTCTATAGGTTAAAGCCCAATTACGGGTGGAGATACTAAACTTAGTAACTTTTGCTCTTAAATTAAGAAAAATTACCCTAATCCGATCTTCTTGAAATTTTAAGACCTTTACTTACTTCACAAAAATTTATCTTTCTTTACCTAAGAATTTCACCTTTCTTTAACATGTTTATTTCTAATATTTCCTCTTAGGTTTTCTTTCTTTACCTATTCCATTAATATTAGAACATTTCTATGTATATATGTAAGGTGAAGAATTTCTAAGGAAAATATTTAAAAATTACGGGATGTTACAAAAGGGACTTGGCACTCAACTAAGCCATCCCACAAATATTACACAACCGAAGAAAATGCAATCCATAATCAGATGATTCAACCTTGAGACCCCTGTTGCTCACTTCTTGCTGGAGTACCTGGAATGTGATTATGTGGACATAAAAAAGATGAGATGACAATATCAATAGCTAGCAATTTTTTCAAAAAAATAGTACATATTCCATTCCCTAAAACATCTCAATTTATTTTACTGAAACATAAGCATTAACCATACATACATTCATCATCTTAGTCACACTAGGGACCCATAACATTTTGGTCTACTTACCCAATGCAGTCCCATACCTGCAAAAGGGTTATGCATCTCCTATTATTGGCCAATACGTGGGGGAAATGGGGCTTACTTGGCACACTTTGGGCACCCCTTAATTCCCGAGAATGCATACATAACATATCTTTAGACCATCATTCATCATAGCATAAAAATCAGGCAACTAGTGAAATTGATAAATTCAAGTTTATAAACATAAATAGTGTTTTAAGGAAAAGCTAGTTACCTCAATTCCTGCACAGTCACTTCCTTTCCAAGGCTTCCAATGTTACTACCAGCAACTCAAACTAAAATATATAAGAGCTTTTGGTTAATGCATGCATATTAGCACCTAAAATCATAAGTCTCTAGTTTAAGAGCTTCTGCTCCCCAAAACAAAACTGTGATTCTGTTGAGATTTGAGATTATTATTAAATATGACAAAAGTCCCCTAAAAATTATAAAATTTTCCATGGAGATTTCTCTACATGTCTATTTTATTTCTTAGTTCTCTTAGCCCTTAACTATTCCATTCACCCAAATAACTACCTCCATAATCCAGAACAGTGCATATTGGTTTCAGTTCCATTTCTATTCTGGTTTCCATTTATTTGGATGGGTAAAACTTCTTTAAAATTCGTGATATTTTATATGGAGCATCCTAGATATGTTATATAATTACCATAAAAATTTCAAGTAAAAATTTATTCATGTGACCCCTCAAATAATACACTTTTTTTACATGTCCTGAGTTCTAGTCTGTTCTGACTCACTTCCTGGCTCACCCAATTTCTATAATTTATTATATGCCTTAACCGGGTCAGAATTCTATAATATTTGGTGGGATCCTTAAATAGTATCCCTAAAACATGCCATAAAAGTTGCAAACGCAAATTCAACATCTAACCCCTTCAATGTTTAGTATTTCCATCAACCGCCTAAGCTATCCAGTAGATTGTTCTCAGCGCTGTTTTGATTGTAAATGGCCTATTTTTAGGTTCCTAAAAATCACGAAATTTTTTAGAATTTTTTATCCATATTTCAAGAAATTTCTCACCAAATATTAGAAAATTTAAAGGAAATTTACCCACTCAAACAGTTGGTGTGCACTGTCACAGGTACACCCAAATTAATACATTTCCTCAAAACTAACCTGTAGTAGTGGGAGTAAAGGTCGATCCCACAGAGACTGGAATTACCTTATGTGATTAAGAAAGGGGGGGTTTGATAATTGTGAATAAGTAAATTAAACAATAATGAAAATAGAGAAAAGAGTAATTAATGAGAAAAGCGTTGATTTCGGTCGATATTCACCATCAAGGGATTGCATCGATCATTGACAAAATTATCAATCTTAAACCAAATATCTATCATTGGGACTCTATCCCAGTTCCTCCTTTAGCCTAGTGAATTGATAACAATCGTACCAATTAAACTCTAATTGATAAAAAAATACTTTAACACATCGGCAAACTCTAACTTATCAACTGCATTAAGAACGAGAGAAATTGATAGAGCGAAATAAATATAAGCAAATCGATTATATTTAATTTAATTGATCATTCATCATAGGGTCAATGATTTATAATCCAAAATCCTTAATCCTATTTGCTTCATGAATCAAGTAATGAAAACTTTGTTCAAAACCTAATTCAGTAGTAGACTTAGACATACAATATACAAGTAGGCCTCCTAGCAATCACATGAAAAATCATTTAGAAAAGAAAAGCAGATGAATAAATAATACCTAGTTAAGATTGAACTATTGAAAACATTTCCAAATCTCACAATGCATAAGGGTCCCTTGAGGTTTCAATCTACCTCAACCAACTAAAAAGAACTAGCCACGCAGGGCCATAAGAAAATCTAACGAAGAATTGAAGAACTTGGATGAAGAATTGGATGCCTTCTCTGCTTGCTTTCCTCTCTTTTTATAGATTCACTCTTCCTCATCGAAGTAGGAATGTCTTTAGGTCAAATCCCAGTCCATCGTGCTTCAATTTGAGTAAAAAAGACCTAAAATCGCGAAATCAGCAATTTTGTGCAATGGCGGGTGCCGCAGCGCTCAAGTAGAGCGCCATGGTGCTACGGAGAAGATTTCATGGGGCACCGCAGTGCCCTCAATCAGCACTGCGGCACTCTCTGGTTCCTGGCGATGGGCATCGCGAAGTCCATATACAGTGCTGCGGTGCTCCAAACAACTATGACGGGACACTGCGGCCCTCTGTTGAGAGCACCGCAGCTCCCAGAAAACTCTAGATTTTGCCGAAGTACCGAACATAAAAATTGTAGCTCTATATTTCTTCTTTCCATAGCCACTAGAATCACCTCGATCGGAGCTCAAATGAGTGAGATATGCCTCCATTAGTGATGAAAGGTCAGAAATAAGCATTTTTCATTATTTTCTCTCTATTTTTCTCTTTTTTTCTTCTTTATTATTCCTAAAACATAAAACACAAAAATTAATTAAATCCTATCTATTCACTATTTAAATAAAATAAAAAGTAACATAAAATATGCTAAATACAGGCTTAATTTATAGCATGTCAACAGTCCAAGAACATAGAGCCTAAACAATTTAGGTGCAGCATGTGTGGTGCTTCAGCATGTTTGTTACTTAGATGGAAAAGATTGTTCCCTACCACTAGATTTCCATGTTTTCAACTGTAACATCTTTCATCTCATGCTCAAGAATCACACATGCAGAACCCAAAATAAGCTTTACTCACTACAAACCAACTTCCCTCAAGAAGGGAAACTCACCTTGTGCAGAAATGCTCCTATAGTTTTCAAATTTCAGCTTGCTTCTCCTCTTGGTTTCCCTTACAACTTAGGTACGTTTTTTTTTTCTGGTTTCTCTCCCCCTTTGGCTCTATGTTTTCTGGCTGCCTTCTCTCCCTCTTGGGTGCTGATTGCATGAGGAATGAGGTTTGAATTTGCTGCCCAAAATAATACCTAGATAGCATGATTCTTGGTTGCTAGTTTCCACCACTCAAGAGGAAAATGAGGCTATGTTTTGCAGGGATTCCCTTGTGGTTTTTGTAGGGAGGGCGTGATAATGTAGATGCATGAAGTGGGGTAGCATCCTTTGCATTATTTTTCTAATTGTGGGCAGAAAAATGGCTGAAGTGGGTGGCTTTTTCTTGGCTGGAATGTTGCTAAAATAATTATGGCTATATGGCAGGATTTCCTTGCTGAAAGGTAGAGTTTTTCTTGGCTGATTTTAGCTGAATTCTTTGTGGCTATGTGGCATGCTTTGGTAGGTGCAAGGTGGCTGAAATTGTGTGGCCAATGTGGCATGTTAAGTGGCTGCAACTTTGTGGGCAATGTGGCAAGCTTTGGTAGGTGTAAGGTGGCTACAATTTTGTGGCCAATGTGGCATGCTATGTGGTTGCAACTTTGTGGGTAATGTGGCATGCTTTGGTAGGTGCAACGTGGCTGTAATGTGGCTGTAATTTTGTGACCAATGTGGCATGCTATGTGGTGCAACTTTGTGGGCAATGTGGCATGCTTTGGTAGGTGCAAGGTGGCTACAAGGTGGCTACAATTCTATGGTCAATGTGGCATACTATGTGGCTAAAATTTTGTGGTGCTACTTGGTAGCTCCTTAGTTAATCATCCTAGATTAGTAATGTCTTAAAAATGTATTTGTATCTTCTCCCCATCTATTATGCTCCTAAGAATTTTATTTATATGATTCATGATTAACTATATGTCACCTATTTTATAAATGCCTTATTGTTACATAACTAAGAATTTTAATTCTTTGTCATATGTATTTTCTACTTATTCTTAGATTTATCTAACTTTATTAGAGACTTAGGATATTAAATTTCCTCCCCCCTTCAAAGAACTTTGTCCACAAATTTAACATACCTTATTCAAACATATGTGGATAAGTCCTCTTCATTTCTTCTTTTCTCTCCTAAGTTGCTTCCCCAATGGATAGTCCCTTCTAGACCACTTTAACCAGAGCGATGTTCTTATTCCTCAATTGTTTAGTCTTAACATCGATGATCCGATCTAGCCTTATGGTGTATGACAGATTATCTTGTAAATGCATTGATTCGTTCTCTATGATATGTGAAGGGTTTAGGTTATACTTTTTAAGCGAGGAAACATGAAATACATCATGAATCTGAGAAAGGTTTGGAGGAAGTGCAAATTTACAAGCTACTAATCTGATTCGATCAAGAATTTGGAAAGGACTGATATATTTGGGACTGAGCTTTTTGGTTTTCAAAGACCTCCCCACACCTGTGAATGGAGTTACCTTATGGAAAACATGGTCACCTATTTCAAATTCTATGGGCCTTCTTCTTTTATTTGCATAGCTCTTCTGTCTACTTTGGGCAGATAGTGTAACATCCCGTAATTTTTAGATATTTTCCTTATAAATTCTTCACCTTACATATATGCATAGTGTAACATCCTTAATTTCGTTTCTTTTATTGATAAAGGTACATAAAAAATTTAATTAAGGAAATAAAATTTATTAGACAATATTTTAGATATCTAAGGAAATATAATCCTTAGAAATTCTTCACCTTAGGTATATGCATAGAAAATGTTTCTAACATTAAGAGAACAAATAAAGAAGGAAAATCTAATAGGAAAGAAATTAGAAATAACATACTAAAGAGATGCAAAATTCTTGGATAAGGAAGATAAATTTTTAGAAACAAGTAAAGGTCTTAAAATTTCAAAGAACATTGAATTAGGGTAATTTTTCCTAATTCAAGAACTATAGTTACTAAGTTTAAAATCTTTACCCATACATTGGGCTTTTACCTATGGACACTTCATATAGAGTTTTTCCACTTCACATAATTTTCTAGCAAGCCCATTGGATAACCTAAACAAGAAATTAAACATAGACTTGGACTAGGATATAGTAATTTCACCAATAGCCCAAAAATTATGAAAATGTGACCAAGCCCACCAAGAAAGGAAGAATTTTATCCAAAGCAAAGAAAATGGGTAGGACAAGCCCATAATGGGTAAGAATAAGCCCAAATCCAAGAGGAAAAATAAAATAAAATAAATTAGATGATGATATAATAATAAGAATAAAGATTAGGTTACATGGCATTAAGACAAAAATTTAGCAAGTGGTGTGATTCTACATTCATCATTTAGGCAAGTGGCATGATAATACAAGGCTTTAGGACAAAAACATCTATATCCTTCACTCATAATTTTAGCAAGTGGTATGATAATACATGGTATTAGGACAAAACATTCATAGCCCACACAAATAATATCAACCAAATAATGGAGATTGAAGGGCTAGAAATTTGCCACTTAAAAAGGCAACCTATCATAATTGATTAAGACAAAAGAAAAATTAAATGAATCCCTAAATCAAAGGGACCTTGTCCCTTATCTTAAGAACATATCATCATAATTTTCAAAATACAAATCTCCTTTTCCTATGCATATCTTGACTAAGGAAGAGGAAGACAAGAACATAAGTTGTTTGTTTTCCAAAAATTCAACAAAGTGTATCTTAATTGTGATAAGGTAGATCCATGATCATGAAAGGTGAATTATTTGGTGGTCTATATAAGAGAACCCACCCTTACAACACTTTAATTTCGTCCAAGTGAGAAAGAGAGAGAAATAGAAGCAAGGTAGAGTGAGGAAAGGAGAGAAGAGAGAAGAAGAAAGGAAGGAAGAAGAAGGAGAAGTTTAGAAAGCTAAAGGTAAGTTTAACAATATTTCTTTTTGAAGAAAACTTTTGAAACTTATAATATTTGTATGAGATTTTGATCTTAGAACTTTTATGATTGGTTATGATGTTGCTATATCATGTTACATATTGATCTTGCATGTGATGTATGTTTGAATACTTAGGTTGGTGTAGATAGTTCTGCATGGTTATGGCTATGGGTGGCAGAATTTTAAGCTTCGGTATTTTAATTTCTGGGAACAATCTATAAGGAATTAAAATAAATGGTTAACATAAGAATTAAAGATAAATGTGTCATGGATTTTTAGCCACTGGAATCATTCTATTTGGAGTCCATATGAGGTAGCTATGGTCTGATTAGTAGTCAAAGGTCAGAAAATGAATCATCAGGGAAGAATATGTTAGGATAGCTTCGGTAATTTAATTTCTGAGAATTATTGGTAGGGAATTAAAATAAATGGTTAACATAAGAATTAAAGATAAATGTGTCATGGATTTTTAACCACTGGAATCATTCCATTTGGAGTCCATATGAGGTAGCTATGGTCTGATTAGTAGTCAAAGGTCAGAAAATGAATCATCAGGGAAGAATATGTTAGGATAGCTTCGGTAATTTACTTTCTGGGAATTATTGGTAGGGAATTAAAATAAATGGTTAACATAAGAATTAAAGATATGTATGTCATGGATTTTTAGCCACTGGAATCATTCAATTTGGAGTCCATATGAGGGAGATATGAGCCGATTAGTAGACAAAGGTCAGAAAATGGGTCATCAGGGAAAAATATGTTAGGATAGCTTCGATATTTTAATTTCTGAGAAGTATCTGTAAGGAATTAAAATAAATTATTAACATAAGAATTAAAGATAAATGTGTCATGGATTTTTAGGCACTGGAATCATTCAATTTGAAGTCCATTTGAGGTAGATATAAGCTGATTAGTAAGCAGAGGTCAGAAAATGTTTGTTCAGAATATGTTATTAAAGCTTTAGTTTTTGAATTTCTGGAAAATATTCTGTAGGGAGTTAAAATCGTACGCCAAGATAAAAATTATAGATATAGGGCTCATGGATTTTTACCAACTGGAATAACTCAATTTGGAGTTCAAATTTGGGAGATATGGTCTAATTAGTCAGTAAAGGTCAGAACTTACACGAGAAGAAATAATCTGTACATTTAGGGAGTAATATCACCTTGATTTCTTAATATTTCGCTACAATGGTCAACATAATAGTTTTAGATAATTGTTTTATCTTGAAATTGACACTAAGATCACCTACATCAGAGTTAAATTGAGGGAGTTATGCTCTGATTAGTAAGAGAAGGTTAGATAGGATGAAAACCTGCATCAAGAAAATAAAGAAATAAAATTAGTATTTTAAAAAGAAGATGAATCTTAACAAATGACTAGTATAGCCATAGCCATTGCCATTGCATGAACTTACTACCATTTTAAGTTTGTAGTTTTTAACATGGAATTTACCCTAGTACTCATATAAATTTACAAGAAGTTTTGAAAGTGCTGGTTTTATTTGAAAAATCTTAGTATGCTCCGTGGTTGCAGTATTTTCACATCAGAAAAGAATTATTCTAGTTACTGGAAAACAAAATTGTGATTTGTGAAAAGTGCATGTCTAAGGAAAGTTCTGGCAAGGAAAGACATGGTACTTAAGCGTGTCCATTAGTGACCCACCTCTCTTTCCTGGGAACTTTTCTGGTGCGCTGTTTACAGACTACAATTACTATCCAGTTACCAAGGTATTAGTATGGTATTTTGACATGGAAATGTTTTATAAAGTGATATTTTAAATGGTTATGTTCATGGCATGATTACCAATGATTTATGGTAATAGTTATATTTTGATGAACATACTTGTTATTGAAAGCATATTTTTGGCTATCATTGTGAAAAGAAAAGAAATGAGCACGGTCACATGGCAATCCGTGTGGTGCACCAGTAGGGGACGCCCTACCAACGGTTATGATCATGTTAATAAGAAAAGAAAGAGAAAGTGTGCCATGTCGGACGGAGCGAGATAAGCCCGTACCGAAAAGTAGAGAATACTCACCCTGACCGGGGTAGCTTGAAGTAAGAATAAGTGGATAGCCATCATATGAAACTCGAAAAATAGTTATTCATACCATACATGTCATAACTGTATAATTTTCATGTGCATGATAAAGTGCATTCATGTGACTTAAAGATATTTTCTGTAGTTTATACAGCTGAACATGACATGATGAACTATATTGATGGTAAATTATGATTTATTGTTGAACTTACTGGGATTTAATTCTCACTATATTTCCATATCATGTTCAGAATAATAAATATGCAGATATTCTCTATGACACTTATTATCTCTGTACGTTGGATCGAGGTGCCCTACCTTGGGCAACTTCCAGTTATTTCTGATGTAACTGTCGTAGATGTAACTGAGATTCCGGTGGACGTGCCACCCGAACCAGTGTCCCCGGAAGTAGTCGATATAGATGATTAGAACTAATATGTATCTTTGTACAAATGTTTGTAAAATAATGGTGTGTAGTTTGTAAAATAATAGTGTGTATGGAAACTCAGTATTGTATAAATGAAATAAATGTTATATTGAGTTAAGTTGTAACGAGGTAATAACTTCATGGTATTTTTAAAAAAAAAAAATTTACATAAATGGAGTTGTTACACGTAGAAATGTTCTAATATTAATGGAATAGGTAAAGAAAGAAAACCTAAGAGGAAATATTAGAAATAAACATGCTAAAGAAAGGTGAAATTCTTAGGTAAGGAAGATAAATTTTTGTGAAGTAAAGGTCTTAAAATTTCAAGAAGATTGGATTAGGGTAATTTTTCCTAATTTAAGAGTAAAAGTTACTAAGTTTAGTATCTCCACCCATAAATTGGGCTTTCACCTATGGACACTTCCTATAGAGTTTTTCCACTTCACATAAGTTTCTAGCAAGCCCATTGGATAACCTAAGAAAGAAATAAAACATAGACTTGGGCTAGGATATAGTAATTGGACCAATAGCCCAAAAATTATGAAAATGTGACCAAGCCCTCCAAGAAAGGTAAAATTTTATCCAAAACAAAGAAAATGGGTAGGAATAAGCCCATAAAGGGTAGGAATAAGCCCAAATCCAAGAGGAAAAAATAAAATAAAATAAATTAAGTGATGATATAATAATGTAATAATAATAAAGATTAGGTTACATGGCATTAAGACAAAAATTTAGCAAGTGGTGTGATTCTACATTCATCATTTTGGCTAGTGGCATGATAATACAAGGCTTTAGGACAAAAACATCTATATCCTACACTCATAATTTTAGCAAGTGGAATGATAATACATGGTATTAGGACAAAACATTCCTATCCCACACAAATAATATCAACCAAATAATGGAGATTCAAGGGCTAGAAATTTGCCACCTAAAAAGGCAAACCTATCATACTTGTTTTAAGACAAAAGAAAATGGAAATGAATCCCTAAATCAAAGGGACCATGTCCCTTATCTTAAGAACATATCATCATAATTTTCAAAATACAAATCTCCTTTTCCTATGCATATCTTGACTAAGGAAGAGGAAGACAAGAACATAAGTTGTTTGTTTTCAAAAAATTCAACAAAGTGTATCCTAATTGTGATAAGGTAGACCCATGATCATGAAAGGTGAATTATTTGGTGGTCTATATAAGAAAACCCACCCTTACAACATTAGAATTTTGTCCAAGTGAGGGAGAGGAAAAATAGAAGCAAAGTAGAGTGAGGAAAGGAGAGGAAGAAAGGAAGAAAGAGGAAGGAGAAGTCTAGGGGACTAAGTGCTCCAGGTAAGTTTAACAATATTTCTTTTTGAAGAAAACTTTTGAAACTTATAATATTTATATGAGATTTTGATCTTAGAACTTTTATGATTGGTCATGGATGTTGCTATATCATGTTACATATTGATCTTGCATGTGATGTATGTTTGAATACTTAGGTTGGTGTAGATAGTTCTGCATGGGTATGGCTATGGGTGACATAATTTTAAGCTTCGGTGTTTTACTTTCTGGGAGTAATCTATAAGGAATTAAAATACATTGTTAACATAAGAATTAAAGATATATGTCTCACGGATATTTAGCCACTGGAATCATTCAATTTAGAGTTCATATGAGGTAAATATGTTCCGATTAGTAAACAATGGTCAGAAAATGGTTAATCAGGGAAGAATATGTTAGGATAGCTTCAGTGTTTTAATTTTTGGGAAAATTCTATAAGGAATTAAAATAAATGGTTAACATATGAATTATATATTTATGTGTCACGGATGTTGAGCCACTAGAATCACTTAATTTGGAATTCTTATGTGGGAGATATAGTCAGATTAGTAAGTAAAGGTTAGAACCTACCCGGAAAGAAATAATATTGAATTTAAGGGAGTAATCACTCCACGATTTATTACTATTTTGCTGCTATGATTAACATAATAGTTTTAGATAATTGTCTTAACTTTCCACAGACACTAAGATCACCTCAATCAGAGTTAAAATGAGGGAGTCATGCTCTGATTAGCGAGCAAAGGTCACAGAACAAGGCCAGGCCGTGTTTTGAGTGCTTCAAGCACGGGTTATCCGTGTTCGGGGCTATTTTGAGTACATTTGAAGTATTTTTAAAGCATTTCCGTGTCCTGAAACATTGCCAGACTGTGTTGGAAGCTGGTGAAGCCTATTTTCAACATTTTTCTACCCTAGATGAACCTCTTTAACTATAGGGTAATAGTAGAAATCAAATTGGAGAACAATGCTCTATAAATTTGTAAGAACATGTGTTGGAAATGATATAAATAAGAAGAAAATGACTAAAGGTCAAGCATAAAGAGTAGGTTAGATATGATGAAAACCTGCATCTAGAAAATAAAGAAATAAAATTAATATTTAAAAAAGAAGACGAATCTTAACAATGAAAATAATAAATGACTAGTATCTGCCATAGCCATTGCCATTGTATGAACTTCTTACCATATTAAGTGTGAAATTCTGACATGGAAATATTTTATAAAGTGATATTTGAAATGGTTATGTTCATGTCATGATTACCAATGATTTATCGTAATAGCTATATTTTGATGAACATACTTGTTATTGAAAGCATATTTTTGGCTATCATTGTGAAAAGAAAAGAAATGAGCACAGTCACATGGCAATCCGTGTGGTGCATCAGTAGGGGACGCCCTACCAACGGTTATGATTATGATTATGAGAAAAGAAAGATAAAGTGTGCCATGTCGGACAGAGCGAGAAAAGCCCGTACTAGAGAGTAGACGATACTCACCTTGACCGGGGTAGCTTGAAATGAGAATAAGTTGATAGCCATCATATGATATTCTGAAAATAGTTAATCCTGTCATACATATCATTACTGTATGATTCTTATGTGCATAGATATAATGCATTCATGTGACCAAAGATATTTTCTGTAGTTTATACAACTGAACATGACATGATGAGCTATATTGATGATGATTTATTGTTGAACTTACTGGGATTTAATTCTCACTATATTTCCATATCATGTTCAGAAAATTAGTTATGCAACTTTTTCTATGGCTCTGGCTTTTAGTGCATATTGGATCGAGTTACTTTATGTTGGGCAGATCTCAGAATCAAATAAGATGTTTGTGGTCGAGTTGGCTCAGATCCCGGGGAAGGTACAACCACCCGCATTTGTATCTCCGGAATTGGTCAACCAAAATAAACAAGATATAAATATCTATGTGTTTGATATGTTGCATGTACGTTTTGATTAATGACGTATATGTGAACTCAATATTGTATAATACTAAAGAAAAAAAAGGTTGTTACATAATTGGTATCAGAGCAGGTCGATCCTAGATGGCCAGTGGGTGGATGGTTATCTGAATTGATCTTATAGTGTCTTGAGTATGTTGTGGTTGTGCTGTGTAGGGGATCAGTGATTCATATAGGTAAGAAATTACTAGTGTTTCTTATTTATATGCTGAGGTGGTGTTATGACTGCTGTTAAATATTTTTTTGAAACTAACTATTGGGTTTGATCACCTCAATTACAGCATAAATTTATTTTTTCCCACAATAGGAAATGGCACGACCAAGGCAAAATCCGACAAACAATGCGGAGGAAATCTTGCACAACCTTGCCACAGCAATTCGAGAATTTGGTATTGATTTACTCCTTAGAACCCAACTAGTATCTATATCCCTATATAGAATGATACCGATCGAATTTTAAAAAAATTAATTACAAGACTTGTTAGACAAGGTATTTAAATACCCCAGTACTTTTATTCGGAGTGCTCCAGTTCTATCTGTGAAAAAGAAAGATGGATCACTATAACTATGCATAGATTATAGATAGTTGAATAAGGTGACAATGTAGAATAGAAACCCATTAGCTCGTATAAATTACCTGTTTGACCAGTTATAAGGTGTTCAATATTTTTCCACAAATAGATTTGGGATATGAGTAACATTAATTAAGGATAAGAGAAGAGGATGTAGGACTTATTATGGGCATTATGAGTTCTTGGTGATGCATTTAAATTGACAAATATTTTAGCTGCATTCATAGATTTAATGAATAGTAATGAGGTCATCCCTGGATTTATTTGTTATTATATATATTGATGATATACTAGAATATTTCAAAAGTTCAGAGGATCATAAGCAACATTCAAAGATAGTTTTACCAACTCTAAAGGAGTATGGTTGGTAAATATGGTATCCAAGTAGACTCTAGGAAAGTAAAAGTAGTACAATAATAGCTACGTTTTACTACATTTAAAGATGAAGATCCAAATCCAATTTACGCTTCCTGCGGTTATCTACCGTCCATTCTATTTGAGTCATAGTTGGATCAGGTACATGAACATAGGCTTGTAAAGTATCAATCAACTCTTCAGCATTTGAAGCCGAGATGAGAATTCGTCGTGCTGAGTGTGGGATAAACCTCTGTTCCACAGCTTGATCTAGAAAAGATAACAGACCATCAAATAAGTGATTAACATTTAACAAACCTATTGGTTTATGATGCATATTCAGTTGTGCCCAAGAGACTATTTGAAAAATCTCCTCTAAAGTACCAAAACCACCTGGTCAGGCAATGAAGGCGTCAGCATTGCTCATCATTCTAGCCATGCGTTCATGCATGAAAGCTACTCTATATTCTTCCCCAATTGTTTTCCCTATGATGCTGGATGCAGCTAGAGCTATAGGAATAATACCTAGAACTTGGCATCCTCCTGTATCTGCAGCTGTAGCCACACACCCTATTAACCCACGGTTACCTCCACCATAAACGAAATGAATTCTTCTCCTAGCCAGCACCATACCCAGATTTTGTGCTGCTTTAACATACTCCCCATCTTTTCCAGGACTGGAACCACAAAAGACACAAATATTTCAAAACTGACAGAATGCGGTTCCCTCCATAATTTCTATCACCTTAACTTTGAGTATAGATAAAGATACTAATGTAAGCATTTATAGAACTCAGAGAAGGGCACATTTATAATAGTTATGCGAATAGGCCGGGTATTATTAGAACAACTATGTGAGTGATTTGTGGATATCAACAAAATTAAAGGTAAAACAAAAATTTCAAAAAATGATGGCAAGCATGTATATGTACAGTAGTTATGACTGTGACCCATATTAAGCACATAAAGAGCATAAGATAAGATATCACCAGAAATCTGTCTTTTTCTTGTTGTCTTTGATGAAGCATTGATGTCTTGATTCTTGTAGAAAAGTTGTAGGTGATAGCCGTCATTGTAAAAAAAAGAGTGAAAATGCAAACCAATTAATTGTTGAAGAGGAATAATCAAATGGTTTATTTTGTTTTCTCAATGTTTTTGCCAGTCGACTATCGGTATTATTAAGTTGACTAGCTATTTTGAGAAATTTTAATTTGGACTGGTTATTTTACAGTTAATTTACAGTTGATTGATTACATCTATTCTGAAGCAATCAACTGCATCCTACCAGTTAGCTACGTACTCTTTGTTTTTCATAGACTTTTATAAGTTCATAAATGTTTCTTTTCCACCGAATATGAATAGCTTTAAAGTAGATTCTGACACATATATTCAAAATTTGCGGCCACCGATTTTTGCTGAAATCGTAGATAGATTTTGTTTACAGATTTTCAAGAATTACGGCCACCGATTTTAATATTTTTCAATGCTTTGTCCAAATTTTTGACTTTCGCTTTTGGCACCATTCTCTATTAAGCTTTTCGTCTGTTTCACTGCATTCTCCCTCATTAACGGTTTGCATTAAATGCAAGGTTATTTTCCCTCATTGCAATGAAAGATAATTTCTTTTCTTTAAAACTCAGTTATTATGGTGTCTAAATTGTTAGTAGGTTAAAGTAATGAAAAGTTTGAAAAGAATGGACAGATGATGGTCTTATGGTGTTTTGACGAATGTAATCAAGAGAACTAGTGGTGTTGAAGTTCTTGAGGAATAAAATATAGGAAGTAGGATTTAAGTTAGTCTTTGAACTCTTAATTTGGAAATATAGAGAATATTCTGAGAACCATGTCCGAAAATAATGTAAGTGATCAAGATATTTGTGTTAAAGGATTATATCATGCTAAATTGAGTCTAGTTTCTAGGATGTGAATTATGTTGGAATTGAGAATTCATGTATGAGTAATTGTTAGGAAAAAATCTTCTTGAAATGATTGGGTGAATTAAATGGGATTGACATAAGCTAGAATGATGTGCTTTTGGATATGATAGAAGAAATAATTGAAATTTTTGACAATTAGTTTAATGGTGTTAATAAGCTTGTATAGAATTACTGTGATGAGATAAGTTGGAATTATTAGACATGTGTCAATGGTACACATTATTAAAGGTTTGAAGGATTTATTGCTACGTATGTTTAACATACTGATTAAAGGATTTGAGGATAAAAATAGATGATAGATTAAGATGATGATATTCAGAGGATGATGTTGATATATGAAAACCCAAAAAAAAGAAAAAAAGAATGACTTGATAGAAGTTTGGAATAAGCAAAGATAGTTACCCAATATGAAGGTGAATATGTTCCTTTATATGTGTGTTTTCTAATATCGACCCATAGATATATCCATGCGAGCTAGAGGATATAAATTGAAGAACTTATGAGTGAAAGAAATCCTTATGGTTAAGTTATATGGCAAAATCACTCAAGTGAATAGACATATTAAAAAGTAAAGATGTTATACAGAAAATATATCCCTAATTATTTAGGTAATAAGGTTGGTAACTCTGAGTAATGCCTTAATTTCATTCCCTACAAGTGGTAGGATGGACTGAAATTCAGGGACCGAATTTCTTAAGGGGGGAAGAATGTAACATCCCGTAATTTTTAGATATTTTCCTTATAAATTCTTCACCTTACATATATGCGTAGAAATGTTCTAATATTAATGGAATAGGTAAAAAAAGAAAACCTAAGAGGAAATATTAGAAATAAACATGCTAAAGAAAGGTGAAATTCTTAGGTAAGGAAGATAAATTTTTGTGAAGTAAAGGTCTTAAAATTTCAAGAAGATTGGATTAGGGTAATTTTTCCTAATTTAAGAGTAAAAGTTACTAAGTTTAGTATCTCCACCCATAAATTGGGCTTTAACCTATGGACACTTCATATAGAGTTTTTCCACTTCACATAAGTTTCTAGCAAACCCATTGGATAACCTAAGAAAGAAATAAAACATAGACTTGGACTAGGATATAGTAATTGGACCAATAGCCCAAAAATTATGAAAATGTGACCAAGCCCTCCAAGAAAGGTAAAATTTTATCCAAAGCAAAGAAAATGGGTAGGAATAAGCCCATGAAGGGTAGGAATAAGCCCAAATCTAAGAGGAAAAAATAAAATAAAATAAATTAGATGATGATATAATAATGTAATAATAATAAAGATTAGGTTACATGGATTGAGTGAGAAAGAAAATGGAGAAGTTTGGGACAAATTTCAATGACCGGGATTTAGTGAGAACCAAGAAAAGAGAGTTTCAAGATTTAGAATTCCCGCCGCCGGCGAGACTATTCTCGCCGCAGCGAGAATGCTGCAGCATAATTTTCCCAAGAGCGCGAGTTTTGACAGATTCAAAACTAGTCGCCGGCGAGATTAGTTTGCTACCGGCCAAATGTATCTCGCCGCCGGCAAGAACTGGAGATCCAACAATGTAGTTATTTTTCCAGAAATCTCGCCGCGGCGAGAATAATTGTGCCGTCGGCGAGTTTCATCCGAAAAACACATTTTTTTAGGTCGTTTTGTTCCAAAATTGCCCCCAAAACCCTAGATCTATATATACCATAAGATAGAGAAAGAGGGGACGGCAAAATAGACTAGGGAAAGGCGTTTTTGGAGGAGAGGAAGCCATTTTGGAGAGAAAGCTTGGAGAATCTTGAAGGATCATCACCATTGTTGCTGCCAAGTGTTCATCTCCAAGAGTTCTTCATCTCTTCTCCTTAGCTTTCTTTTTCTGTAGTTTATTCGATTTTGTATTCATGTATTCAGTTGAGATAATAGTTATTCTTATTTCCATTATGAACTAATTCATTTTTTGCTAAGGCTATGATGTAGTTGAATCAAGAAAATCTGATTTCTTTTGTTATGGTTATATGAGTTCATTATCTTCAAATTGAGTATTTATTTCCATGCTTAAAGCTTCTAAATTTCTGGCCAAGATTTAGATGATTTGTTGCATTATATTGCGACCGAGAGGAGATGTGTGATGAATGCTTCTTGTGATAAATACCATATGTTGAATGCGAGTGTGAGACCTAATGCATGATGTAAATGGTTATTCTAGAAATTCCATAAAGCATAATGTGCTTGTTTGTGATTAAATCTTCATAGAAATATAGTTGGTTATCATAGATAAGTAATTCTAATATAACTTGAGAGAGAGTATTACATAAGTTTGGGTTTTTCAACCATCACTTTTAGCTTTGATTCTCATATAACATGACTTGAATTCAAATGAAATTGATTCAGCAAAATCAAATGCCTTAGCGTTTTTAATCATTTGTGAACAACATTCAATTGTGTTCTTTGCATTTATTTATAAGTTAATTTTCCTCCTAAACAATTTGAACAATTTGGTTTTCAAATAAAATTAAGATTAGTCAATTTCAGTACTTAGTAACGCCATTACTTGTGGGTTCGATATCCGTACATTTGTACACTTTATTACTTGAACGATTTGTGCACTTGCAAAAATACGCATCAGGTTTTTGGCGCCGTTGCCGGGGAATGGTTTGATTTTATTAATATCGATACTACCTAATCTTAGTTTTAATTTGAAGTTAATTTGCTTTATCATTGTTTCATTTTTATTTTTGTTTTAAATTGAGTTTGTTGAGTTGTGTTAATTGTTTGTTCATTTAGAGTTGTTGATGCTCGTTTGCATTATTTATTTTAGTCATTTCTTGCAATTTTTCAGTTTGTTTATTTTTCTCTTTTATTTTAATTATCATAATAAAAAAAAGAAGGGGTAACTTTGTGTTGTTTGAGTACTTGTTGATTTTCAGGTTGTAGGATTTTTGTATGCGACGTGCAAGAAGCCTTAACCTTCTTCCATTGGATCCGGAGATTGATCGAACATATAGGCATCTAAACCGAGAGAGAAGGCGTTCAACCTCAGCTCCTAATAGACAATTAGCCATGGATCAACAATTTGTCGAAGGAGGTGGAAATCGTAGAGCTTTGAGGGATTATGCTGCGCCTAATGTTGCTGGGACCACTTCCGGTATAAGGAGGCCAACTGTTCTAGCCAATAACTTGGAGATAAAACCATCCTTTATCCAAATGGTTCAATCAAATCAGTTTGGGGGAATGTCAAAGGATGATCCAAATGCACATATTGCTTACTTTCTGGAGGTGTGTGATCTTTACAAGATAAATGGTGTGTCTGAAGATGCCATAAGATTAAGGGTTTTTCCTTTTTCACTTTGGGATAAAGCCAAGGAATGGCTAAACTCATTACCACTAGGATCAATTACAACATGGAATGAGTTGGTTCAGAAGTTCTTGTCCAATTTCTTTCCTCCTACTAAGACGGCAAAATTACGAAATGAAATCACATCTTTTACACAGTATGATCAAGAATCATTGTATGAAGCTTGGGAGAGATTCAAAGAAATGTTGAGGAAGTGCCCACATCATGGTATACTGATTTGGCTGCAAGTCTCTACATTTTATAATGGGTTGGTTTCAAACTATCGAGCAATGATTGATGCTGCTGCTGGAGGGTCTTTAATAGAAAAAACACCAAAGGATGCTCATGAGTTGTTATAGATTATGGCAGAAAACAACAATCAGTGGCATTCAGAGTGGGTAACTGCAAAAAGACCAGTAGAAGTGCATAAAATTGATTCAGTGAATGCTTTGTCGGCTCAAGTTGTTGCTCTTTCAAGAAAGATGGATTCTTTGTCATCCAAGTTTGAATCTAAACCAACTACAGAATGTGATTTATGTGGTGGAAATCATGCTAGTATCGAGTGCCAAGTTGGAAATCCATTTGCTTCACCAAATGCTGAGCAAGCCAATTATGTTTCAAATTTCCAAAGACCTCCACATAACCCATATTCGAACACCTACAATCCAGGTTGGAGGAATCATCCAAATTTGTCATGGGGAAATAACCAAGGGGGATTCAAACCGTCATCATGTTCCTACCAACCCCAGGAGAAGAAACAAACAGATTTGGAAGGAATTTTGGGGAAGTTCATTGAGGAGTCAAGAAAAAATTTCAGAAATCAAGAGGCAATCAACAGGGACATCCAAAACCAACTGAGGCAGCTTTCAAAGCAGATTGCAGAAAGGTCTCAAGGATCGTTGCCAAGTGACACAATAAATCCCAAAGAGCATGTAAAGGCTATCACATTGAGAAGTGGTAAAGAACTTGAATGGCAGAAGAAATCGGAGAAAAAGATGGAAGAATCTAAAGAAAATCCATCAACATCCCAAGATGTTCAACCTTCCCCAAATGCAAAATATGAGCCTCTTATCCCATATCCTCAAAGATTGCATAAGAAAAAGCTTGATAATTAATTTGGTAAATTTCTGGAAATTTTTAAGAAATTGAAAATTAACATTCCTTTTGCAGAGATGTTGGAACAAATGCCCAAGTATGCAAAATTCATGAAGGAAATTCTATCAAAGAAGAGGAAGTTGGGAGATTATGAAACTGTCATGCTAAATGAGGAGTGCAGTGCAGTTCTTCAAAGAAAATTGCCACAGAAACTAAAAGACCCAGGGAGTTTTACTATACCTTGTACTGTAACATCCTTAATTTCGTTTCTTTTATTGATAAAGGTACATAAAAAATTTAATTAAGGAAATAAAATTTATTAGACAATATTTTAGATATCTAAGGAAATATAATCCTTAGAAATTCTTCACCTTAGGTATATGCATAGAAAATGTTTCTAACATTAAGAGAACAAATAAAAAAGGAAAATCTAATAGGAAAGAAATTAGAAATAACATACTAAAGAGATGCAAAATTCTTGGATAAGGAAGATAAATTTTTAGAAACAAGTAAAGGTCTTAAAATTTCAAAGAACATTGAATTATGGTAATTTTTCCTAATTCAAGAACTATAGTTACTAAGTTTAAAATCTTTACCCATACATTGGGCTTTTACCTATGGACACTTCATATAGAGTTTTTCCACTTCACATAAGTTTCTAGCAAGCCCATTGGATAACCTAAACAAGAAATTAAACATAGACTTGGACTAGGATATAGTAATTTCACAAATAGCCCAAAAATTATGAAAATGTGACCAAGCCCACTAAGAAAGGAAGAATTTTATCCAAAGCAAAGAAAATTGGTAGGAAAAGCCCATAATGGGTAGGAATAAGCCCAAATCCAAGAGGAAAACTAAAATAAAATAAATTAGATGATGATATAATAATAAGAATAAAGATTAGGTTACATGGTATTAAGACAAAAAAATTTAGCAAGTGGTGTGATTCTACATTCATCACTTAAGCAAGTGGCATGATAATACAAGGCTTTAGGACAAAAACATCTATATCCTACACTCATAATTTTAGCAAGTGGTATGATAATACATGGTATTAGGACAAAACATTCATAGCCCACACAAATAATATCAACCAAATAATGAAGATTCAAGGGCTAGAAATTTGCCACCTAAAAAGGCAAACCTATCATACTTGTTTAAGACAAAAGAAAATGGAAATGAATCCCTAAATCAAAGGGACCTTGTCCCATATCTTAAGAACATATTATCATAATTTTCAAAATACAAATCTCCTTTTCCTATGCATATCTTGACTAAGGAAGAGGAAGACAAGAACATAAGTTGTTTGTTTTCCAAAAATTCAACAAAGTGTATCCTAATTGTGATAAGGTAGACCCATGATCATGAAAGGTGAATTATTTGGTGGTCTATATAAGAAAACCCACCCTTACAACATTAGAATTTCGTCCAAGTGAGGGAGAGAAAAAAATAGAAGCAAGGTAGAGGGAGGAAAGGAGAGGAAGAAAGGAAGAAAGAGGAAGGAGAAGTCTAGAAGACTAAGTGCTCCAAGTAAGTTTAACAATATTTCTTTTTGAAGAAAACTTTTGAAACTTATAATATTTGTAT
Source organism: Gleditsia sinensis (assembly GCA_037074535.1). Taxonomy (NCBI): domain Eukaryota; kingdom Viridiplantae; phylum Streptophyta; class Magnoliopsida; order Fabales; family Fabaceae; genus Gleditsia; species Gleditsia sinensis. The sequence goes on from CM073470.1 coordinate 36,155,694, forward strand.
GAGATTTTGATCTTAGAACTTTTATGATTGGTCATGATGTTGCTATATCATGTTACATATTGATCTTGCATGTGATGTATGTTTGAATACTTAGGTTGGTGTAGATAGTTCTGCATGGTTATGGCTATGGGTGGCAGAATTTTAAGCTTCGGTATTTTAATTTCTGGAAACAATCTATAAGGAATTAAAATAAATGGTTAACATAAGAATTAAAGATAAATGTGTCATGGATTTTTAGCCACTGGAATCATTCCATTTGGAGTCTATATGAGGTAGCTATGGTCTGATTAGTAGTCAAAGGTCAGAAAATGAATCATTAGGTAAGAATATGTTAGGATAGCTTCGGTAATTTAATTTCTGGGAATTATTGGTAGGGAATTAAAATAAATGGTTAACATAAGAATTAAAGATATGTATGTCATGGATTTTTAGCCACTGGAATCATTCAATTTGGAGTCCATATGAGGGAGATATGAGCCGATTAGTAGACAAAGGTCAGAAAATGGGTCATCAGGGAAAAATATGTTAGGATAGCTTCGGTATTTTAATTTTTGAGAAGTATCTGTAAGGAATTAAAATAAATTATTAACATAAGAATTAAAGATAAATGTGTCATGGATTTGTAGGCACTGGAATCATTCAATTTGAAGTCCATTTGAGGTAGATATAAGCGGATTAGTAAGCAGAGGTCAGAAAATGTTTATTCAGAATATGTTATTAAAGCTTTAGTTTTTGAATTTCTGGAAAATATTCTGTAGGGAGTTAAAATCATACGCCAAGATAACAATTATAGATATAGGGCTCATGGATTTTTACTAACTGGAATAACTCAATTTGGAGTTCAAATTTGGGAGATATGGTCTAATTAGTCAGTAAAGGTCAGAACTTACACGAGAAGAAATAATCTGTACATTTAGGGAGTAATATCACCTTGATTCCTTAATATTTCGCTACAATGCTCAACATAATAGTTTTAGATAATTGTTTTATCTTGAAATTGACACTAAGATCACCTACATCAGAGTTAAATTGAGGGAGTTATGCTCTAATTAGTAAGAGAAGGTTAGATAGGATGAAAACCTGCATCAAGAAAATAAAGAAATAAAATTAGTATTTTAAAAAGAAGATGAATCTTAACAAATGACTAGTATAGCCATAGCCATTGCCATTGCATGAACTTACTACCATTTTAAGTGTGTAATTTTTAACATGGAATTTACCCTAGTACTCATATAAAATTACAAGAAGTTTTGAAAGTGCCGGTTTTATTTGAAAAATCTTAGTATGCTCCGTGGTTGCAGTATTTTCACATCAGAAAAGAATTATTCTAGTTACTGGAAAACAAAATTGTGATTTGTGAAAAGTGCATGTCTAAGGAAAGCTCTGGCAAGGAAAGACATGGTACTTAAGCGTGTCCATTAGTGACCCACCTCTCTTTCCTGGGAACTTTTCTGGTGCGCTGTTTACAGACTACAATTACTATCCAGTTACCAAGGTATTAGTATGGAATTTTGACATGGAAATGTTTTATAAAGTGATATTTTAAATGGTTATGTTCATGGCATGATTACCAATGATTTATGGTAATAGTTATATTTTGATGAACATACTTGTTATTGAAAGCATATTTTTGGCTATCATTGTAAAAAGAAAAGAAATGAGCACAGTCACATGGCAATCCGTGTGGTGCACCAGTAGGGGACACCCTACCAACGGTTATGATCATGTTAATAAGAAAAGAAAGAGAAAGTGTGCCATGTCGGACGGAGCGAGATAAGTCCGTACCGAAAAGTAGAGAATACTCACCCTGACCGGGGTAGCTTGAAGTAAGAATAAGTGGATAGCCATCATATGAAATTCGAAAAATAGTTATTCATGCCATACATGTCATAACTGTATAATTTTAATGTGCATGATAAAGTGCATTCATGTGACCTAAAGATATTTTCTGTAGTTTATACTGCTGAACATGACGTGATGAACTATATTGATGGTAAATTATGATTTATTGTTGAACTTACTGGGATTTAATTCTCACTATATTTCCATATCATGTTCAGAAGAATAAATATGCAGATATTCTCTATGACACTTATTATCTCTGTACGTTGGATCGAGGTGCCCTACCTTGGGCAACTTCCAGTTATTTCTGATGTAACTGTCGTAGATGTAACTGAGATTCCGGTGGACGTGCCACTCGAACCAGTGTCCCCGGAAGTAGTCGATATAGATTATTAGAACTAATATGTATCTTTGTACAAATGTTTGTAAAATAATGGTGTGTAGTTTGTAAAATAATAGTGTGTATGGAAACTCAGTATTGTATAAATTAAATAAATGTTATATTGAGTTAAGTTGTAACGAGGTAATAACTTCATGGTATTTAAAAAAAAAAAAAATTTACATAAATGGAGTTGTTACATAATTGGTATCAGAGCAGGTCGATCCTAGCTGGCCAGTAGTTGGATGGTTATCTGAATCGATCTTATAGTGTCTTGAGTATGTTGTGGTTGTGCTGTGTAGGGGATCAGTGATTCATATAGGTAAGAAATTACTAGTGTTTCCTATCTATATGCCGAGGTGGTGTTATGACTGCTATTAAATATTTTTGAACTAACTATTGGGCTTGATCACCTCAATAGCAGCATAACTTTGTTTTGTACCATAGAAGGAAATGGCACCACCAAGGAGGAATCCAGCAACCAATGCAGAGGGAACCCTGTACAACCTGGCCACGGCAATTCAAGACCAAGTTATGACCACCAACCAAATTTTACAACATCTCCAGAATGCTAATAACATAAATGTTGAGATTGGTCCTAACAACCAGACGGCTGGAAAAGATAATGGCATATCCGAGTTCCTGAGGACTAGACCACCTTGTTTCCAAGGTGGTTATGACCCAACGATAGCCGAAAGGTGGATTAGGGAATTAGAGAAAATCTTTGAAGTGATGGGCTGTACTGAAGAGCAGCAAATCATTTTTGCTGCATATATGTTAAAGGATGAAGCAGAATATTGGTGGCGTGGAGCTAGAGAACTTTTAGCTCATCAGGGAAGACAGATCACCTGGCAAGTGTTCAAGGACATTTTTTTTGAAAAGTACTTTCCAAGTACTGTACGGGCAGAGAAAGAGATCAAATTTCTCCAACTCAGGCAAGGAAGCATGACCGTGGACCAGTATATCGCAAGGTTCGAAGAGCTGTCTAAGTTCTCCTCTTATCTGCGATATAACCCAGATAAAGCATGGAAGGCGGTTAAGTTTGAAGCGGGACTAAACCCGGAGTTAAAGAATGCTGTTATAGCTATGGAGATCAGGGAGTTTGTACATCTGATAAATAAATACAGACTCCTGGAAAAGAGTTTAAGGGCAGTGGAGGACGAGAAGCAAAGGCGAAACCTATGGAAAAGGAAGAAAAATTTTTCCAACCCTAGAAAGAACGTGAGAAGAAGTGGATATGGAGCTGGTAAGAGGCCATTGATTGCGGGCCCTAGGCCTTTTCAACAAGACCTCACCTCAGTCAAGTGCGCTAAATGCGGACGCATGCATGGTAACCGGCCATGCTACATGGGACAAGATGTCTGCTTCAATTGCGGACAGAAGGGACATTTTGCGAAAAACTGCCCACAGAATGTAGGAAAGCAGCCAGAACAGAGGCCTCAGGTGAAAGGAAGGGTTTTCACCCTGAGCGGCCAAGAGGCAGCTCAATCTTCTGAAATGATTCAAGGTACATGCTATATTTATGGATTTGTTCTTATGGTGTTATTTGACTCTGGTGCTAGTCATTCATTTATATCATAAGAATGTATTAGGAAGTTTCAGTTCCCTATTTCTGAAACTCCCTATGAGCTATCTGTAGTAACCCCTACAGGGGAACGGGTATTAACTTCCTCTGTATGTAAGGACTGTCAAGTCACCATCCAGGAGAAAATTTTTTCTGTAGACCTCGTCATTTTACCTTTAAGAGGTATTGAGGTCATTCTAGGGTTAGACTGGATGTCTAGGAATCGAGTCTTGTTGAATTGTTGTAACAAGATCGTTGAATTTCTACCTTCTACTCCGAAAGAGGAGGTCCAGTTATTGATGTTAAATGCCAATCAAGTTAATAGGGAGTTGAAGAATGGAGTACTTGGATACATTCTCTTGTATTTATCAAACCTAGAAGTCGAATCGAAGCTTGATGAAATTCCAATAGCCAACGAGTTTCCTGAAGTGTTTCCATCAGATATTCCAGGCTTACCTCCCAAGAGAGAGATAGAGTTCTCTATTGATCTCCTACCTGGGACAGGGCCTATCTCTATTGCACCATATCGAATGGCCTCGAAGGAACTACAAGAACTAAAGAAGCAGTTGGAGGAACTATTAGACAAGCAATTCATTAGACCGAGTGTATCACCTTGGGGAGCTCCTGTATTGTTTGTTAAGAAGAAAGACGGGAGTTTGAGACTATGCATAGATTACAGACAGATGAATAAGGTGACTATCAAAAATAAGTACCCTCTCCCTAGGATAGATGACTTATTGGATCAATTAAAGGGTGCCTCCATCTTTTCTAAAATTGACTTGTGGTTAGGATATCATCATATTAGGATTAAGGAGGAGGACGTACCAAAAACTGCCTTCAGGACTAGGTATGGGCACTATGAGTTTCTCGTAATGCCCTTTGGATTGACTAATGCACCTGCAATTTTCATGGATTACATGAATCGCATTTTTCGACCCTACCTAGATCAATTTGTTGTAGTGTTCATTGATGACATCTTGATATATTCTAAGAGTGAGAAAGAACATGAACAACATCTCCGAATCGTGCTGCAAGTGCTGAAAGAGAAAAAGTTATATGCTAAATTGGAGAAGTGTGAATTTTGGCTGTCAGAGGTGAAGTTTCTCGGACATGTAATCTCTAATAGAGGGGTAGCCATAGATCCTAGCAAGACGGAAGCAATGATTAAGTGGGAGACACCAAAGACGGTTACAGAAATCAGAAGTTTCCTTGGTTTGGCAGGATACTACAGGAGATTTATACAAAATTTCTCTCGTATAGCCTTGCCATTGACTAAATTGACCAGGAAGGGAAGTCCTTTCAAATGGACTGATCAATGTGATGCTAGTTTTCAAGAGCTGAAGACAAGACTGACCACTCCTCCTGTTTTAATTATTCCAGACCCCACAGGATATTTTGAAGTGTATAGTGACGCTTCAAAGAAAGGGCTAGGATGTGTGCTGATGCAAGATAAGAGAGTAGTTGCTTACGCCTCTAGGCAACTGAGACCTCACGAAGGAAACTATCCAACCCATGATCTTGAATTAGCGGCAGTAGTGTTTGCCTTAAAGATTTGGCGACACTATTTGTACGGGGCAACCTTTGAAGTATATTGTGATCATAAGAGTCTTAAATACCTCTTTGATCAGAAGGAGTTAAATATGAGGCAACGAAGATGGGTAGAATTCCTCAATGACTACAAGTTTGAGATAAAGTATCATCCCGGAAAGGCGAATGTTGTAGCAGATGCCTTGAGTCGAAAATCTCTGCATATGGGTCAGATGATGGTGTATGAGATGCAGATGCTAGAGGAGTTTCGAAATTTGAAGCTAGCCCCTACTCTTACTCCAAAGAATCTAGTCATTAATGGTTTAAGTATAGGGTCTGACCTTAGAGCCCAGATCAAAGAAGCTCAAGCTCACGATCAATACTTACAAGATCATAAAGACCAAGGTAATTTTTCTGTAATGGAAGATGGAGCAATCATGTATCAGGGAAGGATTTGTGTCCCTCAAGAACAAGAGTTGAGGACTAAGATATTGCAGGAAGCGCATCAAAGTAAATACACAATCCATCCTGGATGCACTAAAATGTACCAGGATTTAAAAAGGATGTATTGGTGGCCAGGGATGAAAAATGACATTGCTGAGTTTGTGGCGAAATGTCTCATTTGTCAAAAGGTGAAGGTGGAGCACCAAAAGCCAGCGGGATTTCTACAACCTCTTGAGATCCCTAAATGGAAATGGGATAGTATTTCGATGGACTTTGTTGTAGGTTTACCTAAGACCTCAGTGGGACATGACTCTATCTGGGTAATAGTTGACAGATTAACCAAATCTGCTCACTTTTTGCCCATAAAAATTAACTTTTCACTAGATAAATTGGCCCAATTGTACGTTCAGGAAATAGTTAGACTCCATGGGATTCCCTTAAATATTGTTTCTGATAGAGATCCGAGGTTCACGTCGAGGTTTTGGAAGGCGTTGCAAGAAGCTTTTGGTACTCAGTTGCGGTTCAGTACTGCCTACCATCCTCAAACTGACGGGCAGACAGAACGAACCATTCAAACCCTAGAAGATATGTTGAGGGCCTGTGTGATAGAGCAAGGTAAAGGATGGGATAAGTACCTACCTTTAGTAGAGTTTGCTTATAATAATAGCTATCACTCTAGCATTAAGATGGCCCCCTATGAAGCTTTATACGGTAGAAAGTGCCGATCTCCACAATGTTGGTTCGAGGTAGGAGAAAAGAACTTGTTAGGTCCTGATCTAGTTCAACAAACCACTGAACAAATCAGGATGATACGAAACAAAATACTTACAGCTCAGAGTCGGCAAAAGAGTTACTACGATAAGAGACATAGACCTCTAGAGTTTGAGGAATGAGACCATGTATTTCTGAAACTTTCCCCGACTACTAGAGTTGGTAGGTCTCTCAAAACAAGAAAGCTAAGTCCGCGATTTTTAGGACCCTACCAAATTCTAAAGAAAGTTGGGACATCAGCATATCAAGTTGCTCTCCCACCTAATTTGTCCAACCTGCATAATGTTTTCCACGTATCACAGCTGCGGAAGTATCTTTCAGATTCATCACATATAATACTGGATGAACCAATCCAAATAAAGGAGAACATGACATACCAGCTAGTACCTGCATCCATATTGGACACTGACGTGAAGCAACTGAGAAATAAAACCATTCCCCTAGTTAAGGTGTTATGGGAAGGTTTGACTCCGGAGGAAGCAACTTGGGAGCTGGAAGAAGTCACGAGGAAGAAATATCTGCAATTGTTCTTATAAGGTAATTTCTGAAATTTTGAGGACAAAATTTCTTTTAGGGGGAGAGAAATGTAACATCCTTAATTTCGTTTCTTTTATTGATAAAGGTACATAAAAAATTTAATTAAGGAAATAAAATTTATTAGACAATATTTTAGATATCTAAGGAAATATAATCCTTAGAAATTCTTCACCTTAGGTATATGCATAGAAAATGTTTCTAACATTAAGAGAACAAATAAAGAAGGAAAATCTAATAGGAAAGAAATTAGAAATAACATACTAAAGAGATGCAAAATTCTTGGATAAGGAAGATAAATTTTTAGAAACAAGTAAAGGTCTTAAAATTTCAAAGAACATTGAATTAGGGTAATTTTTCCTAATTCAAGAACTATAGTTACTAAGTTTAAAATCTTTACCCATACATTGGGCTTTTACCTATGGACACTTCATATAGAGTTTTTCCACTTCACATAAGTTTCTAGCAAGCCCATTGGATAACCTAAACAAGAAATTAAACATAGACTTGGACTAGGATATAGAAATTTCACAAATAGCCCAAAAATTATGAAAATGTGACCAAGCCCACCAAGAAAGGAAGAATTTTATCCAAAGCAAAGAAAATTGGTAGGAAAAGCCCATAATGGGTAGGAATAAGCCCAAATCCAAGAGGAAAACTAAAATAAAATAAATTAGATGATGATATAATAATAAGAATAAAGATTAGGTTACATGGCATTAAGACAAAAAATTTAGCAAGTGGTGTGATTCTACATTCATCACTTAAGCAAGTGGCATGATAATACAAGTCTTTAGGACAAAAACATCTATATCCTACACTCATAATTTTAGCAAGTGGTATGATAATACATGGTATTAGGACAAAACATTCATAGCCCACACAAATAATATCAACCAAATAATGAAGATTCAAGGGCTAGAAATTTGCCACCTAAAAAGGCAAACCTATCATACTTGTTTAAGACAAAAGAAAATGGAAATGCATCCCTAAATCAAAGGGACCTTGTCCCATATCTTAAGAACATATTATCATAATTTTCAAAATACAAATCTCCTTTTCCTATGCATATCTTGACTAAGGAAGAGGAAGACAAGAACATAAGTTGTTTGTTTTCCAAAAATTCAACAAAGTGTATCCTAATTGTGATAAGGTAGACCCATGATCATGAAAGGTGAATTATTTGGTGGTCTATATAAGAAAACCCACCCTTACAACATTAGAATTTCGTCCAAGTGAGGGAGAGAAAAAAATAGAAGCAAGGTAGAGGGAGGAAAGGAGAGGAAGAAAGGAAGAAAGAGGAAGGAGAAGTCTAGAAGACTAAGTGCTCCAAGTAAGTTTAACAATATTTCTTTTTGAAGAAAACTTTTGAAACTTATAATATTTGTTTGAGATTTTGATCTTAGAACTTTTATGATTGGTCATGATGTTGCTATATCATGTTACATATTGATCTTGCATGTGATGTATGTTTGAATACTTAGGTTGGTGTAGATAGTTCTGCATGGTTATGGCTATGGGTGGCAGAATTTTAAGCTTCGGTATTTTAATTTCTGGGAACAATCTATAAGGAATTAAAATAAATGGTTAACATAAGAATTAAAGATAAATGTGTCATGGATTTTTATCCACTGGAATCATTCCATTTGGAGTCTATATGAGGTAGCTATGGTCTGATTAGTAGTCAAAGGTCAGAAAATGAATCATTAGGGAAGAATATGTTAGGATAGCTTCGGTAATTTAATTTCTGGGAATTATTGGTAGGGAATTAAAATAAATGGTTAACATAAGAATTAAAGATATGTATGTCATGGATTGTTAGCCACTGGAATCATTCAATTTGGAGTCCATATGAGGGAGATATGAGCAGATTAGTAGACAAAGGTCAGAAAATGGGTCATCAGGGAAAAATATGTTAGGATAGCTTCGGTATTTTAATTTCTGAGAAGTATCTGGATTTTTAGGCACTGGAATCATTCAATTTGAAGTCCATTTGAGGTAGATATAAGCTGATTAATAAGCAGAGGTCAGAAAATGTTTATTCAGAATATGTTATTAAAGCTTTAGTTTTTGAATTTCTGGAAAATATTCTGTAGGGAGTTAAAATCGTACGCCAAGATAACAATTATAGATATAGGGCTCATGGATTTTTACTAACTGGAATAACTCAATTTGGAGTTCAAATTTGGGAGATATGGTCTAATTAGTCAGTAAAGGTCAGAACTTACACGAGAAGAAATAATCTGTACATTTAGGGAGTAATATCACCTTGATTCCTTAATATTTCGCTACAATGTTCATCATAATCGTTTTAGATAATTGTTTTATCTTGAAATTGACACTAAGATCGCCTACATCAGAGTTAAATTGAGGGAGTTATGCTCTAATTAGTAAGAGAAGGTTAGATAGGATGAAAACCTGCATCAAGAAAATAAAGAAATAAAATTAGTATTTTAAAAAGAAGATGAATCTTAACAAATGACTAGTATAGCCATAGCCATTGCCATTGCATGAACTTACTACCATTTTAAGTGTGTAATTTTTAACATGGAATTTACCCTAGTACTCATATAAATTTACAAGAAGTTTTGAAAGTGCCGGTTTTATTTGAAAAATCTTAGTATGCTCCGTGGTTGCAGTATTTTCACATCAGAAAAGAATTATTCTAGTTACTGGAAAACAAAATTGTGATTTGTGAAAAGTGCATGTCTAAGGAAAGCTCTGGCAAGGAAAGACATGGTACTTAAGCGTGTCCATTAGTGACCCACCTCTCTTTCCTGGGAACTTTTCTGGTGCGCTGTTTACAAACTACAATTACTATCCAGTTACCAAGGTATTAGTATGGAATTTTGACATGGAAATGTTTTATAAAGTGATATTTTAAATGGTTATGTTCATGGCATGATTACCAATGATTTATGGTAATAGTTATATTTTGATGAACATACTTGTTATTGAAAGCATATTTTTGGCTATCATTGTAAAAAGAAAAGAAATGAGCACGGTCACATGGCAATCCGTGTGGTGCACCAGTAGGGGACACCCTACCAACGGTTATGATCATGTTAATAAGAAAAGAAAGAGAAAGTGTGCCATGTCGGACGGAGCGAGATAAGCCCGTACCGAAAAGTAGAGAATACTCACCCTGACCGGGGTAGCTTGAAGTAAGAATAAGTGGATAGCCATCATATGAAATTCAAAAAATAGTTATTCATGCCATACATGTCATAACTGTATAATTTTAATGTGCATGATAAAGTGCATTCATGTGACCTAAAGATATTTTCTGTAGTTTATACAGCTGAACATGACGTGATGAACTATATTGATGGTAAATTATGATTTATTGTTGAACTTACTGGGATTTAATTCTCACTATATTTCCATATCATGTTCAGAAGAATAAATATGCAGATATTCTCTATGACACTTATTATCTCTGTACGTTGGATCGAGGTGCCCTACCTTGGGCAACTTCCAGTTATTTCTGATGTAACTGTCGTAGATGTAACTGAGATTCCAGTGGACGTGCCACCCGAACCAGTGTCCCCGGAAGTAATCGATATAGATTATTAGAACTAATATGTATCTTTGTACAAATGTTTGTAAAATAATGGTGTGTAGTTTGTAAAATAATAGTGTGTATGGAAACTCAGTATTGTATAAATTAAATAAATGTTATATTGAGTTAAGTTGTAACGAGGTAATAACTTCATGGTATTTTAAAAAAAAAAATTTACATAAATGGAGTTGTTACATGTACTATAGGAAGTTGCAATTTTGATAAAGTCCTATGTGATTTAGGTGAAAGCATTAATTTGATGCCACTTTCTATTTTTAGAAAACTAGGCCTGGGAGAAGTAAAGCCTACTTCAATTTCTCTACAATTAGTGAATCGATCGGTGAAATATCCTCGAGGGGTAATTGAGGATGTTTTAATTAAGGTTGACAAATTTATTTTTCCTATAGATTTTGTGGTGCTTGACATGGAGGAAGATAGAGAGATACCATTGATATTGGGGAGATCGTTCCTTGCAACTGGAAGAACATTGATTGGTGTTCAGCAAGGAAAACTCATTCTAAGGGTGCAAGATGAACAAGTGACTTTCGATGTTTTTGAAGCAATGAAATTTTCGAGTGAGGTACATTCTTGTTTTCAAATTAAAACTCTTGACAGGTTAATCTCGGAAACTTTTGAGGAGAAAACTCCATTGCTACCACTAGAAGCTTGCCTTGTGAAATCTGCAATAATTGAGGAGGAAGGTGAGGGAGTGAGACAATGTTCAGAATTACTGGCAGCACTTAATGAAAATTTGTTCAGTGATGAAACATTCAAGGAGTTGGGAACAAATGAAACTTCAACCTCAGTGGTCAAGAAGGAAGACAACAAGATTGAGCTAAAGCTACTGCCATCCCATCTAAGGTATGCATATCTTGAAGACTCTGAATCTTTTCCTGTTATTATTAACAATTCTTTGAATGATGAAGACAAAAACAAGCTATTAGGAGTTCTTCGGACTCACAAAGCAGCAATTGGATGGACAATGGCAGACATCAAAGGGATTAGCAACTCTGTTTGCATGCATAAAATCTTGAGGAATGAGGATTACAAGCCCACAATTCAGCCACAAAGGCACTTAAACCCAACAATGCAAGAAGTGGTCAAGGCTGAGGTGATTAATCTTTTGGATACCGGGGTAATTTATCCGATTTCAGATAGTGCTTGGGTAAGCCCAATTCATTGTGTACCAAAGAAAGGAGGAATCACAGTTGTAGAAAATGAAAACAATGAGCTTATTTCAACAAGAACAGTGACTGGGTGGAGAGTGTGTATTGATTACCGAAAGTTGAACGACACCACCCGAAAAGATCATTTTCCTTTGCCATTTATTGATCAGATGTTGGAAAGATTGGCTGGACATGCTTACTATTCTTTTCTGGATGGATATTCGGGCTACAACCAAATTGCAATTGCACCAGAGGATCAAGATAAGACAACATTTACATGCCCTTATGGTACTTTTGCATACAGAAGGATGCCATTCAGTTTATTTAATGCACCTGCAACTTTCCAAAGATGCATGATAACGATTTTCTCTGATATGGTCGAAAAGTTTATTGAGGTTTTTATGGATGATTTTTCTGTTTTTGGCCATTCCTTTGATAATTGCTTGTATAATCTCTCTTTAGTCTTGCAGCGTTGTAAAGACACTAATTTAGTACTAAATTGGGAGAAATGTCACTTCATGGTTCAAGAAGGAATTGTTCTTGGCCATCGGATTTCAGCAAAGGGAATAGAAGTGGACCGTGCAAAGGTGAAAGTGATCAAAAAATTACCACCTCCAACAACTGTAAAGGGCATCAAAAGTTTCTTGGGACATGCTGGATTTTATAGAAGATTTATTAAAGATTTTTCAAAAATAACAAAACCTATTCGCAGTTTGTTAGTTAAAAATGCACAGTTTGATTTCTCTTCTGAATGTTTGCAGGCTTTTAACCTTTTAAAGGAAAAGCTCACTTTTGCCCCTATAATTTGTGCACTAGATTGGAGTCTTCCATTTGAGGTAATGTGTGATGCTAGTGATTATGCTATAGGTGTTGTTTTGGGTCAAAGGAAGAATAAGTTGTTGCATGTGATTTATTATGCAAGCAAGACATTGACAGATGCACAACTTAATTATGCAACAACTGAGAAAGAGCTTTTGGCAGTAGTGTTTGCATTTGATAAGTTTAGATCTTATTTAATTGGGTCTAAAATCATTATTTATACTGATCATTCTGCTCTTAAGTATTTGCTAGCCAAGAAAGATGCCAAACCGTGATTACTAAGATGGATTCTTCTCTTGCAAGAATTTGACTTAGAAATCTGGGACAAAAAGGGGACCAAAAATTTGGTTGCTGACCATTTGTCCAAGTTAGAGGAAGAATACCTTGAGGTTGAAGAACAAATTAATGAAACATGTCCTGATGAGAAATTGCTAGCTATCCGAACGGTTCCATGGTTTGCTTATTATGCAAACTACTTGGTCAAGAAAATTTTACCTCATGACATGTCTTATCAACAAAGGAAGAAATTCTTTTCTGATTTGAAACATTATCTTTGGGATGAACCTTACTTGTATAAACATTGTGCATATCAAATCATTAGAAGATGTGTGCCGGATGAAGAAATGGAAAGCATTCTTCGTCATTGCCATTCGAAGAAAGTTGGAGGACATTTTGGTGGAACAAAAACTACAGCAAAAATTTTGCAATCCGGATTCTATTGGCCTTCATTGTTTAAAGATTCTTTCAAGTTTGTTTCAATGTGTGATGATTGCCAAAGGAGCAGCAATATTTCACGGAGACATGAAATGCCCTCAAATAATATTTTGATAATTGATTTATTTGATGTTTGGGGTATTGATTTTATGGGGCCTTTTCCTTCATCTCATTCTAATAAATACATTCTTGTTGGTGTAGATTATGTCTCTAAATGGGTGGAAACAGCTGCCTTGCCTACCAATGATGCTAGGGTTGTGATCAATTTCCTCAAGAAAAACATATTTTCCAGATTTGGCACACCTAGAGCAATTATAAGTGATGGAGGTAAGCATTTTTGCAATAGCCAATTTGAAACTTTGCTGCAAAAGTATGGAGTAACACACTGGATAGCAACACCTTACCATCCTCAAACTAGTGGACAAGTTGAAGTATCAAACCGAGAGTTGAAGCGGATTCTTGAAAAGACCGTAAATAACTCACGCAAGGAATGGTAAAGGAAATTAGATGATGCACTTTGGGCATATATAACAGCTTTCAAGACACCTATTGGCATGTCTCCATATCGATTGGTGTATGGAAAAGCTTGTCACCTTCCAGTTGAATTGGAACATCGGGCATATTGGGCAATTAAAATTTTGAATTTTGATCTTAAGGTAGCAGGTGAAAAGAGAGTGTTGTAATTGAATGAGATGGATGAAATGAGGAATGATGCTTATGAGAATGCCTGAATATACAAGGACAAGACAAAGGTTTGGCATGATAAGCACATTCTGAGGAGAAACTTTGAGGTGGGACAAAAAGTGCTGCTTTATAATTCCCGTCTCAAACTTTTTCCAAGAAAGCTAAGATCTCATTGGTCAGGACCTTTTCTAGTAACCAAGGTGTTTCCTTATGGAGCAGTTGAGATCAGTCATGAAACAAAGGGAACTTTCAAGGTGAATCGACAACGGTTGAAGCCATATTTTGATCGAGAATTCAACAAGCAGAAGGATTCTCTAGAGTTATAACAACTGCAGTAAGGAATGACAGGAAGTCTAGCTAATGACTATAACTTAAAGCGCTTAATGGGAGGCAACCCATCAGATTTGTTTTCTTATCTCTTATCTCATTCAATTTTCAGTTTAGGTGAATTATTAGTTAGATTTTCAATTTTGCACTTCATTCAATGCTAATTTTATTTTTAGTTTTATTTGTTTTGCAGGATAAAAAAAAGCCCCTTACGTTCATCGCGGTGAGGAAATTTTAGCCGCGGCGAAAAGTAGATCTCGCCGCGGCTAGAAAATTCTGGCCGCCAGCTAGATTCATTTTAAAGCACATTTTCGCCGCAGGCAAGTTAGTTCTCACGCGCTTTTCTTCAATTTTCTCTCATCCCAACTCCAAATCTTCATCACCCATCCTTATCCAACACAAAACAATCACCATACATTTGTTTTCATCGAGATTTATTGCAATTTCATCCGATTATTGCACGATTTTTGGGCTATGGTGTGCGCGACTTTGGAGCAGATTTTGGGGCTGTGGTGTGCGCGACTTTGGAGCAGATTTTGGGGGTGTTTTGTGCGTAACTTTGGAGCAGATTTTGGGGGTGATTTGTGCATGATTTTGGAGCAAATTTTAGGTGTTTTGGAGTCGAAATTTCAGCATATTGTAGCTTGATTTTCCTCTAGCAAGTGAGTAATTTTGGTATAAAGTTTTGTTTATTTGCATTTCTCTTAAATTATAAGAGATTGTTGGAGGATTAAATTGGATTGTGAAAGATGAATTGCAAGTTGGGGTTTTAAATTTGAAGTTAATTTGGCAATTTGGGGCTTTTTGATATTGAGGATATTTTGGTTAAATTGCTGCCATTCTTGCTTTGATTTCTGATATATTGAGGCATTGTGCTATTGTGAATTGTCTGGTTTGTCTGGATTGGAGTTATATTGTGAAAATGCCTAAGAAGACCACAACCCAGAGGGGTCATGCCTCTTCATTTGACAGGAGTTTGTTTATTTCTGAGTATGCTACAAAGCATTTTGTGAAAAAGGTTGTTAAAAGGGCAATCATACCTCAAAGGTGGTTTTTGATTGATCAGACTCCTTGTTGGGGTAATTATGTCCCCCATCTTCAGGCTAGGAAGTGGGAGGTTTTCTGTCATCCTATTGAGGGGGGCTGCCTTTCTTTGTTAAGGGAATTCTATACTAATGCTCCCGAGCGGGTGGATTATAAGGTTTATGTGCATGGACAATGGGTACTCTTCACCAAAGAAGTGATTAACAGCTATTACGGTTTGCCCACAATGGGGGATGATGAGGATTTTCTCCGATTCCTTTCAGATATTGACATGGCGACAGTTAGTGCTTCGGTCTGTAAGCCAGGCACAGTATGGAAGATGTCGGGGGATGTGTATAAAAATTTCCCCCAAAATGCTTTATTAGATGATGTACGGCCCTGGTATGCTTTCATTTGTGCTAATTTATTGCCTACTGAACACCTTAGTGATGTCACTAGAGAGCGAGCCATCCTACTTTATGCCATTATGTCAGGGCCTCTATTGATGTTGGCAGGGTTAACTTTGATTATATTATGCAAAGTACGAGGGCTGCATCTGGAGGCCTTGGGTTCCCATCTTTGATTTCTGCTATCTGTGAAAACCAGGGAGTGATTTGGGACAAAAATGAGGAAATTGGTGGTGTGATGAAGCCTATTGATGGGCCAAAGCTTCCTGAGTTTCTGGGTATCGCATCGCGTCCCAAGAAATGCCCTCATTCTACTGTAGGGGCTAGGGCGAGTTCCTCCCAGCCTAGGGTTGAGTCTGTTGAACACCGTTTGGGCAGGATTGAGCGTATTTTGGATTACCAGAGGGAGCATCTTACTTATCAGAGTCAGTTACTCATACAGTAAAGGAACTTCCAGATTGAGAGTACACAGTTCCTTCATGACTACCTTCAGAGGATGGCTCTACAGTCTGGGAGTGATATAAGTGGTTATCCTGCAATGCCGACTTTTCCTCCTATGCCCGATGCACCTGTTTACGTTGGGACCGATGATGATGATGATGATGTTGAGGATGAGGAGTGATGTTTTATTTTTCTTTCAATTGTTTTCAATACTTCTTGTATTTATTTTCATATTTTCTGTTTAGTTTATGATATTCATCTTGTGGACTTTTGTTGAGTGTTTTACTTTTTGTCACCTTTTTCGTTTTGTTTCTTTATGATTGACTTTCTTTTATTATTAACCCCGTGATTTAACGAATTACTGTGACTGTGATGGTGCAACTAGCTCTTTTTCTCTTTGTGATGTCGATGGCCATTTGCAGTTTTTCTTTCTTACATTGAGGACAATGTAAGGTTTTGGTTGGGGTGCAATAAACGGTAAATTTTTCTTAGTTTCATTTTTAGTAGTTTTTGTGTATTTAATTGTGTTTAATTTTAATTTTCCATTTATTTTTATGCATTCCAATTTAATTTCTTATTTTTTTTGTCTCATTTGCATTTTACTTGTTTTAATTTGCACATAGATGATAATAATGTGATTGTGATAACACGTAGCTTTTAGAAGACATTAAATTTTGCTTCGGTTTAAAGATAATTTCAAATGTTGATTTTACTTAGTTGGCGACTCTTTTGGTATGTGGTATGACTTGGTTGATTAGTCTAAATGCTTAGAGAAGTCTTATGTGTGAATTTTTCATAGACATTTTTGTGATCTCAACAAACTCTAGAACTCATTTGAAAACCTCTTGAGGCGAAATAATTTGGAATTGCACTATTTAGGATATGATATAGGCCATTTTTGGATCGGTTATGCCATTTTTAAGCCTACCTTGTTATCCTTATATCACTAGTTACCTCTTTGAGCCTATTTATATATATTGTTAGCCTTATTTTTCTTTCTTTTTGCCTTCTATAACCTACCTTTTATTTAGCCACAATATATATATATATATATATATATATATATATATATATATAATTCCTACCTTATTTGTTAAGAGCACTTAATTTTGAACACAAACTTTTCAAGAGCAATTGGAGTAAGTATAGAATAAATAAAAGAATATATATATATATATATATATATATATATATATAAATCTTCCACATATATTGGAAGAACTTGGTTGGGGGTTATCTCTCTTAAAAAAAAAGAAAAAAAAAAGAGAGCCTTCACATTCTAGTAAATAAAAGAGTGTTAGTGATGGATGTACTAAGAAGAGAGATTGAGGAAGAATTTTGTTTATCTTTGGAAAAATGGGATATGATCGGAAGAAACAATTTGGGTTTAATGGTGTTACTCTTTTACTTAATTGGTTGCGTTTAATCTAATAAGTTCTCTTATTTGTATTTTGGCACTTCCCGTTCTTTCTTAACCAAATTCCTAAGCCTAACATTACAAGCCTCATAAAGTCCTATTGATCCAAAGTGGTGTATTTTTCCTTCATTAGTGGAGAAAGGTTTGAAAAGTGAGCCTATGGAGTTTAAGATTTCATCTTTTAGTTTGTGGATGTTGTGCATAATATTATCCAGGCATTATGGCTATTGGTTTGTGGTTTGATGGATGTTTAAGAGTCAATAAAAAAAGTGACATTGGCATTTGAGATTTCTTAAAGCTTAGGTGACATTTAATTATTCTATGTGTTGTGTGTTATTTACAATTTTTTGAGACATTTGTGCAAATTAATTGTTGTGTGATTTTATTGTTTTGAGTTAGGATAGTTTTAGGTAAGATGTTTGTGGGTATCATCACTGGAAGCCCTCACGAGACTACAACTCGTCCTACTAGGGCCGCCTAGGGGTTTAAAGGCTTATTAAATACGCTTAATGTAATTTTGTAAATAGAATAAATTTTCTTTGAATTTTTCTTTTAATGTCTCCTTTGAATTTATTCATAGATCGCTTTTCTTGCTAGAGACTAGCAAGAAGCTGGTTAGGGGTTGTTGATAAGAGTCAAATTATTGCATTTTTGTTATGATTTAAATATTGATATTTGTGTGAAAATTGTGTTTATTTGATTATTTAATCCACAAATGTCATTTCACGGGTATTTCGTGTTTAAAGTGCAATTTCTGGTAAAATCATAATTTTGGAGAAGTTTGGGATAAATTTCAATGACCGGGATTGAGTGAGAATCAAGAAAAGAGAGTTTCAAGATTTAGAATTCCCCCCGCCGGGGAGACTATTCTCGCCGCGGCGAGAATGCTGCAGCATAATTTTCCCGAGAGCGCGAGTTTTAACAGATTCAAAACTAGACTCCGGCGAGATTAGTTCGCTGCCGGCCAAATGCATCTCGCCGCCGACAAGAACTGGAGATCCAACATTGTAGTTTTTTTCTAGAAATCTCGCCACGGCGAGAATAATTGCGCCGCCGGAGAGTTTCATCTGAAAACACATTTTTTTAGGTCATTTTGTTCCAAAATTGCTCCCAAAACCCTAGATCTATATATACCATAAGATAGAGAAAGAGGGGACGGCAAAATAGACTGGGGAGAGGCAGTTTTGGAGGAGAGGAAGCCATTTTGGAGAGAAAGCTTGGAGAATCTTGAAGGATCATCACCATTGTTGCTGCCAAGTGTTCATCTCCAAGAGTTCTTCATCTCTTCTCCTTAGCTTTCTTTTTCAGCAGTTTATTTCGATTTTTTATTCATGTATTCATTTGAGATAATAGTTGTTGTTATTTCCATTATAAACTAATTCATTTTTTGCTAAGGCTATATGTAGTTGAATCAAGAAAATCTAATTTCTTTTGTTATGGTTATATGAGTTCATTGTCTTCAAGTTGAGTATTTATTTCCATGCTTAATGCTTCTAAATTTCTGGCCAAGGTTTAGATGATTTGTTGCATTATATTGAGACCGAGAGGAGATGTGTGATGAATGCTTCTTGTGATAAATACCATATATTGAATGCGAGTGTGAGACCTAATGCATGATGTATGTGGTTATTCTAGAAATTCCATAAAGCATAATGTGCTTGTTTGTGATTAAATCTTCATAGAAATATAGTTGGTTATCATAGATAAGTAATTCTAATATAACTCGAGAGAGAGTATTAGATAAGTTTGGGTTTTTCAACCATCACTTTTAGCTTTGATTCTCATATAACATAACTTGAAATCAGATGAAATTGATTCAGCAAAATGAAATTCCTTAGCGTTTTTAATCATTTGTGAACAACATTCAATTGTGTTCTTTGCATTTATTTATAAGTTAATTTGCCTCCTAAACAATTTCAACAATTTGGTTTTCAAATAAAATTAAGATTGGTCAATTTCGGTACTTAGTAACGCCAATCCTTGTGGGTTCGATATCCATACTTTTGTACACTTTATTACTTGAACGATTCGTGCACTTGCGAAAATACGCATCAAGCCTAGCTTTCAATTCCTGAAAACTACTCTCACATCGACTATCCCACACAAATGGTTGGTCCTTCCTGGTTATCCTAGTTGGAGGCATGGCTATCTGAGAGAATCCTAGGATAACTCTCCTATAATATCCTGCTAAGCCTAGAAAGCTCCGTATTTCAGTGACTATCTTTGGTCTTTCCCAGTTAACCACAACTTCCACTTTACTAGGGTCCACTGCTATCCCTTCCTTGGAGACAACATGCCCTAGAAATATCACGTCTATTAGCCAAAACTCACACTTGCTAAGCTTGGCATACAATTTCCTATCGTTCAGGGTTTGCAACAGTATTCGAAGGTGATTCTCATGTTCTTCAAGGCTCTCAGAATAAATTAAGATGTCATCTATGAAAACCACAACAAAATTATCCAAGCATGGCCTAAAAACCCTATTCATATAATCCATGAAAATGGCTGAGGCATTGGTTAAACCAAAAGGCATGACAATGATCTCGTAATGTCTGTATCGGGTTCGGAAACCAATCTTTGGGACATTTTCAGCCTTAATTCTCAACTAATGGTAACTTGACCTCAAATCTATCTTAGAGAAAACTGACGCTCCAACTAATTGATCTAGTAAGTCATCTATCCTAGGCAGTGGATATTTATTCTTGATGGTCACTTTGTTTAACTGTCTATAATCTATACACAACCTAAAGCTTCCATCTTTCTTTTTAACAAACAAGACTGGTGCACCCTAGGGGGATACATTGGGTCTGATGAATCCCTTCTCTAAAAGTTCCTCTATCTATTTCTTAAGGTTAGCTAGCTCTACAGGAGCCATCCTATAGGCAGCCTTAGATATGGGACCTGTACTAGGCACGAAGTCAATGGAGAACTCTACTTCCCTATTAGGAGGGAGACTGCTAAACTCCTTAGGGAATACTTCTGGGTAATCCTTAACAATAGGTATGTTTTCCATGTCCTTTTTTACTTCTACTTGCAAAGAAAAAAAGACTAGAAACTTTTGATAACCCTTCTTAAGGTATCTTTCAGCTTGGGTAGTGGATGTGTAAGAAGTTTTAGTGGAGTGTTTAAAAGTAGGACCACAAACAGGTAAGGAAACAGATTTTCTAGAACAATCAAGAATTGCATTATTAGCAGACAACCAATCCATTACAAGAATAACATCAATATCAAACAGAGGAAGGCATACAAGATCCAAAGTGGTACACATATGATCAAATTGTACAACACAATTGATACAAGCATCATAAGTTATGACATGGATCCCAATAGGTATGGAAATAGAAAGATCATATGGCAAAGTATCCACAATCAAACCCAGACTCTTAGCACAATCATATGAAATAAAAGAATGTGTAGCACCAAAATCAAACAATGCATCTACAATTGAGTTTTGAATCATTAATGTACCTCTGATCAAATTTGGAGACTGGCTAGGCTCCTATTGGGAAAGAGCAAACACCCGTCACTAATTCTGTGGTCTGCCATCAGGAACCGATCCCCTTCTTGCTCGACAATCCCTGGTATAGTGGCTGGGCTTTCCATAATTATAGCAGACATTCTGACCAGCTAAACAGGGTCTATCTCCATGGTTCTTCCCACATTTATTACAATTAGGTTGGCTAGAGGTTTTGTCACTACGGGTCAGCATTCTCTTACCCTAAGAACTGTTCCCCTTGAACTTTTTGTTCCAGGGTTTTCCTTTTCCTCTAGAGGGCTCACTATCTCTCAATCTTTTCTCAGCCCTAGCATTCATCAAAGTTTTTTCTATTATTCTACATTTACTTGCCAACTTGGCAAAATCCCGTATCTCTAATGTAGCCACTCTTTCTCTAATCTCAGGTTTCAAACATCGCTTAAAATTTTCTGCCTTCCATGCATAATCATGGGTATGCTTCAGGTAAGTGTAAAAATTAGAAAGCTCTTTATACTTAGCCTCATATTGGGGTATAGTCTTGTTTCCTTGCTCCAACTGTAAGAATTCACCCTCTTTTTGATTCTTCACATTATCTGGGAAATATTTATCATAAAATATTTCTTTAAAATTATCCCAAGTAATGGGAGTATCATTGGTCTGTGCTCTACCTCACCTTCTAGCATGTAAGTGGCTAAGGAAACTTTCTGGTCTGTGCTGCACTCTAAAACCCCAAAATATTTCTCCAGTTGCATAATTCATCGCCCTGCTATCATTGGGTCATACTCTCCAAGAAATGAAGGATGGTTGGCCTTCCTGAATTAGGCCAGGAGTTTATTCATTTTTCTTGGCCTATTTTCCTCTCTAGCACCCTTAGAATTGTTTCCTTGTGGCACTTGTCTAAGGGCTTCTTGAACTTGTTGAAGAATTTATGCTATGGTGGCTTGGGCTGCAGCTTGCCCATTGAGTCTGTTAACTAAGGCTTCCATATTCTCAGATATTTCTTTTAGGGTCTCAGCCTGGGTTCTCTTATATGCCATTTCACTATGCACACATTTATATATACAAATATTTTTCAAATAATTAGTCACATGACCATAAACTATGTTTACTCTACTTAACAACCCATAAAATAAAATCTAATTTCACAATAATTCAATTCTAAAACAATTTAGAATATCCTAGGATTCGTGTAAACACATAGATAGTCCCTTGAACTATTGCTATGATACCAAAAATTGTCAACACCCTACTGACTAGCATCTTATTTCATACATCCACATCATAGAATATTTCCCTTAAGAGAATTTCGAAATATACATTATTTTTTTCTTATCTATAAATTTTTAACAATGTCTACCTAGCCCATAAATTAACCTATTCACTTATACGGTTAGTTATCTTTCTTGGATAAGCATACAAGTGCTTCAGGCTATTCTAAGAATTTTAAAATTTCATTTCCTTATAGGCAACTAACAAGGCGAGACATGCATTAGTTACAACCAAAAAGCTCTCATGCCATAAAGAAAAGTATATAGTCCATAACTTATTTTACATCACATTAAAAGTTGTCTAAAAGGGACTTGGTGTAACATCCCTAATTTCGTTTATTTTATTGATAAAGGTACATAAAAAATTTAATTAAGGAAATAAAATTTATTAGACAATATTTTAGATATCTAAGGAAATATAGTCCTTAGAAATTCTTCACCTTATGTATATGCATAGAAAATGTTTCTAACATTAAGAGAACAAATAAAAAACGAAAACCTAATAGGAAAGAAATTAGAAATAACATACTAAAGAGATGCAAAATTCTTGGATAAGGAAGATAAATTTTTAGAAACAAGTAAAGGTCTTAAAATTTCAAGAACATTGAATTAGGGTAATTTTTCCTAATTCAAGAACTAGAGTTACTAAGTTTAAAATCTTTACCCATACATTGGGCTTTTACCTATGGACACTTCATATAGAGTTTTTCCACTTCACATAAGTTTCTAGCAAGCCATTGGATAACCTAAGCAAGAAATAAAACATAGACTTGGACTAGGATATAGTAATTGAACCAATAGCCCAAAAATTATGAAAATGTGACCAAGCCCTCCAAGAAAGGTAGAATTTTATCCAAAGCAAAGAAAATGGGTAGGAATAAGCCCATAATGGGTAGAAATAAGCCTAAATCCAAGAGGAAAAATAAAATAAAATAAATTAGATGATGATATAATAATAATAATAAAGATTAGGTTACATGGCATTAAGACAAAAATTTAGCAAGTGGTGCGATTCTACATTCATCATTTAGGCAAGTGGCATGATAATACAAGGCTTTAGGACAAAAACATCTATATCCTACACTCATAATTTTAGCAAGTGGTATGATAATATATGGCATTAGGACAAAACATTCATATCCCACATAAATAATATCAACCAAATAATGGAGATTCAAGGGCTAGAAATTTGCCACATAAAAAGGCCAACCTATCATACTTGTTTAAGACAAAAGAAAATGGAAATGAATCCCTAAATCAAAGGGACCTTGTCCCTTATCTTAAGAACATATCATCATAATTTTCAAAATACAAATCTCCTTTTCCTATGCATATCTTGACTAAGGAAGAGCAAGACAAGAACATAAGTTGTTTGTTTTCCAAATATTCAACAAAGTGTATCTTAATTGTGATAAGGTAGACCCATGATCATGAAAGGTGAATTATTTGGTGGTCTATATAACAAAACCCACCCTTACAACATTAGAATTTCGTCCAAGTGAGGGAGAGGAAAAATAGAAGCAAGGTAGAGTGAGGAAAGGAGAGGAAGAAAGGAAGAAAGAGGAAGGAGAAGTCTAGGGGACTAAGTGCTCCTGGTAAGTTTAACAATATTTCTTTTTGAAGAAAACTTTTAAAACTTATAATATTTATATGAGATTTTGATCTTAAACCTTTTATGATTGGTCATGATGTTGCTATATCATGTTACATATTGATCTTGCATGTGATGTATGTTTGAATACTTAGGTTGGTGTAGATAGTTCTGCATGGGTATGGTTATGGGTGGCAGAATTTTATGCTTCAGTGTTTTAATTTCTGGGAACAATCTAT
Source organism: Gleditsia sinensis (assembly GCA_037074535.1). Lineage (NCBI taxonomy): Eukaryota > Viridiplantae > Streptophyta > Magnoliopsida > Fabales > Fabaceae > Gleditsia > Gleditsia sinensis. The sequence continues at coordinate 36,179,888 of CM073470.1, forward strand.
AAGGAATTAAAATAAATGGTTAACAAAAGAGTTGTAGTTATGTGTATCATGGAGTTTTAGCCACTGGAATCCTTCAATTTGGAGTCCATATGTGGTAGATATGGTCTGATGAGTAGTCAAAGGTCAGAAAATGGTTCATCAGGGAAGAATATGTTAGGACAGCTTCGGTATTTTAATATCTGAGAATTATCTGTATGGAATTAAAATAAATGGTTAACATAAGAATTATAGCTATGTGTGTCATGGATTTTAAACCACTGGAATCATTCAATTTGGAGTCCATATAAGGACTATATAAGATGATTAGTAGTCAAAGGTCAGAAAATGGTTCTTCAGGGAAGAATATGTTAGGACAGCTTCTGTATTTTACTTTCTAGGAATTATCTGTATGGAATTAAAATAAATAGTTAACATAAGAATTATAGATATGTTTGTCATGGACTTTTAGCCACTGCAAGCATTCAATTTTCAGTCCATATGAGGAAGATATGAGCTTATTAGTACTCAAAGGTCAGAAAATGGTTCATCAGGGAAGAATATGTTAGGACAGCTTCTGTATTTCAATTTCTGAGAATTATTTGTATGGTATTAAAATAAATGGTTAACATAAGAATTATAGATATGTGTATCACGGATGTTTAGCCACTGGAATCACTCATGTTGTAGTCCATATGAGGTAGATACGGTCCGATTAGTAGGTAGAGGTCAGAACCTATCTGAGAAGAAATAACCTATAAATTTAGGGAGTAATATCACCTTGATTTCTTAATATTTCTCTACAACGTTCAACATAATAGTTTTAGATAATTGTTTTATCTTGAAATTGACACCAAGATCACCTACATCAGTGTTAAATTGAGGGAGTTATGATCTGATTAGTAAGAGAAGGTTAGATAGGATGAAAACCTGCATCAAGAAAATAAAGAAATAAAATTAGTATTTAAAAAAGAAGATGAATCTTAAAAAATGACTAGTATAGCCATAGCCATTGCCATTGTATGAAATTCTTACCATCTTAAGTGTGAAATTTTGACATGGAAATATTTTATAAATTGATATTTGAAATGGTTATGTTCATGGCATGATTACCAATGATTTTTGGTATTAATTATATTTTGATGAACATACTTGTTATTGAAAGCATATTTTTGGCTATCATTGTGAAAAGAAAAGAAATGAGCACGGTCACATGGCAATCCGTGTGGTGCACCAGTAGGGGACGCCCTACCAACGGTTATGATCATGTTAAAGAAAAAAAAAATAGAAAGTGGGCCATGTCGGACGGAGCGAGAAAAGCCCGTACCGGAGAGTAGAGGATACACACCATGACCGGGGTAGCTTGAAATGAGAATAAGTTGATGGCCATCATATGATATTTTGAAAATAGTTAATCCTGTCATACATATCATTACAGTATGATTCTTATGTGCATAGATATAATGCATTATGTGACCAAAGATATTTTCTGTAGTTTATACAGCTGAACATGATCTGATGAGCTATATTGATGATAATTTATTGTTGAACTTACTGGGATTTAATTCTCACTATATTTCCATATCATGTTCAGAAAATTAGTTATGCAGATTTTTCTATAGCTCTAGCTTTTACTGCACATTGGATCGAGTACTTTATGTTGTGCAGATCCCAAAAGCAAATAAAATGTTTGTGGTCAAGTTGGCTTAGATCCTAGTGAAGGTGCAACCACCCGCACCTGTATCTCCAGAATTGGTCAACCAGAATAAACAAGATGTAAATATCTATGTGTTTGATATGTTGTATGTACGTTTTGATTAATGACGTGTATGTGAACTCAATATTGTATAATAATTTGCGATATAATCTAGATGAAGCATGGAAGGCCGTTAAGTTTGAAGCGGGACTAAACCCGGAGATAAAGAATGCTATTATAGCTATGGAGATCAGGGAGTTTGTACCTCTGATAAATAAATGCAGACTCCTGGAAAAGAGTTTAAAGGCAGTGGAGGACGAAAAGCAAAGGCGAAACCTATGGAAAAGGAAGAAAAATTTTCCCAACCCTAGAAAGAATGTGAGAAGAAGTGGATATGGAGCTGGTAAGAGGAAATGGATTACGAGTCCTAGGACTTTTCAACAAGACCTTGCCTCAATCAAGTGCGCTAAGTGTGGACGCATGCATGGTAACCAGCCATGCTACATGGGACAAGATGTCTGCTTCAATTGCGGACAAAAGGGACATTTTGCGAAAAACTGCCCACAGAATGTGGGGAAGCAGCCAAAACAGAGGCCTCAGGTGAAAGGAAGGGTTTTCACCCTGAGCGGCCAAGAGGCAGCCAAATCTTCTGAAATAATTCAAGGTACATGCTATATCTATGGATTTGCTCTTATGGTGTTATTTGACTCTGGTGCTATTCATTCATTTATATAGGAAGAATGTATTAGGAAGTTTCAGTTTCCTATTTCTGAAACTCCCTATGAGCTATCCGTAGTAACCCCTACAGGGGAACGAGTATTAACTTCCTCTATATGTAAGGACTGTCAAGTCACCATCCAGGAGAGAACTTTTTCTATAGACCTCGTCTGTTTACCTTTAAGAGATATTGAGGTCATTCTAGGGTTAGACTGGATGTCTAGAAATCGAGTCTTGTAGAATTGTTGTAACAAGACCATTGAATTTCTACCTTCTACTCCGAAAGAGGAGGTCCAGTTATTGATGCTAAATGCCAATCAAGTTAATAGGGAATTGAAGAATGGAGTACTTGGATACATTCTCTTGTATTTATCAAACCTAGAAGTTGAATCAAAACTTGATGAAATCCCAATAGCCAATGAGTTTCCTGAAGTATTTCCATCAGATATTCCAGGCTTACCTCCCAAGAGAGAGATAGAGTTCTCTATTGATCTCCTACCTGGGACATGGCCTATCTCTATTGCACCATATCGAATGGCCTCGAAGGAACTACAAGAACTAAAGAAGCAGTTGGAGGAACTATTAGACAAGCAATTCATTAGACCGAGTGTATCACCTTGGGGAGCTCCTGTATTGTTTGTTAAGAAGAAAGACGGGAGCTTGAGACTATGCATAGATTACAGACAGCTGAATAAGATGACTATCAAAAACAAGTACCCTCTCCCTAGGATAGATGACTTATTGGATCAATTGAAGGGTGCCTCCATCTTTTCTAAAATTGACTTGAGGTCAGGATATCATCAGATTAGGATTAAGGAGGAGGACGTACCAAAAACTGCCTTCAGGACTAGGTATGGCCACTATAAGTTTCTCGTAATGCCCTTCGGGTTGACGAATGCACCTGTAATTTTTATAGATTACATGAATCGCATTTTTCGACCCTACCTAGATCAATTTATTGTAATGTTCATTGATGACATCTTGATATATTCTAAGAGTGAGAAAGAACATGAACAACATCTCTGAATCGTGCTGCAAGTGCTGAAAGAGAAAAAGTTATATGCCAAATTGGAGAAATGTGAATTTTGGTTGTCAGAGGTGAAGTTTCTCGGACATGTCATCTCTAATAAAGGAGTAGCCGTAGATCCTAGCAAGACGGAAGCAGTAATTAAGTGGGAAAGACCAAAGACGGTTACGGAAATCAAAAGTTTCCTGGGTTTGGTAGGATACTATAGGAGTTTTATACAAAACCTCTCTCGTATAGCCTTGCCATTGACTAAATTGACCAGGAAGGGAAGTCCTTTCAAATGGACTGATCAATGTTAAGCTAGTTTTCAGGAGTTGAAGACAAGACTGACCACTCCTCTAGTTTTAATTATTCCAGACCCCACAGGACATTTTGAAGTGTATAGTGATGCTTCAAAGAAAGGGCTAAGGTGTGTGCTAATGCAAGACAAGAAAGTAGTTGCTTACGCCTCTAGACAACTAAGACCCCACGAAGGAAACTATCCAACCCATGATCTTGAATTGGCGGCGGTGGTGTTTGCTTTAAAGATTTGGCGACATTACTTATACGGAGCAACCTTTGAAGTATATTGCAATCACAAGAGTCTTAAATATCTCTTTGATCAAAAGGAGTTAAATGTGAGGCAACGAAGATGGGTGGAATTTCTCAATGACTACAAGTTTGAGATAAAGTTTCATCCAGGAAAGGCAAATGTTGTAGCTGATGCCTTAAGTCGAAAATCTTTACACATGGGCCAGATGATGTTGTATGAGATGCAAATGCTAGAGGAGTTTCAGAATTTGAAGCTGGACACTACGTTTTCCTCAAAGAAGCTAACCATTAATGGTTTAAGTATAGAGTGTGACCGTAGAGCCCTGATCAAAGAGGCTCAAGCTCACGACCAATACTTACAGGATCATAAAGACCAAGGTAATTTTTCTATCATGGAAGATGGAGAAATCATGTATCAGGGAAGGATTTGTGTCCCTCAAGAACGAGAGTTGAGGACTAAGATCCTGCAAGAAGCGCATCAGAGAAAATACACAGTCCATCTTGGATGCACTAAAATGTACCAGGATTTAAAAAGGATGTATTGGAGGGCAGGGATGAAAAAGGACATTGCTGAGTTTATGGCGAAATGTCTCATTTGTCAAAAAGTGAAGGTGGAGCATCAAAAGCCAGCGGGATTTCTACAACCTCTTGAGATCCCTAAATGGAAATGGGATAGTATCTCGATGGACTTTATTGTAGGTTTAACTAAGACTTCAGTGGGACATGACTCTATCTGGGTAATAGTTGACAGATTAACCAAATCTGCTCACTTTTTGCCCATAAAAATTAACTTTTCACTAGATAAATTGGGCAAATTGTACGTTCAGGAAATAGTTAGACTCCATGGGATTCCCTTGAATATTGTTTCTGATAGAGATTCGAGGTTCACGTCAAGGTTTTGGAAGGCGTTACAAGAAGCTTTTGGTACTCAGTTGCGGTTCAGTACTGGCTACCATCCTCAGACTGACGGGCAGACAGAATGAACCATTCAAACCCTAGAAGATATGTTGAGGGCCTGTGTGATAGAGCAAGGTAAAGGATGGGATAAGTACCTACCTTTAGTAGAGTTTGCTTATAATAATAGGTATAACTCTAGTATTAAGATGGCCCCCTATGAAGCTTTATACGGTAGAAAGTGCCGATCTCCACTATGTTGGTTCGAGGTAGGAGAAAAGAACTTGTTGGGTCCTGATCTAGTTCAACAAACCACTACACAAATCAGGATGATACAAAACAAAATACTTACAGCTCAGAGTCGGCAAAAGAGTTACTACGATAAGAGACATAGACCTCTAGAGTTTGAGGAAGGAGACCATGTATTTCTAAAACTTTCCCTGACTACTGGAGTTGGTAGGTCTCTCAAAACAAGAAAACTAAGTCTGCAATTTTTGGGACCCTACCAAATTCTGAAGAAAGTAGGGACATCAGTATATCAAGTTGCTCTCCCACCTAATTTGTCCAACCTGCATAATGTTTTCCACGTATCACAGCTGCGGAAGTATCTTCCAGATTCATCACATGTAATACAGGATGAACCAATCCAAATAAAGGAGAACATGACATACCAGCTAGTACCTGCATCCATATTGGACACTGACGTGAAGCAACTGAGAAATAAAAACATTCCCCTAGTTAAGGTGTTATGGGAAGGTTTGACTCCAAAAGAAGCAACTTGGGAGCTAGAAGAAGTCATGAGGAAGAAATATACGCAATTGTTCTTTGAGGTAATTTCTAAAATTTTGAGGACAAAATTTCTTTTAAGGGGAGAGAAATGTAACATCCTTAATTTTGTTTATTTTATTGATAAAGGTACATAAAAAATTTAATTAAGGAAATAAAATTTATTAGACAATATTTTAGATATCTAAGGAAATATAGTCCTTAGAAATTCTTCACCTTATGTATATGCATAGAAAATGTTTCTAACATTAAGAGAACAAATAAAGAAGGAAAACCTAATAGGAAAGAAATTAGAAATAACATACTAAAGATATGCAAAATTCTTGGATAAGGAAGATAAATTTTTGGAAACAAGTAAAGGTCTTAAAATTTCAAGAACATTGAATTAGGGTAATTTTTCCTAATTCAAGAACTAGAGTTACTAAGTTTAAAATCTTTACCCATACATTAGGCTTTTACCTATGGACACTTCATATAGAGTTTTTCCACTTCACATAAGTTTCTAGCAAGCCATTGGATAACCTAAGCAAGAAATAAAACATAGACTTGGACTAGGATATAGTAATTGGACCAATAGCCCAAAAATTATGAAAATGTGACCAAACCCTCCAAGAAAGGTAGAATTTTATCCAAAGCAAAGAAAATGGGTAGGAATAAGCCCATAATGGGTAGAAATAAGCCCAAATCCAAGAGGAAAAATAAAATAAAATAAATTAGATGATGATATAATAATAATAATAAAGATTAGGTTACATGGCATTAAGACAAAAATTTAGCAAGTGGTGCGATTCTACATTCATCATTTAGGAAAGTGGCATGATAATACAAGGCTTTAGGACAAAAACATCTATATCCTACACTCATAATTTTAGCAAGTGGTATGATAATATATGGCATTAGGACAAAACATTCATATCCCACACAAATAATATCAACCAAATAATGGAGATTCAAGGGCTAGAAATTTCCCACATAAAAAGGCAAACCTATCATACTTGTTTAAGACAAAAGAAAATGGAAATGAATCCCTAAATCAAAGGGACCTTGTCCATTATCTTAAGAACATATCATCATAATTTTCAAAATACAAATCTCCTTTTCCTATGCATATATTGACTAAGGAAGAGGAAGACAAGAACATAAGTTGTTTGTTTTCCAAATATTCAACAAAGTGTATCTTAATTGTGATAAGGTAAACCCATGATCATGAAAGTTGAATTATTTGGTGGTCTATATAAGAAAAACCAACCTTACAACATTAAAATTTCGTCCAAGTGAGGGAGAGGAAAAATAGAAGCAAGGTAGAGTGAGGAAAGGAGAGGATGAAAGGAAGAAAGAGGAAGGAGAAGTCTAGGGGACTAAGTGCTCCTGGTAAGTTTAACAATATTTTTTTTTGAAGAAAACTTTTGAAACTTATAATATTTATATGAGATTTTGATCTTAAAACTTTTATGATTGGTCATGATGTTGCTATATCATGTTACATATTGATCTTGCATGTGATGTATGTTTGAATACTTAGGTTGGTGTAGATAGTTCTACATGGGTATGGTTATGGGTGGCAGAATTTTATGCTTCGGTGTTTTAATTTCTGGGAACAATCTATAAGGAATTAAAATAAATGGTTAACATAAGAATTATAGCTATGTGTGTCATGGAGTTTTAGCCACTGGAATCCTTCAATTTGTTACCATATGTGGTAGATATGGTCCGATGAGTAGTCAAAGGTCAGAAAATGGTTCATTAGGGAAGAATATGTTAGGACAGCTTCGGTATTTTAATTTCTGAGAATTATCTGTACGGAATTAAAATAAATGGTTAACATAAGAATTATAGCTATGTGTGTCATGAATTTTAAGCCACTGGAATCATTCAATTTGGAGTCCATATGAGGAATATATAAGCTGATTAGTTGTCAAAGGTCAGAAAATGGTTCTTCAGGGAAGAATATGTTAGGACAGCTTCTGTATTTTACTTTCTGGGAATTATCTGTATGGAATTAAAATAAATTGTTAACATAAGAATTATATATATGTTTGTCATGGACTTTTAGCCACCGGAATCATTCAATTTTGAGTCCATATGAGGAAGATATGAGCTTATTATTACTCAAAGGTCAGAAAATGGTTCATCAGGGAAGAATATGTTAGGACAGCTTCTGTATTTTAATTTCTGAGAATTATCTGTATGGTATTAAAATAAATGGTTAACATAAGAATTATAGATATGTGTGTCACAGATGTTTAACCACTAGAATCACTCATGTTGGAGTCCATATGAGGTAGATACGGTCCGATTAGTATGTAGAGGTCAGAACCAATCAGAGAAGAAATAATCTATAAATTTAGGGAGTAATATCACCTTGATTTCTTAATATTTCACTACGATGTTCAACATAATAGTTCTAGATAATTGTTTTATCTTGAAATTGACACCAAGATCACCTACATCAGAGTTAAATTGAGGGAGTTATGCTCTGATTAGTAAGAGAAGGTTAGATAGGATGAAAACCTGCATCAAGAAAATAAAGAAATAAAATTAGTATTTAAAAAAGAAGATGAATCTTAATAAATGACTAGTATAGCCATAGCTATTGCCATTGTATGAACTTCTTACCATCTTAAGTGTGAAATTTTGACATGGAAATATTTTATAAATTGATATTTAAAATGGTTATGTTCATGGCATGATTACCAATGATTTTTGGTATTAATTATATTTTGATGAACATACTTGTTATTGAAAGCATATTTTTTGCTATCATTGTGAAAAGAAAAGAAATGAGCACGGTCACATGGCAATCCGTGTGATGCACCAGTAGGGGACGCCCTACCAACGGTTATGATCATGTTAAAGAGAAAGTGGGCCATGTCGGACGGAGCGAGAAAAGCCCGTACCGGAGAGTAGAGGATACTCACCATGACCAGGGTAGCTTGAAATGAGAATAAGTTGATGGCCATCATATGATATTTTGAAAATAGTTAATCCTGTCATACATATCATTACAGTATGATTCTTATGTGCATAGATATAATGCATTATGTGACCAAAGATATTTTCTGTAGTTTATACAGCTGAACATGATGTGATGAGCTATATTGATGATAATTTATTGTTGAACTTACTGGAATTTAATTCTCACTATATTTCCATATCATGTTCAGAAAATTATTTATGCAGATTTTTCTATAGCTCTAACTTTTAGTGCACGTTGGATCGAGTACTTTATGTTGTGCAGATCCCAAAAGCAAATAAAATGTTTGTAGTCAAGTTGGCTTAGATCCTAGTGAAGGTGCAACCACCCGCACCTGTATCTCCAGAATTGGTCAACCAGAATAAACAAGATGTAAATATCTATGTGTTTGATATGTTGTATGTACGTTTTGATTAATGACGTGTATGTGAACTCAATATTGTATAATAATTTGCGATATAATCCAGATGAAGCATGGAAGACGGTTAAGTTTAAAGCGGGACTAAACCCGGAGATAAAGAATGCTATTATAGCTATGGAGATCAGGGAGTTTGTACCTCTGATAAATAAATGCAGACTCCTGGAAAAGAGTTTAAAGGCAGTGGAGGACGAAAAGCAAAGGCAAAACCTATGGAAAAGGAAGAAAAATTTTCCCAACCCTGGAATGAATGTGAGAAGAAGTGGATATGGAGCTAGTAAGAGGCCATTGATTGTGGGTCCTAGGCCATTTCAACAAGACCTTGCCTCAGTCAAGTGCGCTAAGTGTGGACGCATGCATGGTAACCAGCCATGCTACATAGGACAAGATGTCTGCTTCAATTGCGGACAAAAGGGACATTTTGCGAAAAACTGCCCACAGAATGTGGGGAAGTAGCCAGAACAGAGGCCTCAGGTGAAAGGAAGGGTTTTCACCCTGAGCGGCCAAGAGGCAGCCCAATCTTCTGAAATGATTCAAGGTACATGCTATATCTATGGATTTTCTCTTATGGTGTTATTTGACTCTGGTGCTAGTCATTCATTTATATCGGAAGAATGTATTAGGAAGTTTCAGTTTCCTATTTCTGAAACTCCCTATGAGCTATCCGTAGTAACCCCTACAGGGGAACGGGTATTAACTTCCTCTATATGTAAGGACTGTCAAGTCACCATCCAGGAGAGAACTTTTTCTATAGACCTCGTCTGTTTACCATTAAGAGGTATTGAGGTTATTCTAGGGTTAGACTGGATGTCTAGAAATAGAGTCTTGTTGAATTATTGTAACAAGACCGTTGAATTTCTACCTTCTACTCCGAAAGAGAAGGTCCAGTTATTGATGCTAAATGCAAATCAAGTTAATAGGGAGTTGAAGAATGGAGTACTTGGATACATTCTCTTGTATTTATCAAACCTAGAAGTCGAATCAAAACTTGATGAAATCCCAATAGCCAATGAGTTTCCTGAAGTATTTCCATCAGATATTCCAGGCTTACCTCCCAAGAGAGAGATAGAGTTCTCTATTGATCTCCTACCTGGGACATGGCCTATCTCTATTGCACCATATCGAATGGCCTCGAAGAAACTACAAGAACTAAAGAAGCAGTTAGAGGAACTATTAGACAAGCAATTCATTAGACCGAGTGTATCACCTTGGGGAGCTCCTGTATTGTTTGTTAAGAAGAAAGACGGAAGCTTGAGACTTTGCATAGATTAGAGACAGCTGAATAAGGTGACTATCAAAAATAAGTACCCTCTCCCTAGGATAGATGACTTATTGGATCAATTGAAGGGTGCCTCCATCTTTTCTAAAATTGACTTGAGGTCAGGATATCATCAGATTAGGATTAAGGAGGAGGACGTACCAAAAACTGCCTTCAGGACTAGGTATGGCCACTATGAGTTTCTCGTAATGCCCTTCGGGTTGACGAATGCACCTGTAATTTTCATGGATTACATGAATCGCATTTTTCGACCCTACCTAGATCAATTTATTGTAATGTTCATTGATGACATCTTGATATATTCTAAGAGTGAGAAAGAACATGAACAACATCTCTGATTCGTGCTGCAAGTGCTGAAAGAGAAAAAGTTATATGCCAAATTGGAGAAATTTGAATTTTGGTTGTCAGAAGTGAAGTTTCTCGGACATGTCATCTCTAATAAAGGAGTAGCCGTAGATCCTAGCAAGACGGAAGCAGTAATTAAGTGGGAAAGACCAAAGAAGGTTACGGAAATCAGAAGTTTCCTGGGTTTGGTAGGATACTATAGGAGTTTTATACAAAACCTCTCTCGTATAGCCTTGCCATTGACTAAATTGACCAGGAAGGGAAGTCCTTTCAAATTGACTGATCAATGTTAAGCTAGTTTTCAGGAGTTGAAGACAAGACTGACCACTCCTCTAGTTTTAATTATTCCAGACCCCACAGGACATTTTGAAGTGTATAGTGATGCTTCAAAGAAAGGGCTAGGGTGTGTGCTAATGCAAGACAAGAGAGTAGTTGCTTAGGCCTCTAGACAACTAAGACCCCACGAAGGAAACTATCCAACCCATGATCTTGAATTGGCGGCGCTGGTGTTTGCTTTAAAGATTTGGCGACATTAATTATACGGAGCAACCTTTGAAGTATATTGCGATCACAAGAGTCTTAAATATCTCTTTGATCAAATGGAGTTAAATGTGAGGCAACGAAGATGGGTGGAATTTCTCAATGACTACAAGTTTGAGATAAAGTTTCATCCAGGAAAGGCAAATGTTGTAGCTAATGCCTTAAGTCGAAAATCTTTACACATGGGCCAGATGATGTTGTATGAGATGCAAATGCTAGAGGAGTTTCGGAATTTGAAGCTGGACACTACTTTTTCCTCAAAGAAGCTAACCATTAATGGTTTAAGTATAGAGTGTGACCTTAGAGCCCTGATCAAAGAGGCTCAAGCTCACGACCAATACTTACAGGATCATAAAGACCAAGGTAATTTTTCTATCATGGAAGATGGAGCAATCATGTATCAGGGATGGATTTGTGTACCTCAAGAACGAGAGTTGAGGACTAAGATCCTGCAGGAAGCGCATCAGAGAAAATACACAGTCCATCCTGGATGCACTAAAATGTACCAGGATTTAAAAAGGATGTATTGGTGGGTAGGGATGAAAAAGGACATTGCTGAGTTTGTGGCGAAATGTCTCATTTGTCAAAAAGTGAAGGTGGAGCATCAAAAGCTAGTGAGATTTCTACAACCTCTTGAGATCCCTAAATGGAAATGGGATAGTATCTCGATGGACTTTGTTGTAGGTTTACCTAAGACTTCAGTAGGACATGACTCTATCTGGGTAATAGTTGACAGATTAACCAAATCTGCTCACTTTTTACCCATAAAAATTAACTTTTCACTAGATAAATTGGGCAAATTGTACGTTCAGGAAATAGTTAGACTCCATGGGATTCCCTTAAATATTGTTTCTGATAGAGATCCGAGGTTCACGTCGAGGTTTTGGAAGGCGTTGCAAAAAGATTTTTGTACTTAGTTACGGTTCAGTACTGCCTACCATCCTCAGACTGACAGGCAGAAAAAACGAACCATTCAAACCCTAGAAAATATGTTGAGGGCTTGTGTGATAGGGCAAGGTAAAGGATGGGATAAGTACCTACCTTTAGTAGAGTTTGCTTATAATAATAGGTATAACTCTAGTATTAAGATGGCCCCCTATGATGCTTTATACGGTAGAAAGTGCCGATCTCCACTATGTTGGTTTGAGGTAGGAGAAAAGAACTTGTTGGGTCCTGATCTAGTTCAACAAACCACTGCACAAATCAGGATGATACAAAACAAAATACTTACAGCTCAGAGTCGGCAAAAGAGTTACTACGATAAGAGACATAGACCTCTAGAGTTTGAGGAAGGAGACCATGTATTTCTAAAAATTTCCCCGACTACTGGAGTTGGTAAGTCTCTCAAAACAAGAAAGCTAAGTCTGCAATTTTTTGGGACCCTACCAAATTCTGAAGAAAGTAGGGACATCAGCATATCAAGTTGCTCTCCCACCTAATTTGTCCAACCTGCATAATGTTTTCCACGTATCACAGCTGCGGAAGTATCTTCCAGATTCATCACATGTAATACAGGATGAACCAATCCAAATAAAGGAGAACATGACATGCCAGCTAGTACCTGCATCCATATTGGACACTGACGTGAAGCAACTGAGAAATAAAACCATTCTCCTAGTTAAGGTGTAATGGGAAGGTTTGACTCCAGAAGAAGCAACTTAGGAGCTAGAAGAAGTCATGAGGAAGAAATATACGCAATTGTTCTTATAAGGTAATTTCTGAAATTTTGAGGACAAAATTTCTTTTAAGGGGAGAGAAATGTAACATCCTTAATTTTGTTTATTTTATTGATAAAGGTACATAAAAAGTTTAATTAAGAAAATAAAATTTATAGACAATATTTTAGATATCTAAGGAAATATAGTCCTTAGAAATTCTTCACCTTATGTATATGCATAGAAAATGTTTCTAACATTAAGAGAACAAATAAAGAAGGAAAACCTAATAGGAAAAAAATTAGAAATAACATACTAAAGAGATGCAAAATTCTTGGATAAGGAAGATAAATTTTTAGAAACAATTAAAGGTCTTAAAATTTCAAGAACATTGAATTAGGGTAATTTTTCCTAATTCAAGAGCTAGAGTTACTAAGTTTAAAATCTTTACCCATACATAGGGCTTTTACCTATGGACACTTCATATAGAGTTTTTCCACTTCACATAAGTTTCTAGCAAGCCATTGGATAACCTAAGCAAGAAATAAAACATAGACTTGGACTAGGATATAGTAATTGGACCAATAGCCCAAAAATTATGAAAATGTGACCAAGCCCTCCAAGAAAGGTAGAATTTTATCCAAAGCAAAGAAAATGGGTAGGAATAAGCCCATAATGGGTAGAAATAAGCCCAAATCCAAGAGGAACAATAAAATAAAATAAAATAAATTAGATGATGATATAATAATAATAATAAAGATTAGGTTACATGGCATTATGACACAAATTTAGCAAGTGGTGCGATTCTACATTCATCATTTAGGCAAGTGGCATGATAATACAAGGCTTTAGGACAAAAACATCTATATACTACACTCATAATTTTAGCAAGTGCTATGATAATATATGGCATTAAGATAAAACTTTCCTATCCCACACAAATAATATCAACCAAATAATGGAGATTCAAGGGCTAGAAATTTGCCACCTAAAAAGGCAAACCTATCATACTTGTTTAAGACAAAAGAAAATGGAAATGAATCCCTAAATCAAAGGGACCTTGTCCCTTATCTTAAGAACATATCATCATAATTTTCAAAATACAAATCTCCTTTTCCTATGCATATCTTGACTAAGGAAGAGCAAGACAAGAACATAAGTTGTTTGTTTTCCAAAAATTCAACAAAGTGTATCTTAATTGTGATAAGGTAGACCTATGATCATGAAAGGTGAATTATTTAGTGGTCAATATAAGAAAACCCACCCTTACAACATTAGAATTTCGTCCAAGTGAGGGAGAGGAAAAATAGAAGCAAGGTAGAGTGAGGAAAGGAGAGGAGGAAAGGAAGAAAGAGGAAGGAGAAGTCTAGGGGACTAAGTGCTCCAAGTAAGTTTAACAATATTTCTTTTTGAAGAAAACTTTTGAAACTTATAATATTGATACGAGATTTTGATCTTAGAACTTTTATGATTGGTCATGAAGTTGCTATATCATGTTACATATTGATCTTGCATGTGATGTATGTTTGAATACTTAGGTTGGGGTAAATAGTTCTGCATGGGTATGGCTATGGGTGGCAGAATTTTAAGCTTCGGTGTTTTAATTTCTGGGAACAATCTATAAGGAATTAAAATAAATGGTTAACATAAGAATTATAGCTATGTGTGTCATGGAGTGTTATCCACTGGAATCTTTCAATTTGGAGTCCATATGTGGTAGATATGGTCCGATGAGTAGTCAAAGGTCAGAAAATGGTTCATTAGTGAAGAATATGTTAGGACAGCTTCTGTATTTTAATTTCTGGGAATTATCTGTGTGTAATTAAAATAAATGGTTAACATAAGAATTATAGATATGTTTGTCATGGACTTTTAGCCACAGGAATCATTCAATTTTGAGTCTATATGAGGAAGATATGAGCTTATTAGTAGTCAAAGGTCAGAAAATGGTTCATCAGGGAAGACTATGTTAGGACAGCTTCTGTATTTTAATTTCTGAGAATTATCTGTATGGTATTAAAATAAATGATTAACATACGAATTATAGATATGTGTGTCACGGATATTTAGCCACTGGAATAACTCAAGTTAGAGTCCTTATGAGGTAGATATGTTCCCATTAGTAGGTAGAGGTCAGAACCTATCCGAGAGGAAATAACCTATACATTGAGGGAGTAATATCACCTTGATTTCTTAATATTTCGCTACAATGTTCAACATAATAGTTTTAGATAATTGTTTTGTCTTGAAATTGACCTCAAGATCATCTACGTCAGAGTTAAATTGAGGGAGTTATGCTCTGATTAGTAAGAGAAGGTTAGATAGGATAAAAACCTGCATCAAGAAAATAAAGAAATAAACTTAGTATTTAAAAAAGAAGATGAATCTTAATAAATGACTAGTATAGCCATAGCCATTGCCATTGTATGAACTTCTTACCATCTTAAGTGTGAAATTTTGACATGGAAATATTTTATAAAGTGATATTTGAAATGGTTATGTTAATGGCATGATTACCAATAATTTTTGGTAATAATTATATTTTGATGAACATACTTGTTATTGAAAGCATATTTTTGGCTATCGTTGTGAAAAGAACATAAATGAGCACGGTCACATGGCAATCCGTGTGGTGCACCAGTAGGGGACGCCCTACCAATGGTTATGATCATGTTAATGAGAAAAGAAAGAGAAAGTGGGCCATGTCGGACGGAGCGAGAAAAGCATGTACCGGAGAGTAGAGGATACTCACCCTGACCGGGGTAGCTTGAAATGAGAATAAGTTGATGGCCATCATATGATTTTTTGAAAATAGTTAATCATGTCATACATATCATTACAGTATGATTCTTATGTGCATAGATATAATGCATTATGTGACCAAAGATATTTTCTGTAGTTTATACAGCTGAACATGATGTGATGAGCTATATTGATGATAATTTATTATTGAACTTATTGGGATTTAATTCTCACTATATTTCCATATCATGTTCAGAAAATTAGTTATGCAGATTTTTCTATAGCTCTGACTTTTAGTGCACGTTGGATCGAGTACTTTATGTTGGGCAGATCCCAGAAGCAAATAAAATGTTTGTGGTCAAGTTGGCTTAGATCCCGGTGAAGGTGCAACCACCCGCATCTGTATCTCCAAAATTGGTCAACTAGAATAAATAAGATGTAGATTTTATGTGTTTGATATTTTGTACATATGTTTTGATTAATGACATGTATGTGAACTCTGTATTGTATAAATTAAATAAATGTTATATTGAGTTAAGTTGTAACGAGGTAAAAACTTCATGGTATTTTTTTAAAAAAAAAATTGATACTTAAATGGAGTTGTTACACTTGGCACTCAACTAAGCAATCCCACAAAAATTATACAACCAAAGAAAATACAATCCATAATCAGATGATTCAACCTTGAGACCCCTGTTGCTCACTTCTTGTTGGAGTACCTGGAATGTGATTATGTGGACATAAAAAGATGAGATGACAATCTCAATAGCTAGTAAATTTTTTTAGAAAAATAGTACATATTCCATTCCTTAAAACGTCTCAATTTATTTCACTGAAACATAAGCATTGACCATACATACATAAATCATCTTGGTTACACTAGGGACCCATAACATTTTGGTCTACTTACCCAATGTAGTCCCATACATGCAAAAAGGTTATGCATCTTCTATTATTGGTCAATACATAGGGGAAATGGAGCTTACTTGGCATACTTTGGGCACCCCTTAATTCTCGAGAATGCATACATAACATATCTTTAGACCATCATTCATCATAGCATAAAAGTCAAGCAACCAATGAAATTGATAAATTCAAGTTTATAAACATAAAGAGTGTTTTAAGGAAAAGCTAACTACCTCAATTCTTGCACAATCACTTCCTTTCCAAGGCTTCCAATGTTACTACCAGCAACTCAAACTAAAACATATAAGAGCTTTTGGTTAATGCATGCATATTAGCACCTAAAATCGTAAGTCTCTAGTTTAAGAGTTTTTGCTCCCCAAAAGAAAACTGTGATTCTGTTGAGATTTAGGGCTATTATTAAATTTGACAAAAGTCCTCTAAAAAATCTAAACATTTCCATGGAGAATTTTCTACATGTCTATTTTATTTTGGTGGTTCTCTCAGCCCTTAACTCTTCCATTCACCCCAATAACTACCTCGAGTGCATATTAGTTTTAGTTCCATTTCTATTCTATTTTCCATTCATTTGGATGGGTATAGATCCTTAAAAATTCGTGATATTTGATATGGATCATCCTACATATGTTATATAACAACCATAAAATTTTCAAGTAAAACAAGATTCATTTGACCCCTCAAATAACACACTTTTTATGTTTGTCTCTAGTTCTAGTCTGTTTTCACTCACTTCCTGTCCCACCAAATTTCCATATTTTATTATATGCCTTAACCCACCCATAATTCTCTAACATTTTGTGGGGTCCTTAAATAGGATGCTTATAATATGTCATAAAATTTTCATACGAAAAGTCAACATCTAACCCCTTCAATGTTTAGTATTTCCTTCAACAGCCTCAGCTGTCCAGCAGATCGTACTTAGCACTGTTTTGATTATAAATGGCCTATTTGTAGGTTGTAACATCCCAAATTTCGTTTCATGTATAAATAAAAGTACAAAAATATTCAAAGTAACATCCCAAAATATACATAAATATTTAAGAAAATAAAATGTATTAGACAATTTTTAGATACCTAAGGAAATATAATCCTTAGAAATTCTTCAACTTACATGTATGCATAGAAATGGTCTAACAGAAATGGAATAGGTAAAGAGAGAAAACCTAAGAGAAAATATTAGAAATAAAAATGCCAAAGAAAGTTGAAATTCTTAGGTAAGGAAGATAATTTTTTGTGAAGTAAGTAAAGGTCTTAAAATTTCAAGAAGATCGGATTAGGGTAATTTTTCTTAATTTAAGAGCAAAAGTTACTAAGTTTAGTATCTCCACCCATAAATTGGGCTTTCACCTATGGAAACTTTATATAGAGTTTTTCTACTTCACATAAATTTTTAGCAAGCCAATAGGATAGCCCAATGAAGAAATAAAACAAAGACTTGGACTAGGATATAGAAATTGGACCGATAGCCCAAAAATCATGAAAATGTGACCAAGCCCATGATAAAAGGTAGAATTTTAACGAAAGTAAAGAAAATGGGCAAGAATGAACCCAAACCCAAGAGGAAAATAAAAATAAAAATAAAATTAAAGTGATGAAATAATGGTGTAATCAAGATTAGGTGACATGGCATTAAGACAAAAATTTAGCAAGTGGTATAATAATACAAGGCTTTAGGACAAAACATCTATATCCTACACTCATAATTTTAGCAAGTGGTATGATAATACATAGCATTAGGACAAAACATTTTTATCTCACATAAATAATTTCAACCAAATAATGGAGATTGAAGGGCTAGAAATTTGCCACTTAAAAAGGTAAACCTATCATAATTGATTAAGACAAAAGAAAAAGTAAATGAATCCCTAAATCAAAGGGACCTTATCCCATATCTTAAGAACATATTATCATAATTTTCAAAATACAAATCTCCTTTTCCTATGTATATCTTGACTAAGGAAGACGAAGACAAGAACATAAGTTGTTTGATTTCCAAAAATTCAACCAAGTGTAATCTAATTGTGATAAGGTATACCCATGATCATGAAAGTTGAATTATTTGGTGGTCTATATAAGAAAACCAACCCTTACAACATTAAAATTTCGTCCAAGTTAGGGAGAGGAAAAATAGAAGCAAGGTAGAGTGAGGAAAGGAGAGGAAGAAAGGAAGAAACAGGAAGGAGAAGTCTAGGGGACTAAGTGCTCCAGGTAAGTCTAACAATATTTCTTTTTGAAGAAAAATTTTGAAACTTATAATATTTATATGGGATTTTCATCTTAGAACTTTGATAATTGGTCATGTATGTTGCTATATCATGTTACATATTATGTATGTTTGAATACTTAGGTTGGTGTAGATAGTTTTGCATGGGTATGGCTATGGGTGGTAGAATTTTAAGCTTCTATATTTTAATTTCTGAGAACATTCTATAAGGAATTAAAGTAAATGGTTAACATATGAATTATAGATATATGTGTCACGGATTGTTAACCACTTGAATCATTCCATTTAGAGTTCATATGAGGTAGATATGTTCCGATTAGTAAACAAAGGTCAGAAAATGGTTAATCAGGGAAGAATATGTTATGATAGTTTTGGTGTTTTAATTTCTGAAAATATTCATTAAGGAATTAAAATAAATGGTTAACTTATGAATTATAGATATATCTGTCATGGATTTTTAGCCACTGGAATCATTCCATTTGGAGTTCGTATGAGGTAGATATGTTCCGATAAGTAAACAAAGTTCAGAAAATGGTTAATCAAGAAAGAATATGTTAGGATAACTTCGGTGTTTTAATTTATGGGAATATTCTATAAGGAATTAAAATAAATGGTTAACATATGACATATAGATATATGTGTCACGAAGTTTTAGCCACTGGAATTACTTAATGTGAAATTCTTATGAGGGAGTTATGGACAGATTAGTAGGTAGAGGTCAGAACCTATTCGAGAAGAAATAACCTGTACATTGAGGGAGTAATATCACCTTGAATATTTAATATTTCGCTATAATGTTCAACATAATAGTTTTAGATAATTGTTTTATCTTCATAGTGACAACAAGATCACCTACATCGGAGTTAAATTGAGGGAGTTATGCTTTGATTAGTAAGAGAAGGTTAGATAGGATGAAAACCTGCATCAAGAAAATAAAGAAATAAAATTAATATTTAAAAAAGAAGATCAATCTTATAAATGAAAATAATAAATGACTAGTATAGCCATAGCCATTGCCATTGTATGAACTTCTTACCATCTTAAGTGTGAAATTTTGACATGGAAATATTTTATAAAGTGATATTTGAAATGGTTATGTTCATGGCATGATTACCAACGATTTTTGGTAATAATTATATTTTGATGAACATACTTGTTATTGAAAGCATATTTTTGGCTATCATTGTGAAAGAAAAGAAATGAGCACAGTCGCATGGCAATCTGTGTGGTGCACCAGTAGGGGACGCCCTACCAATGGTTATGAATTTGTTAATGAGAAAAGAAAGAGAAAGTGTGCCATGTCGGACAGAGCGAGAAAAGCCCGTATCGGAGAGTAGAAAATACTCACCCTGACTGGGGTAGCTTGATATGAGAATAAATTGATAGTTATCATATGATATTCTGAAAATAATTAATCCTGTTATACATGTCATTAATATACGATTCTCATGTGCATAGATATAATGCATTCATGTGACCAAAGTTATTTACTGTAGTTTATACAACTGAACATGACGTGATGAGCTATATTGATAATGATTTATTGTTGAACTTACTAGGATTTAATTTTCACTATATTTCCATGTCATGTTCAGAAAATTAGTTATGCAGATTTGTCTATAGCTCTAGCTTTTAGTGCACGTTGGACTGAGTTATTCTATGATGGGCGGACCCTAAATAAAATATTTATAGGCGAGTTGGCACAGATCCTGGTGAAGGTGCAACCACCCGCACCTGAATCTTTAGAATTGTTCAACCAGAATAAATAAGATGTAGATATTTATGTGTTTGAAATGTTGTACATACGTTTTGAATAATGATGTGTATGTGATTTTTATATTGTATAATAATAAATAAAAGAAAAAAATTTGTTACATAATTGGTATCAGAGCAGGTCTGTCCTAGTTGGCCAGTGGGTGGATGATTATCTGAATCGATCTTATAGTGTCTTGAGTATGTTTGTGGTTGTGCTGTGTAGGGATCAGTGAATTCATATATGTAAGAAATTACTAGTGTTTCCTACCAACATGCCGAGGTGGTATTATGACTGCTGTAACAACCTTTTTTTTTCCTTTATTATTATACAATATTGAGTTCACATACATGTCATTAATCAAAACATACGTATAACATATCAAACAGATAGATATTTACATCTTGTTTATTTTGGTTGACCAATTCCGGAGATACAGGTGCGGGTGGTTGCACCTTCACCGGGATCTGAGCCAACTCGACCACAAACATCTTATTTGATTCTGAAATCTTCCCAACATAAAGTAACTCGATCCAATGTGCACTAAAAGCCAGAGACTTAGAAACAAAAGCTGCATATATAATTTTCTGAACATGATATGGAAATATAGTGAGAATTAAATCCCAGTAAGTTCAACAATAAATTATCATCAGTAAAGCTCATCACGTCATGTTCAGCTGTATAAACTACAGAAAATATCTTTGGTCACATGAATGCATTATATCTATGCACATAAGAATCATACTGTAATGATATGTATGACAGGATTAACCATTTTCAAAATATCATATGATGGCCATCAACTTATTCTCATTTCAAGCTACCCCGGTCAGGGTGAGTATCCTCTACTCTCCGGTACGGGCTTTTCTCGCTCCGTCCGACATGGCCCACTTTCTCTTTCTTTTCTCATTATCATGATCATAACCGTTGGTAGGGCGTCCCCTACTGGTGCACCACACGGATTGCCATGTGACCGTGCTCATTTCTTTTCTTTTCACAATGTTAGCCAAAAATATGCTTTCAATAACAAGTATGTTCATCAAAATATAACTATTACCATAAATCATTGGTAATCATGCCATGAACATAACCATTTCAAATATCACTTTATAAAATATTTCCATGTCAAAATTTCACACTTAAGATGGTAAGAAGTTCATACAATGGCAATGGCTATGGCTATACAAGTCATTTATTAAGATTCAGCTTCTTTTTTAAATACTAATTTTATTTCTTTATTTTCTTAATGCAGGTTTTCATCCTATCTAACCTTCTCTTACTAATCAGAGCATAACTCCCACAATTTAACTCTGATGTAGGTGATCTTGGTGTCCATTTCAAGATAAAACAATTATCTAAAACTATTATGTTGAACATTGTAACGAAAAATTAAGAAACAAAGGTGATATTACTCCCTCAAAGTACAGGATAGTTCCTCTCGGATAGGTTCTGACCTTTACTAACTAATTAGACCATATCTCCCAAATTGGAACTCCAAATTGAGTGATTCCAGTTGGTAAAAATCCATGAGCCATATATCTATAATTGTTATGTTGACGCGCTATTTTAATTCCCTACAGAACATTCCCAGAAATTCAAAAACTAAAGCATTAATAACATACTCTTCCCTGAATAAACATTTTCTGACCTCTGCTTACTAATCGGATCATATCTACCTCATATGAACTCCAAATTGCATCATTCCAGTGGGTATATTTCCATGAGACATAGATATATAACTTTAATGTTAACCATTTATTTTAATCCCATACAGATAATTCCCAGAAATTAAAATAAAAAAGTTGTCCTAACATAATCTTCCCTGATGAACCATTTTCTGACCTTGGCTTACTAATCGGACCATATCTACCACATGTGGACTCCAAATTGAATGATTCCAGTGGCTAAAAATCCATGACACACATATATTTAATTCGTATGTTAACCATTTATTTTAATTCCTTATAGATTGTTCCCAGAAATTAAAATACCGAAGCTTAAAATTCTGTCAACCATAGCCATATCCATGCAGAACTATCTACACCAACCTAAGTATTCAAACATACATCACATGCAAGATCAATATGCAACATGATATAGCAACATCCATGACCAATCATCAAAGTTCTAAGACCAAAATCTCATATAAATATTATGAGTTTCAAAGGTTTTCTTCAAAAAGAAATATTGTTAAACTTACCTGGAGCACTTAGTCTCCTAGACTTCTCCTTCCTCTTTCTTCCTTTCTTCCTCTCCTTTCCTCACACTACCTTGCTTCTATTTTTGTTCTCCCTCACTTGGACGAAATTCTAATGTTGTAAGGGTGGGTTTTCTTATATAGACCACCAAATAATTCACCTTTCATGATCATGGGTCTACCTTATCACAATTAGGATACACTTTGTTGAATTTTTGGAAAACAAACAACTTATATTCTTGTCTTCCTCTTCCTTAGTCAAGATATGCATAGAAAAAGGAGATTTGTATTTTGAAAATTATGATGATATGTTCTTAAGATATGGGGCAAGATCCCTTTGATTTAGGGATTCATTTCCTTTTTCTTTTGTCTTAATCAAGTATGATAGATTTGCCTTTTTAAGTGGCAAATTTCTAGCCCTTGAATTTTCCTTACTTAACTAAAATTATTTGTGTAGGATAATGATGTTTTGTCATAATGCTATGTATTATTACCCACTTGCTAAAGTTATGAATGTAGGATATAGATGTTTTTGTCCTAAAGCCTTGTATTATTATGCCACTTGCCAAAATGATGAATGTAGAATCACACCACTTGTCAAATTTTTGTCTTAATGCCATGTCACTTAATCTTGATTACACTAATATTTCATCACTTTAATTTTATTTTTATTTTTATTTTTCCTCTTGGGTTTGGGCTCATTCTTGCCCATTTTCCTTACTTTGGTTAAAATTCTACCTTTCATAATGGGCTTGGTCACATTTTCATGATTTTTGGGCTATCGGTCCAATTTCTATATCCTAGTCCAAGTCTATGTTTTATTTCTTCCTTGGCCTATCCTATTGGCTTGCTAAAAATTCATGTGAAGTAGAAAAACTCTATATGAAATGTCTATAGGTTAAAGCCCAATTACGGGTGGAGATACTAAACTCAGTAACTTTTGCACTTAAATTAAGAAAGATTACCCTAATCCGATCTTCTTGAAATTTTAAGACCTTTACTTACTTCACAAAAATTTATCTTTCTTTACCTAAGAATTTCACCTTTCTTTAACATGTTTATTTCTAATATTTCCTCTTAGGTTTTCTTTCTTTACCTATTCCATTAATATTAGAACATTTCTATGCATATATGTAAGGTGAAGAATTTCTAAGGAAAATATCTAAAAATTACGGGATGTTACATTCTTCCCCCCTTTAAGAAATTCGGTCCCCGAATTTCAATCCATCCTACCACATGTAGGGAATGAAATTAAGGCATTATTCAGAGTTACCAAGCTTATTACCTAAATAATTAGAGATATCTTTTCTGTATGACATCTTTACTTTTTAATATGTCTATTCACTTGAGTGATTTTGCCATATAACTTAACCATAAGGATTTCTTTCAATCATAAGTTCTTCAATTGATATCCTCTAGCCCGTATGGATATATCTATGGGTCGATATTAGAAAACACACATATAAAGGAACATATACACCTTCATATTGTGTAACTATCTTTTCTTATTCCAAACTTCTATCAAGTCAATTTTTTTTTTTCATATATCAACATCATCCCCTGAATATCATTATCTTACTCTATCATCTATTTTTATCCTCAAATCCTTTAATCAATATGTTAAACATACGTAGCAATAAATCCTTCAAACCTTTAATAACGTTTATGTACCATTGACGCATGTCTAATAATTCCAACTTACCTCATCACAGTAATTCTATACAAGCTTATTAACACCATTAAACTCATTGTCAAAAATTTCAATTATTTCTTCTATCATATCCAAAAGCACCTCATTCTAGCTTATGCCAATCCCATTTAATTCACCCAATCATTTGAAGAAGATTTGTGTTTTTTTTTCCTAACAATTACTCATACATGAATTCTCAATTCCAACATAATTCACATCCTAGATACTAGACTCAATTTAGCATGATATAATCCTTTAACACAAATATCTTGATAACCTACATTATTTCCGGACATGGTTCTCAGAATATTCTCTATATTTCCAAATTAAGAGTTCAAAGACTAACTTAAATCCTACTTCCTATATTTTATTCCTCGAGAACTTCAACACCACTAATTCTCTTGATTACATTCGTCAAAACACCATAAGACCATCATCCGTCCATTCTTTTCAAACCTTCCATTATTTGAACCTATTAACAACTTAGACACCATAACAACCAAGTTTCAAAGGAAGAAATTATCTTTAATTGTAATGAGAGAAAATAACCTTGCATTTAATGCCAACCGTTAATGAGTGAAACAGACGAAAAGCATAATTGAGAATGGTTCCAAAAGCGAAAGTCAAAAGTTTTGGCAAAGCATTGAAAAATATTAAAATCGGTGGCCGCAATTCTTGAAAATCTGTAAACAAAATCTATCTATGATTTCAACAAAAATCGGTGGCCGCAAATTTTGAATATATGTGTCAGAATCAACTTTAAATCCATTGGTATTCGGTGGAAAGATATCACATGGAAAAAAAAACATTTCTGAGCTTATAAAAGTCTATGAAAATCAAAGAATATGTAGTTAACTGGTAGGATGCAGTTGATTGCTTCAAAATAGATGTAATTAATCAACTGTAAATTAACCAGTCCAAATTAAAATTTCTCAAAATAGCTAGTCGACTTAATAATACTGATAGTCGACTGGCGAAAACATTGAGAATACAAAATAAATCATTTGATTGCATTTTTTTTTTACTTTTTTTTTTCAATGACGGCTATCACCTAGAACTTTTCTACAAGAATCAAAACATCAATGCTTCATCAAAGACAACAAGATAAAGACAGATTTCTGGTGATATCTTATCTTATACTCTTTATGTGCTTAATATGGGTCACAGTCATACTACTGTACATATACATGCTTGCCGTCATTTTTGAATTTTTTTTTATTTACCTTTAATTTAGTTGATATTCATAGTTGTTCTAATAATACCCGGCCTATTCGCATAGCTATTATAAATATGCCTTTCTCTGATTTCTATAAATACTTACATTAGTATCTTTGTCTATTCTCAAAGTTAAGGTGATAGAAATTATGGAAGGAACATCATTCCGTCAGTTTCGAAATATCTGTGTCTTTTGTGGTTCTAGTCCTGGAAAAGATGAGGAGTATGTTAAAGCAGCACAAAATCTGGGTATGGTGCTGGCTAGGAGAAAAATTCATTTAGTGTATGGTGGAGGTAACTGTGGGTTAATGGGGTGTGTGGCTACAGCTGCACATGCAGGGGGATGCCAAGTTCTAGGTATTATTCCTACAGCTCTAGCTACATCCAGCAATATAGGGAAGACAATTGGGGAAGAATATAGGGTAGTTTCCATGCATGAACGCATGGCTAGAATGATGAGCAATGCTGAAGCCTTCATTGCCTTACCAGGTGGTTTTGGTACTTTAGAGGAGATTTTCCAAATAGTCTCTTGGGCACAACTAAATATGCATCACAAACCGATAGGTTTGTTAAATGTTAATCACTTCTTTGATGGTTTGTTATCTTTTCTAGATCAAGCTGTGGAACAGAGGTTTATCTCACACTCAGCACGACAAATTCTCATCTCAGCTTCAAATGTTGAGGAGTTGATTGATGCTTTACAAGCCTATGTTCATGTACCTGATCTAACTATTACTCCAGTAGAATGGACGACAGATAATCGCAGGAAGCGTAAATTGGATTTGGATCTTCATCTTTAAATGTAGTAAAACGTAGCTATTATTGTACTACTTTTACTTTCTTAGACTCTACTTGTATACCATATTTACCAACCATACTCCTTTAGAGTTGGTAAAACTATCTTTGAATGTTGCTTATGATCCTCTGAACTTTTGAAATATTCTAGTATATCATCCATATATATAATAACAAATTGTTCCAAGGATGACCTAATTACTATTCATTAAATTTATGAATGCAGCTAAAGGTTTGTCAATTTAAATGCATCACCAAGAACTCATAATGCCCATAATAAGTCCTACATCCTCTTCTCTTATCCTTAATTAATGTTACTCATATCCCAAATCTATTTGTGGAAAAATATTGAACACCTTATAACTGGTCAAACAGGTAATCTATACGAGCTAATGAGTTTCTATTCTACATTGTTACCTTATTCAACTGTCTACAATCTATGCATAGTCATAGTAATCCATCTTTCTTTTTCACAAATAGAACTAGAGCACTCTAAATAAAAGTACTAGGGCATTTAAATCCCTTGTCTAACAAGTCTCGTAAATTTTTTTTTTTCCAGTAACTAGAATAATTCTTTTCTGATGTGGAAATACTGCAACCACGGAGCATACTAAGATTTTTCAAATAAAACCGGCACTTTCAAAACTTCTTGGAAATTTTATATGAGTACTAGGGTAAATTCCATGTTAAAATTCCACACTAATATCTCGGTAACTGGATAGTAATTGTAGTCTGTAAACAGCGCACCAGAAAAGTTCCCAGGAAAGAGAGGTGGGTCACTAATGGACACGCTTAAGTACCAAGTCTTTCCTTGCCAGAGCTTTCCTTAGACATGCACTTTTCACAAATCACAATTTTTTTTTAAATTCAATCGATATCATTCTATATAGGGATATAGATACTAGTTGGGTTCTAAGGAGTAAATCAATACCAAATTCTCGAATTGCTGTGGCAAGGTTGTGCAAGATTTTCTCCGCATTGTTTGCCGGATTCCGCCTTGGTGGTGCCATTTCCTACTGTGGGAAAAATAAATTTATGCTACTATTGAGGTGATCAAGCCCAATAGTTAGTTTCAAAACAATATTTAACAGCAGTCATAACACCACCTCGGCATATAGATAAGAAACACTAGTAATTTCTTACCTATATGAGTCATTGATCCCCTACACAGCACAACCACAACATACTCAAGACACTATAAGATCGATTCAGATAACCATCCACCCACTGGCCATCTAGGATCGACCTGCTCTGATACCAATTATGTAACAACCTTTTTTTTTCCTTTATTATTATACAATATTGAGTTCACATACATGTCATTAATCAAAACATACGTATAACATATCAAACAGATAGATATTTACATCTTGTTTATTTTGGTTGACCAATTCCGGAGATACAGGTGCGGGTGGTTGCACCTTCACCGGGATCTGAGCCAACTCGACCACAAACATCTTATTTGATTCTGAAATCTTCCCAACATAAAGTAACTCGATCCAATGTGCACTAAAAGCCAGAGACTTAGAAACAAAAGCTGCATATATAATTTTCTGAACATGATATGGAAATATAGTGAGAATTAAATCCCAGTAAGTTCAACAATAAATTATCATCAGTAAAGCTCATCACGTCATGTTCAGCTGTATAAACTACAGAAAATATCTTTGGTCACATGAATGCATTATATCTATGCACATAAGAATCATACTGTAATGATATGTATGACAGGATTAACCATTTTCAAAATATCATATGATGGCCATCAACTTATTCTCATTTCAAGCTACCCCGGTCAGGGTGAGTATCCTCTACTCTCCGGTACGGGCTTTTCTCGCTCCGTCCGACATGGCCCACTTTCTCTTTCTTTTCTCATTATCATAATCATAACCATTGGTAGGGCGTCCCCTACTGGTGCACCACACGGATTGCCATGTGACCGTGCTCATTTCTTTTCTTTTCACAATGTTAGCCAAAAATATGCTTTCAATAACAAGTATGTTCATCAAAATATAACTATTACCATAAATCATTGGTAATCATGCCATGAACATAACCATTTCAAATATCACTTTATAAAATATTTCCATGTCAAAATTTCACACTTAAGATGGTAAGAAGTTCATACAATGGCAATGGCTATGGCTATACAAGTCATTTATTAAGATTCAGCTTCTTTTTTAAATACTAATTTTATTTCTTTATTTTCTTAATGCAGGTTTTCATCCTATCTAACCTTCTCTTACTAATCAGAGCATAACTCCCACAATTTAACTCTGATGTAGGTGATCTTGGTGTCCATTTCAAGATAAAACAATTATCTAAAACTATTATGTTGAACATTGTAACGAAAAATTAAGAAACAAAGGTGATATTACTCCCTCAAAGTACAGGATAGTTCCTCTCGGATAGGTTCTGACCTTTACTAACTAATTAGACCATATCTCCCAAATTGGAACTCCAAATTGAGTGATTCCAGTTGGTAAAAATCCATGAGCCATATATCTATAATTGTTATGTTGACGCGCTATTTTAATTCCCTACAGAACATTCCCAGAAATTCAAAAACTAAAGCATTAATAACATACTCTTCCCTGAATAAACATTTTCTGACCTCTGCTTACTAATCGGATCATATCTACCTCATATGAACTCCAAATTGCATCATTCCAGTGGGTATATTTCCATGAGACATAGATATATAACTTTAATGTTAACCATTTATTTTAATCCCATACAGATAATTCCCAGAAATTAAAATAAAAAAGTTGTCCTAACATAATCTTCCCTGATGAACCATTTTCTGACCTTGGCTTACTAATCGGACCATATCTACCACATGTGGACTCCAAATTGAATGATTCCAGTGGCTAAAAATCCATGACACACATATATTTAATTCGTATGTTAACCATTTATTTTAATTCCTTATAGATTGTTCCCAGAAATTAAAATACCGAAGCTTAAAATTCTGTCAACCATAGCCATATCCATGCAGAACTATCTACACCAACCTAAGTATTCAAACATACATCACATGCAAGATCAATATGCAACATGATATAGCAACATCCATGACCAATCATCAAAGTTCTAAGACCAAAATCTCATATAAATATTATGAGTTTCAAAGGTTTTCTTCAAAAAGAAATATTGTTAAACTTACCTGGAGCACTTAGTCTCCTAGACTTCTCCTTCCTCTTTCTTCCTTTCTTCCTCTCCTTTCCTCACACTACCTTGCTTCTATTTTTGTTCTCCCTCACTTGGACGAAATTCTAATGTTGTAAGGGTGGGTTTTCTTATATAGACCACCAAATAATTCACCTTTCATGATCATGGGTCTACCTTATCACAATTAGGATACACTTTGTTGAATTTTTGGAAAACAAACAACTTATATTCTTGTCTTCCTCTTCCTTAGTCAAGATATGCATAGAAAAAGGAGATTTGTATTTTGAAAATTATGATGATATGTTCTTAAGATATGGGGCAAGATCCCTTTGATTTAGGGATTCATTTCCTTTTTCTTTTGTCTTAATCAAGTATGATAGATTTGCCTTTTTAAGTGGCAAATTTCTAGCCCTTGAATTTTCCTTACTTAACTAAAATTATTTGTGTAGGATAATGATGTTTTGTCATAATGCTATGTATTATTACCCACTTGCTAAAGTTATGAATGTAGGATATAGATGTTTTTGTCCTAAAGCCTTGTATTATTATGCCACTTGCCAAAATGATGAATGTAGAATCACACCACTTGTCAAATTTTTGTCTTAATGCCATGTCACTTAATCTTGATTACACTAATATTTCATCACTTTAATTTTATTTTTATTTTTATTTTTCCTCTTGGGTTTGGGCTCATTCTTGCCCATTTTCCTTACTTTGGTTAAAATTCTACCTTTCATAATGGGCTTGGTCACATTTTCATGATTTTTGGGCTATCGGTCCAATTTCTATATCCTAGTCCAAGTCTATGTTTTATTTCTTCCTTGGCCTATCCTATTGGCTTGCTAAAAATTCATGTGAAGTAGAAAAACTCTATATGAAATGTCTATAGGTTAAAGCCCAATTACGGGTGGAGATACTAAACTCAGTAACTTTTGCACTTAAATTAAGAAAGATTACCCTAATCCGATCTTCTTGAAATTTTAAGACCTTTACTTACTTCACAAAAATTTATCTTTCTTTACCTAAGAATTTCACCTTTCTTTAACATGTTTATTTCTAATATTTCCTCTTAGGTTTTCTTTCTTTACCTATTCCATTAATATTAGAACATTTCTATGCATATATGTAAGGTGAAGAATTTCTAAGGAAAATATCTAAAAATTACGGGATGTTACATTCTTCCCCCCTTTAAGAAATTCGGTCCCCGAATTTCAATCCATCCTACCACATGTAGGGAATGAAATTAAGGCATTATTCAGAGTTACCAAGCTTATTACCTAAATAATTAGAGATATCTTTTCTGTATGACATCTTTACTTTTTAATATGTCTATTCACTTGAGTGATTTTGCCATATAACTTAACCATAAGGATTTCTTTCAATCATAAGTTCTTCAATTGATATCCTCTAGCCCGTATGGATATATCTATGGGTCGATATTAGAAAACACACATATAAAGGAACATATACACCTTCATATTGTGTAACTATCTTTTCTTATTCCAAACTTCTATCAAGTCAATTTTTTTTTTTCATATATCAACATCATCCCCTGAATATCATTATCTTACTCTATCATCTATTTTTATCCTCAAATCCTTTAATCAATATGTTAAACATACGTAGCAATAAATCCTTCAAACCTTTAATAACGTTTATGTACCATTGACGCATGTCTAATAATTCCAACTTACCTCATCACAGTAATTCTATACAAGCTTATTAACACCATTAAACTCATTGTCAAAAATTTCAATTATTTCTTCTATCATATCCAAAAGCACCTCATTCTAGCTTATGCCAATCCCATTTAATTCACCCAATCATTTGAAGAAGATTTGTGTTTTTTTTTCCTAACAATTACTCATACATGAATTCTCAATTCCAACATAATTCACATCCTAGATACTAGACTCAATTTAGCATGATATAATCCTTTAACACAAATATCTTGATAACCTACATTATTTCCGGACATGGTTCTCAGAATATTCTCTATATTTCCAAATTAAGAGTTCAAAGACTAACTTAAATCCTACTTCCTATATTTTATTCCTCGAGAACTTCAACACCACTAATTCTCTTGATTACATTCGTCAAAACACCATAAGACCATCATCCGTCCATTCTTTTCAAACCTTCCATTATTTGAACCTATTAACAACTTAGACACCATAACAACCAAGTTTCAAAGGAAGAAATTATCTTTAATTGTAATGAGAGAAAATAACCTTGCATTTAATGCCAACCGTTAATGAGTGAAACAGACGAAAAGCATAATTGAGAATGGTTCCAAAAGCGAAAGTCAAAAGTTTTGGCAAAGCATTGAAAAATATTAAAATCGGTGGCCGCAATTCTTGAAAATCTGTAAACAAAATCTATCTATGATTTCAACAAAAATCGGTGGCCGCAAATTTTGAATATATGTGTCAGAATCAACTTTAAATCCATTGGTATTCGGTGGAAAGATATCACATGGAAAAAAAAACATTTCTGAGCTTATAAAAGTCTATGAAAATCAAAGAATATGTAGTTAACTGGTAGGATGCAGTTGATTGCTTCAAAATAGATGTAATTAATCAACTGTAAATTAACCAGTCCAAATTAAAATTTCTCAAAATAGCTAGTCGACTTAATAATACTGATAGTCGACTGGCGAAAACATTGAGAATACAAAATAAATCATTTGATTGCATTTTTTTTTTACTTTTTTTTTTCAATGACGGCTATCACCTAGAACTTTTCTACAAGAATCAAAACATCAATGCTTCATCAAAGACAACAAGATAAAGACAGATTTCTGGTGATATCTTATCTTATACTCTTTATGTGCTTAATATGGGTCACAGTCATACTACTGTACATATACATGCTTGCCGTCATTTTTGAATTTTTTTTTATTTACCTTTAATTTAGTTGATATTCATAGTTGTTCTAATAATACCCGGCCTATTCGCATAGCTATTATAAATATGCCTTTCTCTGATTTCTATAAATACTTACATTAGTATCTTTGTCTATTCTCAAAGTTAAGGTGATAGAAATTATGGAAGGAACATCATTCCGTCAGTTTCGAAATATCTGTGTCTTTTGTGGTTCTAGTCCTGGAAAAGATGAGGAGTATGTTAAAGCAGCACAAAATCTGGGTATGGTGCTGGCTAGGAGAAAAATTCATTTAGTGTATGGTGGAGGTAACTGTGGGTTAATGGGGTGTGTGGCTACAGCTGCACATGCAGGGGGATGCCAAGTTCTAGGTATTATTCCTACAGCTCTAGCTACATCCAGCAATATAGGGAAGACAATTGGGGAAGAATATAGGGTAGTTTCCATGCATGAACGCATGGCTAGAATGATGAGCAATGCTGAAGCCTTCATTGCCTTACCAGGTGGTTTTGGTACTTTAGAGGAGATTTTCCAAATAGTCTCTTGGGCACAACTAAATATGCATCACAAACCGATAGGTTTGTTAAATGTTAATCACTTCTTTGATGGTTTGTTATCTTTTCTAGATCAAGCTGTGGAACAGAGGTTTATCTCACACTCAGCACGACAAATTCTCATCTCAGCTTCAAATGTTGAGGAGTTGATTGATGCTTTACAAGCCTATGTTCATGTACCTGATCTAACTATTACTCCAGTAGAATGGACGACAGATAATCGCAGGAAGCGTAAATTGGATTTGGATCTTCATCTTTAAATGTAGTAAAACGTAGCTATTATTGTACTACTTTTACTTTCTTAGACTCTACTTGTATACCATATTTACCAACCATACTCCTTTAGAGTTGGTAAAACTATCTTTGAATGTTGCTTATGATCCTCTGAACTTTTGAAATATTCTAGTATATCATCCATATATATAATAACAAATTGTTCCAAGGATGACCTAATTACTATTCATTAAATTTATGAATGCAGCTAAAGGTTTGTCAATTTAAATGCATCACCAAGAACTCATAATGCCCATAATAAGTCCTACATCCTCTTCTCTTATCCTTAATTAATGTTACTCATATCCCAAATCTATTTGTGGAAAAATATTGAACACCTTATAACTGGTCAAACAGGTAATCTATACGAGCTAATGAGTTTCTATTCTACATTGTTACCTTATTCAACTGTCTACAATCTATGCATAGTCATAGTAATCCATCTTTCTTTTTCACAAATAGAACTAGAGCACTCTAAATAAAAGTACTAGGGCATTTAAATCCCTTGTCTAACAAGTCTCGTAAATTTTTTTTTTTCCAGTAACTAGAATAATTCTTTTCTGATGTGGAAATACTGCAACCACGGAGCATACTAAGATTTTTCAAATAAAACCGGCACTTTCAAAACTTCTTGGAAATTTTATATGAGTACTAGGGTAAATTCCATGTTAAAATTCCACACTAATATCTCGGTAACTGGATAGTAATTGTAGTCTGTAAACAGCGCACCAGAAAAGTTCCCAGGAAAGAGAGGTGGGTCACTAATGGACACGCTTAAGTACCAAGTCTTTCCTTGCCAGAGCTTTCCTTAGACATGCACTTTTCACAAATCACAATTTTTTTTTAAATTCAATCGATATCATTCTATATAGGGATATAGATACTAGTTGGGTTCTAAGGAGTAAATCAATACCAAATTCTCGAATTGCTGTGGCAAGGTTGTGCAAGATTTTCTCCGCATTGTTTGCCGGATTCCGCCTTGGTGGTGCCATTTCCTACTGTGGGAAAAATAAATTTATGCTACTATTGAGGTGATCAAGCCCAATAGTTAGTTTCAAAACAATATTTAACAGCAGTCATAACACCACCTCGGCATATAGATAAGAAACACTAGTAATTTCTTACCTATATGAGTCATTGATCCCCTACACAGCACAACCACAACATACTCAAGACACTATAAGATCGATTCAGATAACCATCCACCCACTGGCCATCTAGGATCGACCTGCTCTGATACCAATTATGTAACAACCTTTTTTTTTCCTTTATTATTATACAATATTGAGTTCACATACATGTCATTAATCAAAACATACGTATAACATATCAAACAGATAGATATTTACATCTTGTTTATTTTGGTTGACCAATTCCGGAGATACAGGTGCGGGTGGTTGCACCTTCACCGGGATCTGAGCCAACTCGACCACAAACATCTTATTTGATTCTGAAATCTTCCCAACATAAAGTAACTCGATCCAATGTGCACTAAAAGCCAGAGACTTAGAAACAAAAGCTGCATATATAATTTTCTGAACATGATATGGAAATATAGTGAGAATTAAATCCCAGTAAGTTCAACAATAAATTATCATCAGTAAAGCTCATCACGTCATGTTCAGCTGTATAAACTACAGAAAATATCTTTGGTCACATGAATGCATTATATCTATGCACATAAGAATCATACTGTAATGATATGTATGACAGGATTAACCATTTTCAAAATATCATATGATGGCCATCAACTTATTCTCATTTCAAGCTACCCCGGTCAGGGTGAGTATCCTCTACTCTCCGGTACGGGCTTTTCTCGCTCCGTCCGACATGGCCCACTTTCTCTTTCTTTTCTCATTATCATAATCATAACCGTTGGTAGGGCGTCCCCTACTGGTGCACCACACGGATTGCCATGTGACCGTGCTCATTTCTTTTCTTTTCACAATGTTAGCCAAAAATATGCTTTCAATAACAAGTATGTTCATCAAAATATAACTATTACCATAAATCATTGGTAATCATGCCATGAACATAACCATTTCAAATATCACTTTATAAAATATTTCCATGTCAAAATTTCACACTTAAGATGGTAAGAAGTTCATACAATGGCAATGGCTATGGCTATACAAGTCATTTATTAAGATTCAGCTTCTTTTTTAAATACTAATTTTATTTCTTTATTTTCTTAATGCAGGTTTTCATCCTATCTAACCTTCTCTTACTAATCAGAGCATAACTCCCACAATTTAACTCTGATGTAGGTGATCTTGGTGTCCATTTCAAGATAAAACAATTATCTAAAACTATTATGTTGAACATTGTAACGAAAAATTAAGAAACAAAGGTGATATTACTCCCTCAAAGTACAGGATAGTTCCTCTCGGATAGGTTCTGACCTTTACTAACTAATTAGACCATATCTCCCAAATTGGAACTTCAAATTGAGTGATTCCAGTTGGTAAAAATCCATGAGCCATATATCTATAATTGTTCTGTTGGCGCGCTATTTTAATTCCCTACATAACATTCCCAGAAATTCAAAAATTAAAGCATTAATAACATACTCTTCCCTGAATAAACATTTTCTGACCTCTGCTTACTAATCGGATCATATCTACCTCATATGAACTCCAAATTGCATCATTCCAGTGGGTATATTTCCATGAGACATAGATATATAACTTTAATGTTAACCATTTATTTTAATTCCCTACAGATAATTCCCAGAAATTAAAATAAAAAAGCTGTCCTAACATAATCTTCCCTGATGAACCATTTTCTGACCTTGGCTTACTAATCGGACCATATCTACCACATGTGGACTCCAAATTGAATGATTCCAGTGGCTAAAAATCCATGACACACATATATTTAATTCGTATGTTAACCATTTATTTTAATTCCTTATAGATTGTTCCCAGAAATTAAAATACCGAAGCTTAAAATTCTGTCAACCATAGCCATATCCATGCAGAACTATCTACACCAACCTAAGTATTCAAACATACATCACATGCAAGATCAATATGCAACATGATATAGCAACATCCATGACCAATCATCAAAGTTCTAAGACCAAAATCTCATATAAATATTATGAGTTTCAAAGGTTTTCTTCAAAAAGAAATATTGTTAAACTTACCTGGAGCACTTAGTCTCCTAGACTTCTCCTTCCTCTTTCTTCCTTTCTTCCTCTCCTTTCCTCACACTACCTTGCTTCTATTTTTGCTCTCCCTCACTTGGACGAAATTCTAATGTTGTAAGGGTGGGTTTTCTTATATAGACCACCAAATAATTCACCTTTCATGATCATGGGTCTACCTTATCACAATTAGGATACACTTTGTTGAATTTTTGGAAAACAAACAACTTATGTTCTTGTCTTCCTCTTCCTTAGTCAAGATATGCATAGAAAAAGGAGATTTGTATTTTGAAAATTATGATGATATGTTCTTAAGATATGGGGCAAGATCCCTTTGATTTAGGGATTCATTTCCTTTTTCTTTTGTCTTAATCAAGTATGATAGATTTGCCTTTTTAAGTGGCAAATTTCTAGCCCTTGAATTTTCCTTACTTAACTAAAATTATTTGTGTAGGATAATGATGTTTTGTCATAATGCTATGTATTATTACCCACTTGCTAAAGTTATGAATGTAGGATATAGATGTTTTTGTCCTAAAGCCTTGTATTATTATGCCACTTGCCAAAATGATGAATGTAGAATCACACCACTTGTCAAATTTTTGTCTTAATGCCATGTCACTTAATCTTGATTACACTAATATTTCATCACTTTAATTTTATTTTTATTTTTATTTTTCCTCTTGGGTTTGGGCTCATTCTTGCCCATTTTCCTTACTTTGGTTAAAATTCTACCTTTCATAATGGGCTTGGTCACATTTTCATGATTTTTGGGCTATCGGTCCAATTTCTATATCCTAGTCCAAGTCTATGTTTTATTTCTTCCTTGGCCTATCCTATTGGCTTGCTAAAAATTCATGTGAAGTAGAAAAACTCTATATGAAATGTCTATAGGTTAAAGCCCAATTACGGGTGGAGATACTAAACTCAGTAACTTTTGCTCTTAAATTAAGAAAGATTACCCTAATCCGATCTTCTTGAAATTTTAAGACATTTACTTACTTCACAAAAATTTATCTTTCTTTACCTAAGAATTTCACCTTTCTTTAACATGTTTATTTCTAATATTTCCTCTTAGGTTTTCTTTCTTTACCTATTCCATTAATATTAGAACATTTCTATGCATATATGTAAGGTGAAGAATTTCTAAGGAAAATATCTAAAAATTACGGGATGTTACAACTGCTGTTAAATATTTTTGAACTAACTATTGGGCTTGATCACCTCAATAGTAGTATACATTTTTTTTGCCACAGTAGGAAATGGCACCACCAAGGAATAATCCGGCAAACAAATTAGAGGAAACGCTGCACAACCTGGCCACGGTAATTCGAGACCAAGTCATGACCACTAATCAAATTCTACAATACCTCCAGAATGCTAATAACACGAATGGTGTGAATGATGCTAACAATCAGATAGTTGGAAATGATAACGGCATATCCAAGTTCCTGAGGATTAGGCCACCTTGTTTCCAAGGCGGCTTTGACCCGATTGTAGCTGAAAGATGGATAACGGAGTTAGAAAAAATCTTTGAAGTGATGGGCTGTACTGAGGAGCAATAAGTAATCTTTGCTGGATATATGCTAAAAGATGAAGCAGAATACTGGTGGCGTGGAGCTAGAGAACTGTTAGCTCACTAGGGAAGACAGATCACTTGGCAAGTGTTCAAAGACACCTTTTTGAAAAATCACTTTCCAAGTACTGTGCGGGCGGAGAAACAGATCAAATTTCTCCAACTCTGGCAGGGTAGCATGACTATAGACCAATATATCGCGAGGTTCGAGGAATTGTCTAAGTTCTCCTCTTATCTGCGATTTAACCCTGATAAAGCATGAAAGACTGTTAAGTTCGAAGCGGGACTGAACTCGGACATAAAGAATGCTATTGTAGCTATGGAGATTAGGGAGTTTGTGCCTCTGATCAATAAATGCAGACTCTTGGAGAAAAGTTTAAAGGTAGTGGAGGATGAAAAGCAAAGGCAAAACTTATGGAAAAGGAAGAAAAAATTTCCCAACCCTAGCAAGAACATGAGAAGAAGTGCATATGGATCTGGTAAGAGGCCATTGACTACGGGTCCCAGACCTTTCCAACAAGACCTCGCCCTAGTCAAGTGCGCTAAATGCGAACGCATGCATGGTAATCGGCCATGCTACATGGGATAAGATGTCTGCTTCAACTGCAGACAGAAGGGTCATTTTGCAAGAAACTGCCCACAGAATGTGGGGAAGCAGCCAGAACAGAGGCCTCAAGTGAAAGGAAGGGTTTTCATCCTTAGCAGCCAAGAGGCAGCTCAATCTTCTGAAATGATTCAAGGTACATATATCTATGGATTTGCTCTTATGGTGTTATTTGACTCTGGTGTTATTCATTCATTTATATCGACAGAATGTATTAGAAAGTTTCAGTTTTCTATTTCTAAAACTCCCTATGAGCTATCCGTAGTAACCCTTACAGGGGAAAGGGTATTAACTTCCTCTGTATGTAAGGACTGTCAAGTCACCATCCAAGAGAAAACTTTTTATGTAGACCTCGTCTGTTTACCTTTAAGAGGTATTGAGGTCATTCTAAGGTTAGACTGGATGTTTAGACATCGAGTCTTGCTGAATTGTTGTAACAAGACCGTTGAATTTTTACCTCCTACTCTGAAAGAGGAGGTCCAGTTATTGATGCTTAATGCCAATCAAGTGAATAGGGAGTTGAAGAATGGAGTACTTGGATACATTTTCTTGTATTTATCAAACCTAGAAGTCGAATCGAAGCTTGATGAAATCCATATAGCCAACGAGTTTCCTGAAGTATTTCCATCAGATATTCTAGGCTTACCTCCCAAGAGAGAGAAAGAGTTCCCTATTGATCTCCTACCTGGGACAGGGCCTATCTCTATTGCACCTTATCAAATGGCCTCGAAGGAACTACAAGAACTCAAGAAGCAGTTGGAGGAACTATTCGACAAGCAATTCATTAGACCGAGTGTATCACCTTAGGGAGCTCCTGTATTGTTTGTTAAGAAGAAAGACGGGAGCTTGAGACTATGCATAAATTACAGACAGTTGAATAAGGTGACTATCAAAAACAAGTACCCTCTCCCTAGGATAGATGACTTATTAGATCAACTGAAGAGAGCCTCCATCTTTTCTAAAATTGACTTGAGGTCAGGATATCATCTGATTAGGATCAAGGAGG
Organism: Gleditsia sinensis; assembly: GCA_037074535.1. Classification (NCBI taxonomy): domain Eukaryota; kingdom Viridiplantae; phylum Streptophyta; class Magnoliopsida; order Fabales; family Fabaceae; genus Gleditsia; species Gleditsia sinensis. Next base: position 36,219,481 of record CM073470.1, read on the forward strand.
AGGACGTATCAAAAACTGCCTTCAAGACTAGGTATGGGCACTATGAGTTTCTCCTAATGCCCTTCAGGTTGACAAATGCACCTGCAATTTTCATGGATTACATGAATCACATTTTTCGACCCTACCTAGATCAATTTGTTGTAGTGTTCATTGATGACATTTTAATATATTCTAAGAGTGAGAAAGAACATGAACAACATCTTCAAATCGTGCTACAAGTGCTGAAAGAGAAAAATTTATATGCCAAATTGGAGAAGTGTGAATTTGGGCTATAAGAAGTGAAGTTTCTCGGACATGTCATCTCTAATAGTGGGGCAGCCGTAGATCCTAGCAAGACGGAAGCAGTGATTCAGTGGGAGAGACCAAAGACGGTTATGGAAGTCAGAAGTTTCTTGGGTTTGACAAGTGATGAATGCATTTTGTACTCATAAATTAAATATTTTTATCTTATCTTTTTGCCTTAATTAAGCATTTATATCCCTTATTTGTCTTTAGTTTTGTGTATTTTTATAGATGAAGAGAAGAATAGGAAATTGACTCAATTGGAGAAATCAAATCTAAATTGTGATTCTTTAGAAATGATGTCTATAAATCAAGCAGACAAAATAAATTCATTAAGGATGGCAGAGTAAGGAGCATTATCTTTTTGTATCTTGAGACACATCCTAATGGATATATGCATCAATTCAATCTTGATTTATGACCACATTTCTAAAATAATCGAAACATAAAGATTCAAGGCAAAACACTCAATGTTAAAAATTTGTTTGCTGCTTACTTTTCAACTTGATCTTACTACAATATTTTGGCCGTATCTCAGAAAATATGTATATATTATGTACAAAATTTGGTAGATGAATAGCTGGCATAATTTCATACAACTTTCATGTTTATGTGATCAGCAAATTCAGATATCCAAAGGGTCAAAATTGGGCTAGAACATAACATGTTTACTGTTGCAGTCCAGTCCAACCTTACTGTAGTATTTGGGCCATATTTCAGCAAATACATATTTAATGGATACAAAATTTTGTAGGTCAATAGACGATATAATTAGCTACAACTTTTATGTTCAAGTGGTCAGCAAATTCGGATACTAAAAGGGCCGAAATTGGGCTAAAACCGAGCATATTTACTGTTACAGTCCATCCTGACCTTGCTATAGTGTTTTGGCCATAAAACACAAAATATGTGGCCAATTGTTGTCTACCTTATATGGATGCAAAGATAATGCAAAAATATCTACAACTCGTATGTTGATTGGATGAGCAGATTCGGTGTCTATCAAGGCGATATATCATGATGACTTCTGGGGCAAATAATGCAACACTATTGTCAACTTTAGTGCAATTTGCTACCCACCATTTTTGTCACCTAATTCCCTTGTTTTGTCTATAAATAGAGACATATTGTGAGCTAAAGGAGGGGGGAAAGGCTGAAGAGGGTGCTTGGGATGTAACATCCTTAATTTCGTTTCTTTTATTGATAAAGGTACATAAAAATTTTAATTAAGGAAATAAAATTTATTAGACAATATTTTAGATATCTAAGGAAATATAATCCTTAGAAATTCTTCACCTTATGTATATGCATAGAAAATGTTTCTAACATTAAGAGAACAAATAAAGAAGGAAAATCTAATAGGAAAGAAATTAGAAATAACATACTAAAGAGATGCAAAATTCTTGGATAAGGAAGATAAATTTTTAGAAACAAGTAAAGGTCTTAAAATTTCAAAGAACATTGAATTAGGGTAATTTTTCCTAATTCAAGAACTATAGTTACTAAGTTTAAAATCTTTACCCATACATTGGGCTTTTACCTATGGACACTTCATATAGAGTTTTTCCACTTCACATAAGTTTCTAGCAAGCCCATTGGATAACCTAAACAAGAAATTAAACATAGACTTGGACTAGGATATAGTAATTTCACCAATAGCCCAAAAATTATGAAAATGTGACCAAGCCCACCAAGAAAGGAAGAATTTTATCCAAAGCAAAGAAAATGGGTAGGACAAGCCCATAATGGGTAAGAATAAGCCCAAATCCAAGAGGAAAAATAAAATAAAATAAATTAGATGATGATATAATAATAAGAATAAAGATTAGGTTACATGGCATTAAGACAAAAATTTAGCAAGTGGTGTGATTCTACATTCATCATTTAGGCAAGTGGCATGATAATACAAGGCTTTAGGACAAAAACATCTATATCCTTCACTCATAATTTTAGCAAGTGGTATGATAATACATGGTATTAGGACAAAACATTCATAGCCCACACAAATAATATCAACCAAATAATGGAGATTGAAGGGCTAGAAATTTGCCACTTAAAAAGGCAACCTATCATAATTGATTAAGACAAAAGAAAAATTAAATGAATCCCTAAATCAAAGGGACCTTGTCCCTTATCTTAAGAACATATCATCATAATTTTCAAAATACAAATCTCCTTTTCCTATGCATATCTTGACTAAGGAAGAGGAAGACAAGAACATAAGTTGTTTGTTTTCCAAAAATTCAACAAAGTGTATCTTAATTGTGATAAGGTAGATCCATGATCATGAAAGGTGACTTATTTGGTGGTCTATATAAGAGAACCCACCCTTACAACACTTTAATTTCGTCCAAGTGAGAAAGAGAGAGAAATAGAAGCAAGGTAGAGTGAGGAAAGGAGAGAAGAGAGAAGAAGAAAGGAAGGAAGAAGAAGGAGAAGTTTAGAAAGCTAAAGGTAAGTTTAACAATATTTCTTTTTGAAGAAAACTTTTGAAACTTATAATATTTGTATGAGATTTTGATCTTAGAACTTTTATGATTGGTCATGATGTTGCTATATCATGTTACATATTGATCTTGCATGTGATGTATGTTTGAATACTTAGGTTGGTGTAGATAGTTCTGCATGGTTATGGCTATGGGTGGCAGAATTTTAAGCTTCGGTATTTTAATTTCTGGGAACAATCTATAAGGAATTAAAATAAATGGTTAACATAAGAATTAAAGATAAATGTGTCATGGATTTTAAGCCACTGGAATCATTCCATTTGGAGTCCATATGAGGTAGCTATGGTCTGATTAGTAGTCAAAGGTCAGAAAATGAATCATCAGGGAAGAATATGTTAGGATAGCTTCAGTATTTTAATTTCTGGGAACAATCTATAAGGAATTAAAATAAATGGTTAACATAAGAATTAAAGATAAATGTGTCATGGATTTTTAGCCACTGGAATCATTCCATTTGGAGTCCATATGAGGTAGCTATGGTCTGATTAGTAGTCAAAGGTCAGAAAATGAATCATCAGGGAAGAATATGTTAGGATAGCTTCGGTAATTTAATTTCTGGGAATTATTGATAGAGAATTAAAATAAATGGTTAACATAAGAATTAAAGATAAATGTGTCATGGATTTTTAGCCACTGGAATCATTCCATTTGGAGTCCATATGAGGTAGCTATGGTCTGATTAGTAGTCAAAGGTCAGAAAATGAATCATCAGGGAAGAATATGTTAGGATAGCTTCGGTAATTTAATTTCTGGAAATTATTGGTAGGGAATTAAAATAAATGGTTAACATAAGAATTAAAGATATGTATGTCATGGACTTTTAGCCACTGGAAGCATTCAATTTGGAGTCCATATGAGGGAGATATGAGCCGATTAGTAGACAAAGGTCAGAAAATGGGTCATCAGGGAAAAATATGTTAGGATAGCTTCGGTATTTAAATTTCTGAGAAGTATCTGTAAGGAATTAAAATAAATTATTAACATAAGAATTAAAGATAAATGTGTCATGGATTTTTAGGCACTGGAATCATTCAATTTGAAGTCCATTTGAGGTAGATATAAGCTGATTAGTAAGCAGAGGTCAGAAAATGTTTATTCAGAATATGTTATTAAAGCTTTAGTTTTTGAATTTCTAGAAAATATTCTGTAGGGAGTTAAAATCGTACGCCAAGATAACAATTATAGATATAGGGCTCATGGATTTTTACCAACTGGAATAACTCAATTTGGAGTTCAAATTTGGGAGATATGGTCTAATTAGTCAGTAAAGGTCAGAACTTACACAAGAAGAAATAATCTGTACATTTAGGGAGTAATATCACCTTGATTTCTTAATATTTCGCTACAATGTTCAACATAAATGTTTTAGATAATTGTTTTATCTTGAAATTGACACTAAGATCACCTACATCAGAGTTAAATTGAGGGAGTTATGCTCTGATTAGTAAGAGAAGGTTAGATAGGATGAAAACCTGCATCAAGAAAATAAAGAAATAAAATTAGTATTTTAAAAAGAAGATGAATCTTAACAAATGACTAGTATAGCCATAGCCATTGCCATTGCATGAACTTACTACCATTTTAAGTGTGTAATTTTTAACATGGAATTTACCCTAGTACTCATATAAATTTACAAGAAGTTTTGAAAGTGCCGGTTTTATTTGAAAAATCTTAGTATGCTCCGTGGTTGCAGTATTTTCACATCAGAAAAGAATTATTCTAGTTACTGGAAAACAAAATTGTGATTTGTGAAAAGTGCATGTCTAAGGAAAGCTCTGGCAAGGAAAGACATGGTACTTAAGCGTGTCCATTAGTGACCCACCTCTCTTTCCTGGGAACTTTTCTGGTGCGCTGTTTACAGACTACAATTACTATCCAGTTACCAAGGTATTAGTATGGAATTTTGACATGGAAATGTTTTATAAAGTGATATTTTAAATGGTTATGTTCATGGCATGATTACCAATGATTTATGGTAATAGTTATATTTTGATGAACATACTTGTTATTGAAAGCATATTTTTGGCTATCATTGTGAAAAGAAAAGAAATGAGCACGGTCACATGGCAATCCGTGTGGTGCACCAGTAGGGGACGCCCTACCAACGGTTATGATCATGTTAATAAGAAAAGAAAGAGAAAGTGTGCCATGTCGGACGGAGCGAGATAAGCCCGTACCGAAAAGTAGAGAATACTCACCCTGACCGGGGTAGCTTGAAGTAAGAATAAGTGGATAGCCATCATATGAAACTCGAAAAATAGTTATTCATACCATACATGTCATAACTGTATAATTTTCATGTGCATGATAAAGTGCATTCATGTGACTTAAAGATATTTTCTGTAGTTTATACAGCTGAACATGACATGATCAACTATATTGATGATAAATTATGATTTATTGTTGAACTTACTGGGATTTAATTCTCACTATATTTCCATATCATGTTCAGAATAATAAATATGCAGATATTCTCTATGACACTTATTATCTCTGTACGTTGGATCGAGGTGCCCTACCTTGGGCAACTTCCAGTTATTTCAGATATAACTGTCATAGATGTAACTGAGATTCCGGTGGACGTGCCACCCGAACCAGTGTCCCCGGAAGTAGTCGATATAGATGATTAGAACTAATATGTATTTTTGTACAAATGTTTGTAAAATAATGGTGTGTAGTTTGTAAAATAATATTGTGTATAGAAACTCAGTATTGTATAAATTAAATAAATGTTATATTGAGTTAAGTTGTAACGAGGTAATAATTTCATCGTATTTTTAATAAAAAAAAAATTTACATAAATGGAGTTGTTACATAATTGGTATCAGAGCAGGTCGATCCTAGATGGCCAGTGGTTGGATGGTTATCTGAATCGATCTTATAGTGTCTTGAGTATGTTGTGGTTGTGCTGTGTAGGGGATCGGTGATTCCTATAGGTAAGAAATTACTAGTGTTTCCTATCTATATGCCGAGGTGGTGTTATGACTGCTATTAAATATTTTTGAACTAACTATTGGGCTTGATCACCTCAATAGCAGCATAACTTTGTTTTGTACCATAGTAGGAAATGGCACCACCAAGGAGGAATCCAGCAACCAATGCAGAGGAAACCCTGCACAACCTGGCCACGGCAATTCGAGACCAAGTTATGACCACCAACCAAATTTTACAACATCTCCAGAATGCTAATAACACAAATGTTGAGATTGGTCCTAACAACCGGACGGCTGGAAAAGATAATGGTATATCCGAGTTCCTGAGGACTAGACCACCTTGTTTCCAAGGTGGTTATGACCCAACGGTAGCTGAAAGGTGGATTAGGGAATTAGAGAAAATCTTTGAAGTGATGGGCTGTACTGAAGAGCAGCAAATCATTTTTGCTGCATATATGTTAAAGGATGAAGCAGAATACTGGTGGCGTGGAGCTAGAGAACTTTTAGCTCATCAGGGAAGACAGATCACCTGGCAAGTGTTCAAGGACATTTTCTTTGAAAAGTACTTTCCAAGTACTGTACGGGCAGAGAAAGAGATCGAATTTCTCCAACTCAGGCAAGGAAGCATGACCGTGGACCAGTATATCGCAAGGTTCGAGGAGCTGTCTAAGTTCTCCTCTTATCTGCGATATAACCCAGATGAAGCATGGAAGGCGGTTAAGTTTGAAGCGGGACTAAACCCGGAGTTAAAGAATGCTGTTATAGCTATGGAGATCAGGGAGTTTGTACCTCTGATAAATAAATGCAGACTCCTGGAAAAGAGTTTAAGGGCAGTGGAGGACGAGAAGCAAAGGCGAAACCTATGGAAAAGGAAGAAAAATTTTCCCAACCCTAGAAAGAACGTGAGAAGAAGTGGATATGGAGCTGGTAAGAGGCCATTGATTGCGGGTCCTAGGCCTTTTCAACAAGACCTCGCCTCAGTCAAGTGCGCTAAATGCGGACGCATGCATGGTAACCGGCCATGCTACATGGGACAAGATGTCTGCTTCAATTGCGGACAGAAGGGACATTTTGCGAAAAACTGCCCACAGAATGTAGGAAAGCAGCCAGAACAGAGGCCTCAGGTGAAAGGAAGGGTTTTCACCCTGAGCGGCCAAGAGGCAGCTCAATCTTCTGAAATGATTCAAGGTACATGCTATATTTATGGATTTGCTCTTATGGTGTTATTTGACTCTGGTGCTAGTCATTCATTTATATCGGAAGAATGTATTAGGAAGTTTCAGTTCCCTATTTCTGAAACTCCCTATGAGCTATCTGTAGTAACCCCTACAGGGGAACGGGTATTAACTTCCTCTGTATGTAAGGACTGTCAAGTCACCATCCAGGAGAAAACTTTTTCTGTAGACCTCGTCAGTTTACCTTTAAGAGGTATTGAGGTCATTCTAGGGTTAGACTGGATGTCTAGAAATCGAGTCTTATTGAATTGTTGTAACAAGACCGTTGAATTTCTACCTTCTACTCCGAAAGAGGAGGTCCAGTTATTGATGTTAAATGCCAATCAAGTTAATAAGGAGTTGAAGAATGGAGTACTTGGATACATTCTCTTGTATTTATCAAACCTAGAAGTCGAACCGAAGCTTGATGAAATTCCAATAGCCAACGAGTTTCCTGAAGTGTTTCCATCAGATATTCCAGGCTTACCTCCCAAGAGAGAGATAGAGTTCTCTATTGATCTCCTACCTGGGACAGGGCCTATCTCTATTGCACCATATCGAATGGCCTCGAAGGAACTACAAGAACTAAAGAAGCAGTTGGAGGAATTATTAGACAAGCAATTCATTAGACCAAGTGTATCACCTTGGGGAGCTCCTGTATTGTTTGTTAAGAAGAAAGACGGGAGTTTGAGACTATGCATAGATTACAGACAGCTGAATAAGGTGACTATCAAAAATAAGTACCCTCTCCCTAGGATAGATGACTTATTGGATCAATTAAAGGGTGCCTCCATCTTTTCTAAAATTGACTTGCGGTCAGGATATCATCATATTAGGATTAAGGAGGAGGACGTACCAAAAACTGCCTTCAGGACTAGGTATGGGCACTATGAGTTTCTCGTAATGCCCTTTGGGTTGACTAATGCACCTGCAATTTTCATGGATTACATGAATCGCATTTTTCGACCCTACCTAGATCAATTTGTTGTAGTGTTCATTGATGACATCTTAATATATTCTAAGAGTGAGAAAGAACATGAACAACATCTCCGAATCGTGCTGCAAGTGCTGAAAGAGAAAAAGTTATATGCTAAATTGGAGAAGTGTGAATTTTGGCTGTCAGAGGTGAAGTTTCTCGGACATGTCATCTCTAATAGAGGGGTAGCCGTAGATCCTAGCAAGACGGAAGCAGTGATTAAGTGGGAGACACCAAAGACGGTTACGGAAATCAGAAGTTTCCTTGGTTTGGCAGGATACTACAGGAGATTTATACAAAACTTCTCTCGTATAGCCTTGCCATTGACTAAATTGACCAGGAAGGGAATTCCTTTCAAATGGACTGATCAATGTGATGCTAGTTTTCAGGAGCTGAAGACAAGACTGACCACTCCTCCTGTTTTAATTATTCCAGACCCCACAGGACATTTTGAAGTGTATAGTGATGCTTCAAAGAAAGGGCTAGGGTGTGTGTTAATGCAAGACAAGAGAGTAGTTGCTTACGCCTCTAGACAACTAAGACCCCACGAAGGAAACTATCCAACCCATGATCTTGAATTAGCGGCAGTAGTGTTTGCCTTAAAGATTTGGCGACACTATTTGTACGGGGCAACCTTTGAAGTATATTGTGATCATAAGAGTCTTAAATACCTCTTTGATCAGAAGGAGTTAAATATGAGGCAACGAAGATGGGTAGAATTCCTCAATGACTACAAGTTTGAGATAAAGTATCATCCCGGAAAGGCGAATGTTGTAGCAGATGCCTTGAGTCGAAAATCTCTGCATATGGGTCAGATGATGGTGTATGAGATGCAGATGCTAGAGGAGTTTCGAAATTTGAAGCTAGCCACTACTCTTACTCCAAAGAATCTAGTCATTAATGGTTTAAGTATAGGGTCTGACCTTAGAGCCCAGATCAAAGAAGCTCAAGCTCACGATCAATACTTACAAGATCATAAAGACCAAGGTAATTTTTCTATAATGGAAGATGGAGCAATCATGTATCAGGGAAGGATTTGTGTCCCTCAAGAACAAGAGTTGAGGACTAAGATACTGAAGGAAGCGCATCAAAGTAAATACACAATCCATCCTGGATGCACTAAAATGTACCAGGATTTAAAAAGGATGTATTGGTGGCCAGGGATGAAAAATGACATTGCTGAGTTCGTGGCAAAATGTTTAACTTGTCAGAAGGTGAAAGTGGAACATCAAAAGCCAGCAGGATTTCTTCAACCTCTGGAGATTCCTGAATGGAAATGGGACAGTATTTCGATGGACTTTGTTGTAGGTTTACCTAAGACCTCAGTGGGACATGACTCTATCTGGGTAATAGTTGACAGATTAACCAAATCTGCTCACTTTTTGCCCATAAAAATTAACTTTTCACTAGATAAATTGGCCCAATTGTACGTTCAGGAAATAGTTAGACTCCATGGGATTCCCTTAAATATTGTTTCTGATAGAGATCCGAGGTTCACATCGAGGTTTTGGAAGGCGTTGCAAGAAGCTTTTGGTACTCAGTTGCGGTTCAGTACTGCCTACCATCCTCAAACTGACGGGCAGACAGAACGAACCATTCAAACCCTAGAAGATATGTTGAGGGCCTGTGTGATAGAGCAAGGTAAAGGATGGGATAAGTACCTACCTTTAGTAGAGTTTGCTTATAATAATAGCTATCACTCTAGCATTAAGATGGCCCCCTATGAAGCTTTATACGGTAGAAAGTGCCGATCTCCACTATGTTGGTTCGAGATAGGAGAAAAGAACTTGTTAGGTCCTGATCTAGTTCAACAAACCACTGAACAAATCAGGATGATACGAAACAAAATACTTACAGCTCAGAGTCGGCAAAAGAGTTACTACGATAAGAGACATAGACCTCTAGAGTTTGAGGAAGGAGACCATGTATTTCTGAAACTTTCCCCGACTACTGGAGTTGGGAGGTCTCTCAAAACAAGAAAGCTAATTCCGCGATTTTTAGGACCCTACCAAATTCTAAAGAAAGTTGGGACATCAGCATATCAAGTTGCTCTCCCACCTAATTTGTCCAACCTGCATAATGTTTTCCACGTATCACAGCTGCGGAAGTATCTTTCAGATTCATCACATATAATACTGGATGAACCAATCCAAATAAAGGAGAACATGACATACCAGCTAGTACCTGCATCCATATTGGACACTGACGTGAAGCAACTGAGAAATAAAACCATTCCCCTAGTTAAGGTGTTATGGGAAGGTTTGACTCCGGAAGAAGCAACTTGGGAGCTGGAAGAAGTCATGAGGAAGAAATATCCGCAATTGTTCTTATAAGGTAATTTCTGAAATTTTGAGGACAAAATTTCTTTTAGGGGGAGAGAAATGTAACATCCTTAATTTCGTTTCTTTTATTGATAAAGGTACATAAAAATTTTAATTAAGGAAATAAAATTTATTAGACAATATTTTAGATATCTAAGGAAATATAATCCTTAGAAATTCTTCACCTTATGTATATGCATAGAAAATGTTTCTAACATTAAGAGAACAAATAAAGAAGGAAAATCTAATAGGAAAGAAATTAGAAATAACATACTAAAGAGATGCAAAATTCTTGGATAAGGAAGATAAATTTTTAGAAACAAGTAAAGGTCTTAAAATTTCAAAGAACATTGAATTAGGGTAATTTTTCCTAATTCAAGAACTATAGTTACTAAGTTTAAAATCTTTACCCATACATTGGGCTTTTACCTATGGACACTTCATATAGAGTTTTTCCACTTCACATAAGTTTCTAGCAAGCCCATTGGATAACCTAAACAAGAAATTAAACATAGACTTGGACTAGGATATAGTAATTTCACCAATAGCCCAAAAATTATGAAAATGTGACCAAGCCCACCAAGAAAGGAAGAATTTTATCCAAAGCAAAGAAAATGGGTAGGACAAGCCCATAATGGGTAAGAATAAGCCCAAATCCAAGAGGAAAAATAAAATAAAATAAATTAGATGATGATATAATAATAAGAATAAAGATTAGGTTACATGGCATTAAGACAAAAATTTAGCAAGTGGTGTGATTCTACATTCATCATTTAGGCAAGTGGCATGATAATACAAGGCTTTAGGACAAAAACATCTATATCCTTCACTCATAATTTTAGCAAGTGGTATGATAATACATGGTATTAGGACAAAACATTCATAGCCCACACAAATAATATCAACCAAATAATGGAGATTGAAGGGCTAGAAATTTGCCACTTAAAAAGGCAACCTATCATAATTGATTAAGACAAAAGAAAAATTAAATGAATCCCTAAATCAAAGGGACCTTGTCCCTTATCTTAAGAACATATCATCATAATTTTCAAAATACAAATCTCCTTTTCCTATGCATATCTTGACTAAGGAAGAGGAAGACAAGAACATAAGTTGTTTGTTTTCCAAAAATTCAACAAAGTGTATCTTAATTGTGATAAGGTAGATCCATGATCATGAAAGGTGACTTATTTGGTGGTCTATATAAGAGAACCCACCCTTACAACACTTTAATTTCGTCCAAGTGAGAAAGAGAGAGAAATAGAAGCAAGGTAGAGTGAGGAAAGGAGAGAAGAGAGAAGAAGAAAGGAAGGAAGAAGAAGGAGAAGTTTAGAAAGCTAAAGGTAAGTTTAACAATATTTCTTTTTGAAGAAAACTTTTGAAACTTATAATATTTGTATGAGATTTTGATCTTAGAACTTTTATGATTGGTCATGATGTTGCTATATCATGTTACATATTGATCTTGCATGTGATGTATGTTTGAATACTTAGGTTGGTGTAGATAGTTCTGCATGGTTATGGCTATGGGTGGCAGAATTTTAAGCTTCGGTATTTTAATTTCTGGGAACAATCTATAAGGAATTAAAATAAATGGTTAACATAAGAATTAAAGATAAATGTGTCATGGATTTTAAGCCACTGGAATCATTCCATTTGGAGTCCATATGAGGTAGCTATGGTCTGATTAGTAGTCAAAGGTCAGAAAATGAATCATCAGGGAAGAATATGTTAGGATAGCTTCGGTATTTTAATTTCTGGGAACAATCTATAAGGAATTAAAATAAATGGTTAACATAAGAATTAAAGATAAATGTGTCATGGATTTTTAGCCACTGGAATCATTCCAGTTGGAGTCCATATGAGGTAGCCATGGTCTGATTAGTAGTCAAAGGTCAGAAAATGAATCATCAGGGAAGAATATGTTAGGATAGCTTCGGTAATTTAATTTCTGGGAATTATTGGTAGAGAATTAAAATAAATGGTTAACATAAGAATTAAAGATAAATGTGTCATGGATTTTTAGCCACTGGAATCATTCCATTTGGAGTCCATATGAGGTAGCTATGGTCTGATTAGTAGTCAAAGGTCAGAAAATGAATCATCAGGGAAGAATATGTTAGGATAGCTTCGGTAATTTAATTTCTGGGAATTATTGGTAGGGAATTAAAATAAATGGTTAACATAAGAATTAAAGATATGTATGTCATGGACTTTTAGCCACTGGAATCATTCAATTTGGAGTCCATATGAGGGAGATATGAGCCGATTAGTAGACAAAGGTCAGAAAATGGGTCATCAGGGAAAAATATGTTAGGATAGCTTCGGTATTTAAATTTCTGAGAAGTATCTGTAAGGAATTAAAATAAATTATTAACATAAGAATTAAAGATAAATGTGTCATGGATTTTTAGGCACTGGAATCATTCAATTTGAAGTCCATTTGAGGTAGATATAAGCTGATTAGTAAGCAGAGGTCAGAAAATGTTTATTCAGAATATGTTATTAAAGCTTTAGTTTTTGAATTTCTAGAAAATATTCTGTAGGGAGTTAAAATGGTACGCCAAGATAACAATTATAGATATAGGGCTCATGGATTTTTACCAACTGGAATAACTCAATTTGGAGTTCAAATTTGGGAGATATGGTCTAATTAGTCAGTAAAGGTCAGAACTTACACAAGAAGAAATAATCTGTACATTTAGGGAGTAATATCACCTTGATTTCTTAATATTTCGCTACAATGTTCAACATAAATGTTTTAGATAATTGTTTTATCTTAAAATTGACACTAAGATCACCTACATCAGAGTTAAATTGAGGGAGTTATGCTCTGATTAGTAAGAGAAGGTTAGATAGGATGAAAACCTGCATCAAGAAAATAAAGAAATAAAATTAGTATTTTAAAAAGAAGATGAATCTTAACAAATGACTAGTATAGCCATAGCCATTGCCATTGCATGAACTTACTACCATTTTAAGTGTGTAATTTTTAACATGGAATTTACCCTAGTACTCATATAAATTTACAAGAAGTTTTGAAAGTGCCGGTTTTATTTGAAAAATCTTAGTATGCTCCGTGGTTGCAGTATTTTCACATCAGAAAAGAATTATTCTAGTTACTGGAAAACAAAATTGTGATTTGTGAAAAGTGCATGTCTAAGGAAAGCTCTGGCAAGGAAAGACATGGTACTTAAGCGTGTCCATTAGTGACCCACCTCTCTTTCCTGGGAACTTTTCTGGTGCGCTGTTTACAGACTACAATTACTATCCAGTTACCAAGGTATTAGTATGGAATTTTGACATGGAAATGTTTTATAAAGTGATATTTTAAATGGTTATGTTCATGGCATGATTACCAATGATTTATGGTAATAGTTATATTTTGATGAACATACTTGTTATTGAAAGCATATTTTTGGCTATCATTGTGAAAAGAAAAGAAATGAGCACAGTCACATGGCAATCCGTGTGGTGCACCAGTAGGGGACGCCCTACCAACGGTTATGATCATGTTAATAAGAAAAGAAAGAGAAAGTGTGCCATGTCGGACGGAGCGAGATAAGCCCGTACCGAAAAGTAGAGAATACTCACCCTGACCGGGGTAGCTTGAAGTAAGAATAAGTGGATAGCCATCATATGAAACTCGAAAAATAGTTATTCATACCATACATGTCATAACTGTATAATTTTCATGTGCATGATAAAGTGCATTCATGTGACTTAAAGATATTTTCTGTAGTTTATACAGCTGAACATGACATGATCAACTATATTGATGATAAATTATGATTTATTGTTGAACTTACTGGGATTTAATTCTCACTATATTTCCATATCATGTTCAGAATAATAAATATGCAGATATTCTCTATGACACTTATTATCTCTGTACGTTGGATCGAGGTGCCCTACCTTGGGCAACTTCCAGTTATTTCAGATATAACTGTCGTAGATGTAACTGAGATTCCGGTGGACGTGCCACCCGAACCAGTGTCCCCGGAAGTAGTCGATATAGATGATTAGAACTAATATGTATTTTTGTACAAATGTTTGTAAAATAATGGTGTGTAGTTTGTAAAATAATATTGTGTATAGAAACTCAGTATTGTATAAATTAAATAAATGTTATATTGAGTTAAGTTGTAACGAGGTAATAATTTCATCGTATTTTTAATAAAAAAAAAATTTACATAAATGGAGTTGTTACATGGGAAATCTTTGTGGAAGTTCTAAGTGTTTGTAATCCTTTTCTCTCTTTATACATTTTGTATCTTTACTTTCTTTCATAAGTTTTATCATGCTTCTTCATCTTTCATTTTGTTTTCTTACCTTGATTACGGAGAACTAATCTCCTAATGCTAAGGTGAAAGGGTGAAACTCTTGGTATAAAAATAATAATTTATCTAACTCTTAATTTTAATGTTTATACTTGATGTTGTATTTATCTTCTTATTTATTTTCTTGTTATTTACTTTCTTAGAGGATGGCTTTGTTGCCCCTCTGTATTTATTTTTTGCCTTTCTATTATTTACTTTTGTGTTATTTACTTTCTTAGAAGATGGTTTTGTTGTCCCTCCGTATTTATTTTTTATGTTATTATTTTCTTATTATTTTTCTTTTGAGAGGACGGCTCTGTCGCCTCTCTGTTATTTATTTTCTGCACTTTTATTATTTACTTTCTTGTTATTTACTTTTTTTTTAGGATGGCTTTTGTTGCCTCTCTGTTATTTATTTTCTGCACTTTTATTATTTACTTTCTTGTTATTTACTTTTTTAGAGGATGGCTTTGTTGCCCCTCTGTATTTATTTTTTATGTTATTATTTTCTTATTATTTTTCTTTTGAGAGGACGGCTCTGTCGCCTCTCTGTTATTTATTTTCTGCACTTTTATTATTTACTTTCTTGTTATTTACTTTTTTAGAGGATGGCTTTGTTGCCCCTCTGTTATTTATTTTCTGCACTTTTATTATTACTTTCTTGTTATTTACTTTCTTAGATGATGGTTTTATTACCCCTCTGTTATTTATTTTCTGCACTTTTTGTATTTATTTTCTTGTTATTTCTTTTCTCAATGGATAGTTTTACCGCCTACTTTATATTATTATTATTGACTTTGTTTGTATATTTTTATTTTAAATTTTGTAAAGTGCAAATCTTGATACATTGTAGACAATCGTTGGCACAATAAATACTTGAATTATTCTTGATTTATTGTAGACAATATGATTAGCACGATGTATACTTGAATCCATTTGACAAAAGTTATTTACTATTAGTAATAGAATAAAAGAAGGCAAATACACTTCATCTATACACCAAAGTGCGTTTAATGTATATCTTCCAAATGGAACCTCATTTGCGTGAGGATTCCATTTGAGTAATAAAAGAGTTAAAATTTATTATTATTTGATGTACCAAGAGTGGATCCCCTAACCTTAGCATGTTTCTTACTTTGAACACATTCATATTTAATTTTAGTATTTTAGTTCTCTGTTCAGTACTCTTCTCGCAAAACAAACATTCTGGCAACTAGGTTAGAAATATTTATTTTGGATCTGAATTAAATTTTGTCAATTGGCAATCCTCATGGGATCGACCTTGCATACCACTAAATCTATACTCCAATAGATTCGTGCGCTTGTGAGTTTTAATAAAAACAACAAGTTTTTGGCGCCGTTGCTGGGGATTCTGACGGAAAAGCTAATTAGATCCAGGTAAGTAAAATTCTTCAACTAGTTATTATTTAGAATATTTATTTTTTGTATAGAAAATTTTCTTTGTGAAAAAAAAATTCTTTGTTGCAAAATTTTGTGATTGTTTTTGTTGTATTTACATTTTGTTACTTGTAGTTAACGTTGTATATATATGTTACTATGTTGTAAAATTATCCTCTTTTGTAATTGTGTTATATGCTATTAGAAATATTTGTTTATAAATTTTTCTTTTAGTTTATGCGTGTTTGGAAACGTGATAAAGATCAGCGTTTGGTTAGGAAAAGTTTAGGATCACCCTTTGATTTAAAAATTGGAACATTAGACTTTGTTGAGACATCATCAAAATTGGAAGAACAAGTTGTGCATGAGAAAACTCTTATGGAGTACTTCTCACCTGTCATAGCCAATACTCCATCTTGCATAGTTTTGCCACAAACTACTGCAACTCACTTTGAACTCAAACCAGCCATACTTCAACTTTTACCATCATTTTATGGTTTGGAAAGAGAAGATCCATACATGCATGTGAAGGAATTTCTTGAAATTTGTTCAACATTTCGCTTTCAAAATTTCAATGATGAGTCAATTAGGCTTAGAATATTTCCATTCTCATTAAAAGATAAAGCTAAAGCCTGGTTGAATTCCCTTCCTACCGGAACTATTACTAGTTGGAATCAATTGGTAAATAAGTTTCTGGCAAAAAATTCTCCCATGTTTAAAACTGATGCCCTTAGGAGAGAAATTTCTAATTTTTGTCAAAAAGAGGGTGAACAATTTTTCGAATGTTGGGAAAGATTTAATGATCTTCTTTTGAAATGTCCTCATCATGGTTTTGAAATTTGGAGATTGGTGAAATATTTCTATGATGGTTTAACTTCATCAAATCGTCAAATGATCCAAAGCATGCATGGTGGGAGATTTTTACAATTTAATGAGGGAGAAGCTTGGGAATCCTTAGGATCTTTATCTGAAAATTCTCAACATTGGAACTGCATAGATTCCAGGGATAAGAAGTCTCAAACACATAAAAAGGGAGGAATTTATGAGGTGAGTGATGACATAGATGTGAGAATTGCCTTAGCTAGCCTGACTAGAAAGGTCGAAGCTTTAACTTTAAGCCACACTCTGAACCCTTCTACCAATACTAGGATAGAGGCATGTGCCTTATGTTCTAGTACATCTCACATTACACAATCTTGTCCATCCATACCAGCTTACCAAGATGCATTCTCTGAGCAAGTCAATTCTCTTCAATTTCATGGAAAATCATCAGACAGCCCGTTTGCACCTACATATAATCCAAATTGGAGGAATCATCCAAACTTTTCATGGAGGCAAAATCAACCTTCAATGAATCAAGGTGGGCAACAGTTTGCCCCTCCTAACTCATATCCTCTAGTTCCTCAATATGCTCCTCCTTTCGGAGTATCACAACAAAGAAGACCTTGTTTGGAAGATACTCTACAGCAATTCATGCAATCAACTCAACAAGCTTTACAATCCCACACTCAATCTATTTCAAAGCTTGAAACACAATTGGGTCAAATAGCCAATGCTGTAGGAGAGAGAGAGAAAGGAAAATTTCCCAGTCAACCTATTCCTAATCCTAAGGGTCAATTTGAAGTAGGATCATCAACAAATCCTAATGAAGAAGTGAAGTCTGTAACGACCCTTAGATCTGGAAAAGTGATTGATAATCAAGTTCACATGCCTGGAACTAAAGAACAGAGTCAGCATGAACCACAAATTAATGACTCAAGTGAGAATAAAAGTGAACATATTCCTTGTGCCCCTAAAGCTCCATTCCCACAAAGACTTGAGAGAAATAAGAAAGGTACTCTATATAGTGACATTTTAGAGGTGTATAAGCAAGTAAGCATTAACATCCCTTTTCTTGACGCTATCAAACAAGTACCTGCTTACTCAAAATTTTTGAAAGATCTTTGCACGGTGAAAAGGAAAACTAATGTTCCAAAAAAGGCATTTTTGACTGAACAAGTGAGCTCCATAATTCAACAAAAAACTCCTGTCAAGTACAAAGATCCCGGTTGTCCTACAATTTCTTGTGTTATAGGTGACCATGTGATTAACCAAGCCTTACTTGATCTAGGAGCAAGTGTGAATCTGTTACCGTATTCTGTGTATGCAAAACATGGGTTAGGAAAGTTAAAACCTACACCAGTAACCCTTCAGTTAGCTGATAGGTCCACAAAAATTCCTAAACGTGCTATAGAGGATGTGCTCATTAAGGTTGATAAATTCTACTTTCCAGTAGATTTCATTGTTCTTGATACTGAACCTGTTGAGAATACAAAGACACAAATTCCAGTCATTTTGGGTAGACCATTTCTTGCAACATCCAATGCGATCATTAATTGTCGAAATGGAATTTTGAATCTATGTTTTGGAAATATGACTATGGAACTTAATGTTTTTAATGTCTCTCGTCAACCTGTGGATACTGGTGATTTATGTGAGGTCAACATGATTGAGAGTATAACTGATGATTCATTTTTAAGTTCTTTTGATGATGACCCTTTAGAAAAATGTTTGGCTTACTTCAACATGGACATAGATGAGGACTGTTTGATCAATGAAATAAATTCCCTGTTAGAGACTACTCCATTGATGGATACCAATGAATGGAAAGTCAAAACAGAGACAATTACATCTTCTGGGTCTGTCCTATTACCATCCATAGAGAAACCAACTCAGGTAGAGTTAAAATCTTTGCCAGATTCTCTAAAATATGTGTTTCTAGGACCTGCTGAGACCTTACCTGTTATCATTGCATCAGACCTAAATAGAGAACATGAAGTTGAACTCATAAAAGTCCTCAGTGAGCATAGGGAAGCCATAGGGTGGACAATAGCAGACATTAAAGGTATCAGTCCATCAATTTGCATGCACAGGATACATTCGGAGGACAATGCCAAAACCTCAAGAGAGCCACAAATACGTCTGAATCCAAACATGAAAGAAGTTATGAGAGCCGAAGTGATTAAACTTCTTGATGTGGGTGTTATTTACTCGATTTTTGATAGCGCATGGGTCAGTCATGTTCAGGTAGTTCCTAAGAAGTCTGGCATTACTGTAGTCAAGAATGAGGATAATGAATTAATTCCCACTAGAGTACAAACTGGGTGGCGTATTTGTATTGACTATCGTAAGTTGAATGTTGTAACAAGAAAAGACCATTTTCCACTTCCTTTTATAGATCAAATGCTGGAAAGGTTGGCTGGACATGAATATTATTGTTTTCTTGATGGATATTTAGGTTACAACCAAATTCCCATTGCACCCGAGGATTAAGAGAAAACTACATTCACTTGTCCTTTCGGAACTTTTGCCTATCGTCGAATGCCATTTGGATTGTGCAATGCACCTGCTACATTTCAGCGTTGCATGATAAGCATATTTTCTAACATGGTAGAGCGATTTCTGGAAGTATTCATGGATGATTTTTCTGTGCATGGATCTAGTTTTGAGGAATGCTTACACCATTTAAGATTGGTCTTAATTAGGTGTAAGGAAAAGAACCTTGTTTTGAATTGGGAAAAATGTCATTTCATGGTTAAAAAAGGAATTGTTTTGGGACATATTGTGTCAAATCAGGGGATTGGGGTAGATAAAGTCAAAATTGAATTGATTTCCAGTCTACCACCTCCTCGGACAGTGAAAGAGGTACGTTCTTTTTTAGGCCATGCAGGGTTTTATCGCAGATTCATCAAAGATTTCAGCAAAATCTCCAAACCTTTGTGTAATTTACTTACCAAAGATGCACCTTTTATATTTGATGAAAAATGCTTTCAAGCTTTTGAGAAGCTCAAATCCCTTCTTACTTCTGTACCCACCATTAGACCACCCAATTGGAATCTTCCATTTGAAATCATGTGTGATGCCTCTGATTATGCGATTGGAGCTGTTTTGGGTCAACGTCTAGAAAAGTTTCCTTATGTGATATACTATGCTAGTAAAACTCTTAATGATGCTCAATTGAATTATTCTACAACAGAAAAAGAGTTACTAGCTGTGGTATTTGCATTAGACAAATTTAGATCTTATTTATTAGGATCTAAAATTGTAGTCTTTTCAGATCATGCTGCACTTAAGTATCTTGTTTCTAAGAAGGATGCTAAAGCGTGTTTGATAAGATGGATACTTTTGTTGCAAGAATTTGATTTAGAAATTCGGGATAAGAAAGGATCTGAAAATGTTGTGGCTGATCACTTGTCTAGACTGATAGTTGAATCGAGTGACAATAATTTGCTTATCGGAGACTCATTTCCAGATGAGCAACTCATGTCTATTTCTCAGTTACCCTGGTTTGCTGACATTGTTAATTATCTTGCCACAGGTCAAATACCTACACATTGGAGTAAGCAAGATCGGGTAAAATTTTTAGTAGAAGTAAAGAAATTCTTTTGGGAAGATCCATACTTGTTTAAGTATTGTCCTGATCAAATCATTCGGAGATGTGTTCCTGAGAGTGAGCAATTTTGTCATGATCATGCTTGTGGAGGTCATTTTAGTGCTAAAAAACTGCTGCAAAAGTCTTACAATGTGGCTTTTACAGGCCATCATTGTTCAAAGATGCCCATTTGTATTGTAGTTCTTGTGAGCGTTGTCAAAAATTAGGCAGTATTTCACAGAGGAATATGATGCCTTTAACTCCCATTCTTATTGTTGAGATATTTGATGTCTGGGGAGTTGATTTCATGGGTCCTTTTCCTAATTCTTTCAGTAATTTATACATCTTTGTTGCTGTGGATTATGTGTCAAAATGGGTAGAGGCTCTTGCATGTAAAACAAATGATCACAAGATTGTGGTAAAATTCTTGAAAGAAAACATCTTTTCGAGATTTGGCACACCACGGGTTATCATTAGTGATGGAGGAAAACATTTTTGTAATAAGCATTTTGAGCAGTTAATGAGAAAATATGGCATTACACACAAAGTTGCTATACCCCATACCACCCTCAAACTAGTGGTCAAGTTGAGATTTCAAATAGGGAAATTAAAAATATTTTAGAAAAAACGATTAACCCAAATAAAAAAGATTGGTCTTTGAAACTTTCTGATGCTTTATGGGCTTATCGTACTGCTTTTAAAACCCCTATTGGAATGTCTCCTTACCAACTTGTGTATGGCAAGGCCTGTCATTTACCTGTTGAGTTAGAACATAAAGCTTATTGGGCCATCAAACAATTTAACTTTGCTCTTGACAAAGCAGGTTCCCACAGGAAGCTTCAACTCAATGAACTGGAAGAAATAAGGAATGATGCATATGAGAATGCAAAATTGTACAAGGATCGAATGAAAATTTTTCATGACAAAAATATTTTAAGAAAATCATTTAATGTAGGTCAAAAAGTTCTTCTATATAACTCTCGTTTGCATTTATTTCCAGGAAAATTACGTTCTCGGTGGTCAGGACCATTCATTGTTCGTACTGTTTATCCACATGGTGCAGTAGAGATTGAAAATTCTAAAAATGGTGAAGTATTTAAAGTCAATGGCTAAAGATTGAAATCATTTTTGGAATTACGCAACCCAGAGGTAGAGGAGACACTTCTACGTGATCTTGTCTACCAGGATTGATTTGCTTCCTTTAATTGCTACGCACGCTATTTAGGTAAGATTTTTTTTATTAGTTTGCATTAATTTGTTCCCTCATTAATATTTTCTTTTCAATTGCTATTGTTTTCCTGGTTTTGTTGCTTTTGAACTTTCTTCAAAAAAAAAATTGAATTAAGAATGGAAGACATACTTGCAAACTTGAAAAATCATTTTCCTTCTCTTCCACCCAATGCATTGTTGAAAATTTATAAAGCACGGGTTGAAAGATTAAGGTTGATGATGATAATGGGAATACCTGCTGATATTCGTTGGCTAATTGAAGCTAAGGTACGATTAGCAGGTGAGTCTGCAAATAGTTACATCTCTTACATGCCTGGTTTAGGAAGAAGCAGTTTTGCTAAAAAGCGTAGAGCTAAAAGAATGGGTGTCTGCCATAAATGTGGACGTGAAACTTGCAACACACATTGTCGTTCTTTGGGATGGGTTCATGTAAATCGAAAAGATAAAATCAAATTCATTAAGGATGGCTTGAGTAAGGAGTCATTGGATGATGAGTTTCATCCAACGTCTCTTGAGACGCATCCTAGTGGATCTGTGCAAATCGGAATTGTTGGTTTATGGCCCCATTTTAAAAAAGAACAAAAACGATATAGTCTTGAGAATCTGACATTAAAAGACCCTGTTTGCCAATTTATAAGAAAATTGGATGGGAAGCATATCCTCGACCCTTAGAGGGCGTTTAAGTCGTTATTGGACATAAAACCAGAGGAAGATGTGAGCCACAATCACAACTACTATACATATGCATGCGTGCCGTTATTTTTGAATTTTTCATCTTTAATTTAGCTGTCATCCATCAGCCTACTCACATGGCTATTGTAATTATGCCACCGTCTTATTCGCATAGCTGCTGTAAGTATGCTTTTATCTGAGTTCTATAAATGCACATATTATTATCTTTATCTTCATACTCAAAGTTAAGGTGATTGCAGGTATGGAAGGAATCACATTTCGTCAATTTCGAAATATTTGTGTCTTTTGTGGTTCCAGTCCTGGAAAAGATGGAGAGTGTGTTAAAGCAGCACAAAATTTGGGTATTGTACTGGCCAGGAGAAAAATTCATTTAGTCTATGGTGGAGGTAGTCATGGGTTAATGGGGTGTGTGTCTACAGCTGCACATGTAGGAGGATGCCAAGTTCTTGGTATTATTCCTACAGCTCTAGCTGTATCAAACATTATTGGAAAAACAATTGGAGAAGAATTTAGGGTAGCCTCCATGCATGAACGCATTGCTAGAATAATGAGCAACGCTGATGCTTTCATTGCCTTACCAGGTGGTTTTGGTACTTTGGAGGAAATTTTTCAAATAGTTTCCTAGGCACAGTTGAATCTCCACCATAAACCCATAGGTCTGTTGCATGTTAACAATTTCTTTGATGGTTTGCTGTCTTTCTTGATCAAGCTGTAGAACAAAGGTTTATCTCATACTCAGCACGACGAATTCTTATCTCGGCTTCGAATGCTGATGAGTTGATTGATGCATTACAAGCATATGTTCATATTCCTGATCAAGCTACAGCTCAAATAGATTGGACAACAGACAACCGCAAAAAGCACAAATTGGATTTGGAACTTCATCTGTAACACCTTTTATTTGATTGAATAAACTTTTCTTTTCTAGTTAGTTTACTGCAGGTTTATCTTTTCCTAGATTTCCTTCCAAGTAATATCACTTTCAATTTTTGTTGTTTGTTATGTGCTTGTCCTTCTTCTTTCTTCACAACTATCTCTGTATAGGTTCTAGCACCTAGATTTTAAAAAAAACAAAAACTGAGTGATGTTTTGGGAATAGGCAAAATTAGCACCAATGATAAAAATAATTTAAAGTGCTTGTAACCTTAGGAAAATAGATGAGTTTTGAGTGTTATGTGTGAACCTAAACTCAATTGTAACTTATATTTTACTTGAGAATCCTAAAATCATGAACACTTAATCTTTTACATTTGGTTGATTGTTTATTCAGAAAAGATTTATATAATTCAAATATGCTAAGTGATCTTATGAAACTCTAGAACTTATTTGATTGTCACTTGAAATGAAATTCTAGACTACTCTCTATTTAAGAAATGAATTAGGCATTATTGGAATCGTTTGAGCCTTTCAAACCAACCTACATATTATGCCATCCCTAGTAACCCATTTTGAGCCTATATTTATCTTTTCTTGTACACCTATATTATTATCTAACCTTTGAATAAAAATATTTCTAACTTTTACCTTTCACTCACAGGAATGATCATTTGAAAAGCTACGGTTCATGGGTGAATGGAAGAAGTTAAAAAAAAAAGAAAAAAAAAAGAAAAAAAATATAGAACCACCCAAAGAAATACGTTTGGGGGTACTTTTCAAAAAAAAAAGAGAGTATTATGAGCATATAACATAAGGATGAAGATAAGGTTGGAGGTAGAATTCATATGATAATATCAAAAATATTTGGGAGGACTTAAATGATCATGTATGTTATAGAGTGAATTGAGCTTTCATATCTTTTTATCCACCTTTAACCTATGCCATACATTACAAGCCTAATGGAAGTCCTAATGATCTTAAATTTTATGATTAGTCTACATTAGTGGAGAGTGACATGAAAAATAAGCTTATGGAGTCTCAAATGTAAAACTTTGGAGATCTGTTTTAAAAATTTGATTATGTAAATTTATTTGAATGCAAAAAGTCCAATGTCATAAGATTATCACACACACACTTGGGATTCAATAGTAAATTATATGTTGCATTTGAATTAAAGTTTTACATAACTTTGAAATTCTGATATTTTTCTTAGTTACACATTTTAAATCCTTGAGGAATGTTTAGTAAGCCAAAAACAACTCATCACTCACTCATCTTTTGAATTTTGATGTTTGTGTGTTTTGCTTGAGGACAAGCAAAAGATTAAGTTTGGGGGTATTTGATGAATGAGTTTTGTACTCATAAATTAAATATTTGTATCTTATCTTTTTTCCTTAATTAAGCATTTATATCCCTTATTTGTCTTTAATTTTGTGTATTCTTATAGATGAAGAGAAGAATAGGAAATTGACTCAATTGGAGGAATCAAAGCTAAATTATGATTCTTTAGAAATGATGTCTATAAATCAAGCAGACAAAATAAAATCATTAATGATGGCAGAGTAAGGAGCATTATCTTTTTGTCTCTTAAGACGCATCCTAATGGATATATGCATCAATTCAATTTTGATTTATAACCACATTTCTAAAAGAATCGAAACATACAGATTCAAGGCAAAACACTCAATGTTAAAAATTTGTTTGCTGCTTGCTTTTCAACTTGATCTTACTACAATATTTTGGCCGTATCTCAGAAAATACGTATATATTATGTACGAAATTTGGTAGATGAATAGCTGACATAATTTCATACAACTTTCATGTTATGTGATCAGCAAATTCAGATATCCAAAGGGTCAAAATTGGGTTAGAACACAACATGTTTACTGTTGCAGTCTAGTCCAACCTTACTGTAGTATTTGGGCCATATTTCAGCAAATACATATTTAATGGACACGAAATTTCGTAGGTGAATAGAAGATATAATTTCCTACAACTTTGATGTTCAAGTGGTCAGCAAATTCGGATACTAAAAGGGCCGAAATTGGGCTAAAACCGAGCATATTTACTGTTACAGTCCATCCTGACCTTACTATAGTGTTTTCGCCATAAATCACAAAATATGTGGCCAATTGTTGTCTACCTTATATGGATGCAAAGATAATGAAAATGTCTACAACTCGTATGTTGATTGGATGAGCAGATTCAGTGTCTATCAAGGCAATATATCATGATGACTTCTGGGGCAGATAATGCAACACTATTGTCAACTTTAGTACAATTTGCTACCCACCATTTTTGTCATCTAATTCCCTTGTTTTGTCTATAAATAGAGACATATTGTGAGCTAAAGGAGGTGGGAAAGGCTGAAGAGGGTTCTTGGGAAATCTTTGTGGAAGTTCTAAGTGTTTGTAATCCTTTTGTCTCTTTATACATTTTGTATCTTTACTTTCTTTCATAAGTTTTATCATGCTTCTTCATCTTTCATTTTGTTTTCTTACCTTGATTACGGAGAACTAATCTCCTAATGGTAAGGTGAAAGGGTGAAACTCTTGGTATAAAAATAATAATTTATCTAACTCTTAATTTTAATGTTTATACTTGATGTTGTATTTATCTTCTTATTTATTTTCTTGTTATTTACTTTCTTAGAGGATGGCTTTGTTGCCCCTCTGTATTTATTTTTTGCCTTTCTATTATTTACTTTTGTGTTATTTACTTTCTTAGAAGATGGCT
The DNA here is from genome assembly GCA_037074535.1 of Gleditsia sinensis. Taxonomy (NCBI): domain Eukaryota; kingdom Viridiplantae; phylum Streptophyta; class Magnoliopsida; order Fabales; family Fabaceae; genus Gleditsia; species Gleditsia sinensis. The sequence continues at coordinate 36,245,377 of CM073470.1, forward strand.
TTGTTGCCCCTCTGTATTTATTTTTTCTGTTATTATTTTCTTATTATTTTTCTTCTGAGAGGACGGCTCTGTCGCCTCTCTGTTATTTATTTTCTGCACTTTTATTATTTACTTTCTTATTATTTACTTTTTTTTAGGATGGCTTTTGTTGCCTCTCTGTTATTTATTTTCTGCACTTTTATTATTTACTTTCTTGTTATTTACTTTTTTAGAGGATGGCTTTGTTGCCCCTCTGTATTTATTTTTTATGTTATTATTTTCTTATTATTTTTCTTCTGAGAGGACGGCTCTGTCGCCTCTCTGTTATTTATTTTCTGCACTTTTATTATTTACTTTCTTGTTATTTACTTTTTTAGATGATGGCTTTGTTGCCCCTCTGTTATTTATTTTCTGCACTTTTATTATTACTTTCTTGTTATTTACTTTCTTAGAGGATGGTTTTATTGCCCATCTGTTATTTATTTTCTGCACTTTTTGTATTTATTTTCTTGTTATTTCTTTTCTCAATGGATGGTTTTACCGCCTACTTTATATTATTATTATTGACTTTGTTTGTATATTTTTATTTTAAATTTTGTAAAGTGCAAATCTTGATACATTGTAGACAATCGTTGGCACAATAAATACTTGAATTATTCTTGATTTATTGTAGACAATATGATTGGCACGATGTATACTTGAATCCATTTTACAAAATTTATTTACTATTAGTAATAGAATCAAAGAAGGAAAATACACTTCATCTATAAACCAAAGCGCGTTTAATGTAATATCTTCTGAATGGAACCTCATTTACGTGAGGATTCCATTTGAGTAATAAAAGAGTTAAAATTTATTATTATTTGATGTACCAAGAGTGGATCCCCTAACCTTAGCATGTTTCTTACTTTGAACACATTCATATTTAATTTTAGTATTTTAGTTCTCTGTTCAGTACTCTTCTCGCAAAACAAACATTCTGGCAACTAGGTTAGAAATATTTATTTTGGATCTGAATTAAATTTTCTCAATTGGCAATCCTCGTGGGATCGACCTTGCATACCACTAAATCTATACTCCAATAGATTCGTGCGCTTGCATGTTTTAATAAAAACAACAACAACAGGATACTACAGGAGGTTTATACAAAACATCTTTCGTATAGCCTTGCCATTGACTAAATTGACCAGGAAGGGAAGTCCTTTCACATGGACTGATCAATGTGAAGCTAGTTTCCAAGAGCTTAAGACAAGAATGACTACCCCTCCTGTTTTAATTATTCCAGACCCCACAGGACATTTTGAAGTGTATAGTGACGCTTCAAAGAAAGGGCTAGAATATGTGCTGATGCAAGATAAGAGAGTAGTTGCTTACGCCTCTAGGCAACTAAGACCCCACGAAGGAAACTATCCAACCTATGATCTTGAATTGGCGGCAGAGGTGTTTGCCTTAAAGATTTGGTGACACTATTTGTACGTGGTAACCTTTAAAGTATATTGTGATCATAAGAGTCTTAAACACCTCTTTGATCAGAAAGAGTTAAATATGAGGCAATGAAGATGGGTAGAATTCCCCAATGACTACAAGTTTGAGATAAAGTATCATCCCGGAAAGGCAAATGCTGTAGTAGATGCCTTGAGTCGAAAATCTCTGCACATGAGTCAGATGATCGTGTATGAGATGCAGATGCTAGAGAAGTTTCGAAATTTGAAGCTAGCTATTACTCTTACTCCAAAGAAGCTAGTCATTAATGGTTTAAGTATAGGGTGTGACCTTAGAGCCTAGATCAAAGAGGCTCAAGATCACGACTAATACTTACAGGATCATAATGACCAAGGTAATTTTTCTGTCATGGAAGATGGAGCAATCATGTATCAGGGAAGGATTTGTGTCCCTCAAGAACGAGAGTTGAGGACTAAGATCCTGCAAGAAGCGCATCAGAGTAAATACACAGTCCATCTTGGATGCACTAAAATGTACCAGGATTTAAAGAAGATGTATTGGTGGCCAGGGATGAAAAAGGACATTGTCGAGTTTGTGGTAAAATGTCTCATTTGTCAAAAGGTGAAGGTGGACCATCAAAAGCCAGCAGGATTTCTACAACCTCTTGAGATCCTTAAATGGAAATGGGATAGTATCTCAATGGACTTTGTTGTGGGATTACCTAAGACTTCAGTGGGACATAACTCTATCTGGGTAATAGTTGACAAATTAACCAAATCTGCTTACTTTTTGCCCATAAAAATTAACTATTCACTGGATAAATTAGCCTAATTGTACGTCCAGGAAATAGTTAGACTGCATATCAAGTTGCTTTCCCACCTAATTTGTCCAACTTTCATAATGTTTTTCATGTATCACAGCTCTGGAAGTATCTTCCAGACTCCTCACATGTGATACAAGATGAACCAATCCAAATAAAGGAGAACATGACATACCAGCTAGTACCAGCATCTATATTGGACACTGATGTGAAGCAATTGTGGAACAAAACTATTCCCCTAGTTAAGGTGTTATGGGAAGGTTTGACTCCAGAAGAAGCAACTTGGGAGCTAGAACAAGTCATGAGGAAGACATATCCGAAATTGTTCTTACTAGGTAATTTTTGAAATTTTGAGGACAAAATTTCTTTTAGGGGGAGGGAAATGTAACATCCCAAATTTCGTTTCATGTATAAATAAAAGTACAAAAATATTAAAAGTAACATCCCTAAACATACATAAATATTTAAGAAAGTAAAATTTATTAGACAATTTTTAGATACGTAAGGAAATATTATCGTCAGAAATTCTTCAACTTACGTGTATGCATAGAAATGTTCTAACATTAATGGAATAGGTAAAGAGAGAAAACCTAAGAGGAAATATTAGAAATAAACATGCCAAAGAAAGTTGAAATTCTTAGGTAAGGAAGATAAGTTTTTGTCAAGTAAGTAAAGGTCTTAAAATTTCAAGAAGATCGGATTAGGGTAATTTTTCTTAATTTAAGAGCAAACGTTACTAAGTTTAGTATCTCCACCCATAAATTGGGCTTTCACCTATGGACACTTTATATATAGTTTTTCTACTTCACATAAATTTTTAGCAAGCCAATAGGATAGCCCAATGAAGAAATAAAACATAGACTTGGACTAGGATATAGAAATTGGACCGGTAACCCAAAAATCATGAAAATGTGACCAAGCCCATGATGAAAGGTAGCATTTTAACCAAAGTAAAGAAAATGGGAAAGAATGAGCCCAAACCCAAGAGGAAAAATAAAAATAAAAATAAAAATAAAGTGATGAAATAATGGTGTAATTAAGATTAGGAGACATGGCATTAAGACAAAAATTTAGCAAGTAGTATGATAATACAAGGCTTTAGGACAAAACATCTATATTCTACACTCCTAATTTTAGCAAGTGGTATGATAATACATAGCATTAGGACAAAACATTTTTATCTCACACAAATAATTTCAACCAAATAATGGAGATTGAAGGGCTAGAAATTTGCATCTTAAAAAGGCAAACCTATCATAATTGATTAAAACAAAAGAAAAAGTAAATGAATCCCTAAATCAAAGGGACCTTGTCCCATATCTTAAGAACATATTATCATAATTTTCAAAATACAAATCTCCTTTTCCTATGCATATCTTGACTAAGGAAGAGGAAGACAAGAACATAAGTTGTTTGTTTTCCAAAAATTCAACCAAGTGTAATCTAATTGTGATAAGGTAGACCCATGATCATGAAAGTTGAATTATTTGGTGGTCTATATAAGAAAACCCACCCTTACAACATTAGAATTTCGTCCAAGTGAGGGAGAGGAAAAACATAAGCAAGGTAGAGTGAGGAAAGGAGAGAAACAGAGGAGAAGAGAGGAAGGATAATTTTAGAGGACTAAGTACTCAAGGTAAGTTAGCTTAATATCCACTTGAATCCATCTTTTCTCTCTATCCTTGGGGTTCAAAACTCACCCTCCTTCCCTTATTTAAGCTGCTGGAAAAGCTAAGACAAGGGAGGAATCTTGCTACTTTCTTCAAGAGAAAACAAGAAAAAGAATTCACTAAGTGAGCTAGGGAGATCTTTAGGTAGGTTTAACAATATCTCTTTTTGAAGAAAAGATTTGAAATTTGTAACATTTATATGGGATTTTGATCTTAGAACTTTGATAAAATTTACAATATTTGCTACTTTGTTGATTAACCATGGATGTTGCTATATCATGTTACATGTTGATCTTGTATGTGATGGATGTTTTGAATACTTCAGTTGGTATGAAATGTTCTGCATAGATATAGTTATGGGTGGCAAAAATTTAGGGCTTTTATGTTGCTGTTATGTATATTTAAATGTGATGAAAAATTGACGGAATATGATTAGATTGATAAAATGAGTATGGCCTTAAAAATTTAGAAAAAAATGAGAAATTTCTATTGGGAAACACCCTTTGTGATGTATGATTTGATTCTGTTTTTCTTTTAAAGTGGATGATGGAATATGTTAAATTAAGTAAAAAATATAATTAAATGTTGAGATGAGTAATTATTTGGTTAGGTGGAAATTTGGAAGAAAAATGGAAGAGGACTTAATAAAAGGATGAACTAGAACTTTAGGAAAGGCTAGGCTAAGAAAACTGGATTTTGGAGTAACGAGGGAAGCTTCTGTTTTTGGAATTCTAGGAAGAATAGGTTTGGAATTAAAAGAAATAGTTAATACAAAAAAATGTAGAAATATGTCTCACGGATTTTTTAGCTTTGAAATCACTCAATTTGGATTCCATATGATGAAGATATGGTTATATTAGTAAGCAGTGGTCAGAAACTAGCTAACCAGGGAAGAATCTATTAAGTATACTTCTGTGTTTGAATTTTTGGGAAACGTATATAGAGAATGAAAGGAAGTTGTTAACCTAATAAATATAGATATATGTCTCACGGATTTATAGGCTCTGAAATAACTTAATTTGGAGTCCATATACGGGAGATATGGCTGATTAATGAGTATAGGTCAAAATCAGTCTAGAATTTAGGGTGGTGTAAGCGTTTTTGTTTTATATTTTCTAGGAATAATCCTTAAGGAATATGAAGAAATGATAAACATAAAAGTTGTAGATGTGGTTGAATAAGTGAGGAAAGGTCACAGAACACGCCAGGCCGTGTTCTAGGTTGTTTCAACACAAGTAGGCTGTGTTCAAGGCTATTTTTGAGTATGTTTGAATTATTTTTCAATTATAGTCGTGTCTTGGAACATGGACAGGCTGTGTTGGGAGCTGGTAAAACTTATTTTTAACATTTCCCTACCCTAAATGAACTTCATTAACTATAGGGTATTAATAGAAACTAAATTGGAGAAGAATGCCCTATAAAATTTGTGAGAATATGTGTTGGAAATGATATAAGTAGGAGGAAAATAACTAGAGGCCAAGCATAAAGAAATGAAAAGATGAAAATAATATTTAAAAAAGAAGAAGAATCTTATAAATGGAAATAATAAATAATTAGTGTATACCCTAACTATTGCCATTGCATGAACTCCTTATCATTTTAAGTGTCTAATTTTGACATGGAAATATTTTATAAAGTGATATTCGAAAATGCTTATGATCATGGCATGATTGCATTTTACCAATATTTTTGGTAGTGATTATGCTTTGATGATAAATTATGGCATGTGAGTATAATGAATGTACTTGTTATTGAAATCATATTTTTGGCTATTAACGTGAAAAGAAAAGAAAAGAAAAGAGACAAGCACAGTCATATGACGGTCTGTGTGGTGTACCAGTAAGGAAAGCCCTACTTACGGCTATGATTATGTTAATAGGAAAAGAAAGAAAGAGTGTTTCATATCGAACAAAGTGAGAAAAGCTCGTATCAGAGAGTAAAAAGTACTCACCCTAACTAGGGTAACTTGATATGAAAATAAGTTGATAGCCATCATATGATATTCTAAAAATAGTTATTCATGCCATACATTTTATTACTGTATGATTTTCATGTGTATAGATAAAGTGCATTCATGTGACTTAAGATATTTATTGTAGCTTATACAAATGAACATGACATGATAAGCTATATTGATGATAATTATGATTTATTGTTGAACCTACTAGGATTTAACTCTCACTATATCTCCATATCATGTTCAGAAGCCTAAATATGCAAATATTCTCTATGAATAAGTTTTAGCATACGTTGGGTCGAGTTGGTTAAGATCCTAGTGAAGTTACAACTACCCACACCTGTATACCCGAAACTGGTCAATATGGATGAATGAGATGTAGACATATATGTGTTTTTTTTTACGGATGTTTTTAATTAATGATGTGTATGTGAACCTAGAATTGTATCAGCGTTAGTGGTATACTATAAACCTTAATCATTCTTGGTTAATTTAATTGAATGTTGTGTTGAGTTAAATATTTAGAAGTAAAGAGGAAATGACTTTATGGAATTTTAAAAATATATATATGTATATATGTAAAAAATGTAACATCCCGTAATTTTTAGATATTTTACTTATAAATTCTTCACCTTACATATATGCGTAGAAATGTTCTAATATTAATGGAATAGGTAAAGAAAGAAAACCTAAGAGGAAATATTAGAAATAAACATGCTAAAGAAAGCTGAAATTCTTAAGTAATGAAGATACATTTTTGTGCAGTAAAGGTCATAAAATTACAAGAAGATTGGATTAGGGTAATTTTTCCTAATTTAAGAGTAAAAGTTACTAAGTTTAGTATCTCCACCCATAAATTGGGCTTTCACCTATGGACACTTCATATAGAGTTTTTCTTCTTCACATAAATTTTTAGCAAGCCAATAGGATAGCCCAATGAAAAAATAAAACATAGACTTGGACTAGGATATAGAAATTGGACCGATAGCCCAAAAATCAAGAAAATGTGACCAAGCCCATTATGAAAGGTAGAATTTTAACCAAAGTAAAGAAAATGAGCAAGAATGAGCCCAACCCAAGAGGAAAAATGAAAATAAAATAAAAATAAAGTGATGGAATAATGGTGTAATAAAGATTAGGTGATTTGACATTAAGACAAAAATTTAGCAAGTGGTATGATAATACAAGAATTTAGGACAAAACATCAATATCCTACACTCATAATTTTAGCAAGTGGGTAATAATACATAGCATTATGACAAAACATCTTTATCCCACACAAATAAGTTCAACCAAATAATGGAGATTCAAGGGCTAGAAATTTGCCACTTGAAAAGGAAAATCTATCATACTTGATTAAGACAAAAGAAAAAGGAAATGAATCCCTAAATCAAAGGGATCTTGTTCCATATCTTAAGAACATATTATCATAAATTTCAAAATACAAATCTCCTTTTCCTATGCATATCTTGACTAAGGAAGAGAAAGACAAGAACATAAGTTGTTTGTTTTCCAAAAATTCAACCAAGTGTAATCTAATTATGATAAGGTAGACCCATGATCATGAAAGTTGAATTATTTGGTGGTTTATATAAGAAAACCCACACTTACAACATCAGAACTTCGTCCAAGTGAGGGAGAGGAAAAATAGAAGCAAGGTAGAGTGAGGAATGGAGAGGAAGAAAGGAAGAAAGAGGAAGGAGAAGTCTAGGGAACTACGTGCTCCAGGTAAGTTTAACAATATTTCTTTTTGAAGAAAACTTTTGAAACTTATAATATTTATATGAGATTTTGATCTTAGAACTTTGATGATTGGTCAATGATGTTGCTATATCATGTTACATATTGATCTTGCATGTGATGTATGTTTGAATACTTAGACTGGTATAGAAAGTTCTGCATAGGTATGGCTATGGGTGGCAAAATTTTTAGCTTTTGTATTTTAATTTCTGGGAATTATCTGCATAGAATTAAAATAAATGGTTAACATAAGAATTATAGCTATGTGTGTCACGGATTTTTAGCCACTGGAATCGTTCAGTTTGGAGTCCATATGAGGAAGATATGAGCTGATTAGTAGTCAAAGGTCAGAAAATGGTTCATCAGGGAAGAATATGTTAGGATAGCTTCTGTATTTTAATTTCTGGGAATGCTCTATAAGGAATTAAAATAAATGGTTAACATATGAATTATAGATATATGTTTCACGGATGTTTAACCACTAGAATCATTCAATTTAGAGTTCAGATGAGGTAGATATATTCCAATTAGTAAACAAAGGTCAGAAAATGGTTAATCAGGGAAGAATATGTTAGGATAGCTTCGGTGTTTTAATTTTTGGAAACATTCTATAAGGAATTAAAATAAATGGTTAACATATGAAGTATATATTTATGTGTCACGGATGTTTAACCACTGGAATCACTTAATTTGGAATTCTTATGTGGGAGATATTGTCAGATTAGTAAGTAAAGGTTAGAACCTACCTGAGAAGAAATAATACTGAATTTAAGGGAGTAATAACACCACCATTTATTACTATTTTGCTGATATGATTAACATAATAGTTTAGATAATTGTCTTAGCTTTCCGTAGACACCAAGATCACCTCAATCGGAGTTAAAATGAGGGAGTTATTCTCTGATTAGTGAGCAAAGGTCACAGAACACGGCCAGGCCATATTCTGGGTGCTTCAAGCACGGGTTAGCCGTGTTCGGGGCTGTTTTTGAGTACATTTAAAGTATTTTTAAAGTATGGCCATGTCTTGGAACATGGCCAAACCGTGTTGGAAGCTGGTGAAGCCTATTTTTAATATTTTTCTACCATAGATGAACCTCTTTAACTATAGAGTAATAGTAGAAGTCAAATTAGAGAAAAATGCTCTATAAATTTGTAAGAACATGTGTTAGAAATGATATAAATAAGAAGAAATTGACTAAAGGCCAAGCATAAAGAAAATGAAGAGATTAAATTAATATTTTAAAAAAAAGACAAATCTTATAAATGAAAATAAAATGACTAGTATATGCCATAGCCATTGTCATTGTATGAACTTCTTACCATCTTAAGTGTGAAATTCTGACATGGAAATATTTTATAAAGTGATATTTGAAATGGTTATGTTCATGGCATGATTACCAATGATTTATGGTAATAATTATATTTTGATGAACATACTTGTTATTGAAAGCATATTTTTGGCTATCATTGTGAAAAGAAAAGAAATGAGCACGGTCACATGGCAATCCATGTTGTGCACCAGTAGGGGACGCCCTACCAACGGTTATGATCATGTTAATGAGAAAAGAAAGATAAAGTGGGCCATGTCGGACGGAGCGAGAAAAGCCCGTACCGGAGAGTAGAGGATACTCACCCTGACCGGAGTAGCTTGAAATGAGAATAAGTTGATGGCCATCATATGATAATCTGAAAATAGTTAATCCTGGAATACATATCATTACTGTATGATTCTTATGTGCATAGATATAATGCATTCATGTGACCAAAGATATTTTCTGTAGTTTATACAGCTGAACATGACGTGATAAGCTATATTGATGATGATTTATTGTTGAACTTACTGGGATTTAATTCTCACTATATTTCCATATCATGTTTAGAAAATTAGTTATGCAGCTTTTTCTATGGCTCTGGCTTTTAGTGCACATTGGATCGAGTTACTTTATGCTGGGCAGATCTCAGAATCAAATAAGATGTTTGGGGTCGAGTTGGCTCAGATCCCGATGAAGGTGCAACCACCCGCACCTGTATCTCTAGAATTGGTCAACCAAAATAAACAAGATGTAAATATCTATGTATTTGATATGTTGCATGTACGTTTTGATTAATGACGTGTATGTAAACTCAATATTTTATAATTAATATAAAAAAAGAAGGTTGTTACAAAAAAAAATGGAGTTGTTATAGTTGGCACAACTAGTCTACCATTTGTCCCTATAATAAGTCAACTAGTACAGGTAGTGCCAGGTGTAACAACCTTTTTTTTATTATTATTATACAATATTGAGTTCACACACACGTCATTAATCAAAGTGTACATACAACATATCAAACACATAGATATTTACATCTTGTTTATTTTGATTGACCAATTCCGGAGATACAGGTGTGGGTGGTTGCACCTTCACCAGGATCTGAGCCAACTCGACCACAAACATCTTATTTACTACAGAAAATATCTTTGGTCACATGAATGCATTATATCTATGCACATAAGAATCATACTGTAATAATATGTATGACAGGATTAACTATTTTCAAAATATCATATGATGGCCATCAACTTATTCTCATTTTAAGCTACTCCGGTCAGGGTGAGTATCCTTTACTCTGCGGTACGGGCTTTTCTCGCTCCGTCCGACATGGCCCACTTTCTCTTTCTTTTCTCATTAACATGATCATAACCGTTGGTAGGGCGTCCCCTACTGGTGCACCACACGGATTGCCATGTGACCGTGCTCATTTCTTTTCTTTTCACAATGATAGCCAAAATTATGCTTTCAATAACAAGTATGTTCATCAAAATATAATTATTACCAAAAATCATTGGTAATCATGCCATGAACATAACCATTTCAAATATCACTTTATAAAATATTTCCATGTCAAAATTTCACACTTAAGATGGTAAGAAGTTCATACAATGGAAATGGCTATGGCTATATTAGTTATTTATTATTTTCATTTATAAGATTCATCTTCTTTCTTAAATATTAATTTTATTCCTTTATTTTCTTGATGTAGGTTTTCATCACATCTAACCTTCTCTTACTAATCAGAGCATAACTCCCTCAATTGAACTCCGATGTAGGTGATCTTGTTGTCCATTTCAAGATAAAAAAATTATCTAAAACTATTATAATGAATAGTATAGCGAAATATTAATAAATCAAGGTGATATTACTCCCTCAAAGTACAGGATAGTTCCTCTCGGATAGGTTCTGACCTTTAGCTACTAATCTGTCCATATCTCCCACATATGAATTCCAAATTAAGTGATTCCAGTGGCTCAAAATCCGTGACACATATATATATATATAATTCATATGTTAATCATGTATTTTAATTCCTTATAGAGTGTTCCCAGAAATTAAAATACCAAAACTATCCTAACATATTCTTCCCTGATGAACCATTTTCTGACCTTTGCTTACTAATCGGACGATATATAAATCATATGGACTCTAAATTGAATGATTCCAGTGGCTACAAACCCGTGACACATATATCTTGAATTCTTATGTTAACAATTTATTTGAATTCACTACAGATAATTCCTAAAAATTAAAATACCGAAGCTATCCTAACATATTCCTCCCTGATGAACCATTTTCTGACCTTTGACTACTAATCGGCTCATATATTCTTCATATGGACTCCAAATTGAATGATTCCAGTGGCTATAAATCCGTGACACACATATATTTAATTCTTATGTTAACCATTTATTTGAATTCCCTACAGATAATTCCCAGAAATTAAAATACCGAACCTATCCTAACATATTCTTTCCTGATGACCCATTTTCTGACCTTTGACTACTAATCAGCTCATATATTCCTCATATGGACTCCACATTGAATGATTCCAGTGGTTAAAAATCCATGACACACATAGCTATAATTCTTATGTTAACCATTTATTTTATTTTCATACAGATAATTCCTATAAATTTAAATACAGAAGCTGTCCTAACATATTCTTCCCTGATGAACTATTTTATGACCTTTGACTACTAATCAGCTCATATCGTCCTCATATGGACTCCAAATTGAATGATTCCAGTGCCTAAAAATCCATGCAACACATAGCTATAACTCTTAAGTTAACCATTTATTTTAATTCTATACAAATAATTCCCAGAAATTAAAATGTAGAAGCTGTCCTAACATATTCTTCCCTGATGAACCATTCTCTGACCTTTGACTACTAATCAGCTCATATCTTAATCATATGGACTCCAAATTGAATGATTTCAGTGGCTTAAAATCCGTGACACATATATCTTTAATTCTTATGTTAACCATTTATTTTAATTCCTTATAGATTGTTCCCAGAAATTAAAATACCGAAGCTAAAAATTTTGCCAACCATAGCCAAACCCATGCAGAACTATCTACACCAACCTAAGTATTCAAACATACATCACATTCAAGATCAATATGTAACATGATATAGCAACATCCATGACCAATCATCAAAGTTCTAAGATCAAAATCTCATATAAATATTATAAGTTTCAAAAGTTTTTTTCAAAAAGAAATATTGTTAAACTTACCTGGAGCACTTAGTCTCCTAGACTTCTCCTTCCTCTTTCTTCCTTTCTTCTTCTCCTTTCGTCACTCTACCTTGCTTCTATTTTTTTCCTCTCCCTCACTTGGACGAAATTCTAATGTTGTAAGGGTGGGTTTCCTTATATAGGCCACCAAATAATTCACCTTTCATGATCATGGGTCTACCTTATCACAATTAGGATACACTCTGTTGAATTTTTGGAAAACAAACAACTTATGTTCTTGTCTTCCTCTTCCTTAGTCAAGATATGCATAGGAAAAGGAGATTTGTATTTTGAAAATTATCATGATATGTTCTTAAGATAAGGGACAAGGTCCCTTTGATTTAGGGATTCATTTCCATTTTTTTTGTCTTAAACAAGTATGATAGGTTTGCCTTTTTAGGTGGCAAATTTCTAGCCCTTGAATCTCCATTATTTGGTTGATATTATTTGTGTGGGATAGGAATGTTTTGTCCTAATACCATGTATTATCATACCACTTGCTAAAATTATGAGTGTAGGATAT